>JAJLRJ010000009.1:36313709-36861209 GCA_024195265.1 Dendrophyllia cribrosa | reverse complement strand
AGTCTTTCGACCTCCGAAGCACACGTATGTGGAGTGAAATTTATTGGGCTCTATGGAACTATTGGTTTTATTGCGATTCGGGACCTTTCCTTTTGAGGAGAGAGCGATTTGTGGAGTGACCTCTGGCCAGCGATCGATGCAGTGGTCTGCCTTTCCTTCTTTTTAGAAGGAGAGACAACGACTTCGAATAACTTCGCTAAATGGCGTCAGAATGGCTTCAAATTCAGTACAAGACACTAGTAAGCAACACATTTGAGGTAGGTAAACTTTCTTTCAAAATAGATAGTTATTTACCCAATTTTAGAGAATCCGTGATTTTCCCATACATTTCTCTATATACACAAGCTGTCGCATACACCACGTATGTAGAGTCGAATTTTGAGTTTGGGAAGCCTGTGTCTACAGTGACTGTGGTGATTGGCAAGGTGAGGAGCGTCGTGAAGACCCTTGAAATATTTGGCAACTCTTGTTGGCGGCAATTAGGAAGTTTTTCCGCAATGGTGGTTGGAAGATGATCTTGCACTTTCTCCCAACAAGATTATTACCTCATGCATTCGCTTTCCTGTAATTGACGGGTATCATCTGGTATGTCTAGAACATACGCATTCAAAATTTCTTTGACGCTTACCTCGGCTGGAAACAATTACCAACATTTTTCGGCAAAAGATTGGTTATCTTCGAGAGTAAAATTGGTTTGATAATGCGAGAATCCAGTTCTGATATCAAATGGTCTAAGAATGGATAGTACGTTGCTCGTTTGTAGTACTCGCTGACTGAATCAAACGGAACATTTTCTCGATGCGATTGCCGGCCATGAAGTATGGGCTTGGATATTGCAACACCATGTTTCTCTAAAATAGGTAAAACGTGTTCCAAAACACCTCCTTGTGTTTATTATGAAGTGACTGGATTAAAACATTGGCCTGTACATGTGCTTGAAGCAAATCCAAATTAATACTCTGATATATACCAAAGGCACGACAAAATGAAGCAGCCATTCACAATTATTAAGCAATTAGCATAGTGTTGCTAAAGCCTCTTACTCTAGAGTCGTGCAAATTGTCGAGAACTTCAAAAGCATTTAAAATTACATCAAAATAATTTCAGAAAATAGTTTTTTTTTCATAGATTTAAAAAATATGATAGGTGGGCTGAAAAATTTGTAGGACTTGGACTAGGGCTTATAGGCTAGCTACGCTCCTGATGACCGTATTTTCTCCATTTAACTTCAGCCTGGCGTTTATTTAAAACTTAGCCTTATAGACCCCTATTTGAACCCAGCGTTTGACCATCAAATATATCAAAGATTGCAAGTTTAATTTCGAGCAAGTTAAACTTCCGAAACGTCGAGCGTGATCTCTGGCTCTTACTCCTCTATAAAAAATAATTATTTGACTTTACCAGTTCATTATTCTTTATTCATATTCAAACCCTAAATATTCCTTATTCATTTTCTTTTTTAAGCCGTTATTCATTATTCATTATGCCGCTTCCACCCCCGAGATCGACGTGCTCTGCGTTTCAGTTTGTGCTGAAAATGATGTGGTTTCCGGCCGGTAAAAGCTTACTAAGGTATGGAATATTTCTTAAACATTCAGTCAATTGACTTTTACTTCGTAGTTGATGCTGCATTTGCGTTATAATATTCAATTCGGTAATCAACATATCGGAACAATTTTTAAGACAGTGGGTCAGATTTCATAATATGTTTATCTAAATTCTCCTTCATAGCTTAGCATCGGGAGTACACAACTCCACATTCAAAAACCTAGTTTCCTCTGCTTAAAAAACATACCAGAAAAGGAAAATAACGCGTCTTTTGACGAAGGAAGGTCACAGTAAGAGCTTCCGTTAATTGATTTCTCATTGACACGAAAGGTCAACGGTTGCGCATATTTAATGAAGTGGCCTGTTTTGAAAACGCTCTCAGAATTCGCCGTTTTATTTACCCCAATTTTTTATTCGGTCGATGTTTAGTTGAAATGATTGTCCTTCCCTGGAGTATAGTCTCGTTGGTTAAAGCCATGTACCAGATTGCTTTTTTTAGCCTTGAATTTAGCCAAAATTCGGTTGTGGTAGGGACTGTTGAAAGGTATAAATTTGAAAATTTCGTCAAAAATTCAAGTTTACGTTTCATTTAAATTGTACACCGTTAATTGCCAGTGGAAATAATAGCTTTCAACTCCCTGGAATATTTTTTTCTAGAAAGCTTTCAATATACAAACAGGAGCTTCCGCCAAAGTACCGATTTTAAGCGAATTTAGACCGACTTCAAGCGCAAAATACGAAAAAATTCACTAAAAAATAAATAAAAACCTAAATGACCTGAAACTTATATTTTTAGAACTAGTTCACTAAGGCCTTTATTCTGGCAAAGTTTGGGGAAATCGCTTTTTTCTATCTTGCATACCCTTAGTCGGTCCTTACAGCAAACCGCTCTTAATGATTCACAATGTTTTTACATTTTTTATGTGCTTTATTTTTTCGATATTAAGGACTTTTTACATTTTTACTCAAAACAAACTACATATTTACAAGATCTAGGACTTCTCTCTAATTTTACAAGCTACTGAGTTCTATAATCATTTTCCACTGAACAGCTCAAAAAAAAAGTCATACATGTAGAACAGTATGTCTCACTGTTAGTCCGCGTTTCAAACACGATGGAAACTTATAAGTACATGGTATTATTAATAGTGTCCGTGATAACGAGTTTCCCACGGCATGCATTACAAAAATCACCTTAGTAAGTTTTACAATAAAGCACTATATCAATAAACAGTTAAATATAAGAAAAATTCACAATATAGAACAGATATCCGAAGCCGCATAACTTCGCTGTTTTGCATTTTACTTGAACAGCAGGCAAATAACATCTACGCGCTTATAACCACTATGCGACCAGTGCGCCTCCAAATGTTAACTTTGAGATTAAAATTATGTCTCTAGTGAAAGTACTCAATGTATAGCGGTACTATCGCGCTACCTCAAGTCTTCGCGTTTTGTCATCTTGGATTATATTTATTTAGTTTATTCTTCGCACGTATTTTCAATGCGAGTTAATACATGTATTCTTCTGAACTGAGACGGATTCGACGTTTAAGTTTTTATAAACCCTGATTACGAAAGCGTTCGGTTTTAATTTTTCTTAATTCATAGTCTGGATCTTCTTGACATTTTCGTATTTGTCTAATTTGTTACATACTGATGACTTCGCAAAATTTTACTTATAACTTAACTATATATTTACAAGATCTAATCCCCTTGGTTTTTTAAGCTCGACTTATAAACGAAGCTTTCAGATATTCCCAGGCTGCCACTGAAAGGCTTTTAAAAACGTTTGAATTGAAAGGTTTGATTGTTGTCATTCGAATAGCAGAAATGTTGGATGCCTTTTAATAAGGATAATCCGCGTTTCAAATACGAAGGAAACTGTTAAGTATAGTCCGTGATAACGGTTATCACACACGGTAAAAAAAAGATGCAGCTTGATAAGTTTTAAAATAAATAATAATTTTAGTATCGAAGAATAGTTAAATATAGGAAAAATCCAAAATATCAAACAGTTATTCGAAGCCGTCGTACCTCGCTGTTTCGCTTTCACTTGAACAGCAGCCCTTTTTGTTCAGTTGTGACATGGGAATATATTTCGCAGTATTTCCATGACAGTATGTTGAACAGGGGCGGATCTAGGGGGAGGGTGCAGGGGGTGCGCACCCCCCCCCCCCCTGAGATGACCTAGTCTGCGTTGTTCGCTTTTAAAATTTGTTTACGTCACCCTTCAGTTACGCCATTCCTTAGAGGTGCACCCCCTCCTAAGAAAAATCCTGGATCCGCCCCTGTCGAATGTGTCTCATCTTCCAGCAGTAGATCAGAGGATTGAAAGATGAATTCAGGAACATCATCGTGTTAGTATAAAATGACAAATGCCATGTCACGGTGCTTCCTCCAGTGCTGCGATGGATAACCGCTATACAAAGGGCTGGTAAATAACATACCAAAAACACGACATACGCGTAAAATGTGCAAACTGCATATTTTTCCTGCATCACAGCATTTGTTATCACTTCACCATTATGTGCCAGCTGTACTTGCAGGACGTGAACTTGATTGCTGTGGTGTCGTACGGCTAAATAAATCTTGAAATAAAACAAGGCCGTGGTTAGGTAGCAAACACCCTCAATAATTGCTGCAATGATGGCACTAACATTTGCTGGGGTCCACCTGAACCAAACCAACGTAAAAACTGCACTGAACACCCAAACTGAGATCACCACAGCAGCAACACGCTTCTGGGTCGCAAGTTCCTGGTATCTGAGATAATGATGGATGGCTAAGAATCTGTCTGCACTTAGAGCCACAACACCAAAGAACGAAGCATAAATAAGAAAGTTCGCTGTGATGTGAAAAGCTTCGTACGTGATCTTTAAAGTTTGAGTATCATGATCAGTGTTTTGTTCTATGTCCATGACAAGACATACAATGTATAAAGGTTGGACCAGTAAACCAACACCAAGATCAGAAACAGCCAAACTCAAGAGCAATGTTTTCAGAGGCTTCGATAAGGAAGAAGTTTTTCTCAGCGCGAGTATTGTTACAATGTTTAACATGATGGCGGTATAAGATAAGAAGGTGTTGAAGACGCAGTTAGCGACGAGTGTTGAATAGTAGCTTTCAGTTGCCATCGTTAACCTGACTGGTTGAAGTTGTATCTAGGTTTTCGTTCACATTCTTGTAGACTCTGTAAGCTTTAAAAATGTGGAGCTCTCCTGAGAGATGAACCAAAATTTGTACTGTTAGACTGATCTACTCGCCAAGTTATTGTCGAATTTCTTTGATATTCTTGATTTTCTTCCGCTTTTCCAGCTACCTTGCTTATTTGACTTAAGAACTCTATTGTTGCAGAATGTCTGTAAACGTTTAAACCCAACGTAAGCGCAACCGAATAGTTAAAAATTGATTTTTCGTCCTATTTTCCTCGTTCCTTGAGCTCATAACAAGTGGTTTACGTCCAGTCCATCATATTTAATTGGCTATTTCAAATTTGATAATAATGAGATGTCAGGATCCAAATATCTAGCATTGAAGCTAGTCCAATTATAAAAATCGAAAAATCCTGATAAGACGCCAGCATAAATATAGTTTAATTTCTGTGGCAATCCTAGTTTTTGGGTGTACCTTTCGCTTTTTGGGACAAACAAGTGTAATGGACGGCCTTAGTGTTATAAGCCACTCTGTATTGGACATCAATAGACGTTGTAATTACAAGCGGCTGTGTCAGTCTACTAAGTGGGCGTAATGGCTTTCCAGTTTTTCATTAGAGAGAGAGCACATATGACTGGCAATGAGCATACAAATAGTGTATAATGTATACGTAGCAAGCCAAAATGTCGCAAGATGTTACAACGCACTTCCGGATTTTTTTAAGTTCGTGTTTGTAAATTGAGCAAATATCCAGATACGTCCGTTATGTTTCCAAGTACGGAAGTGTCAAACGCCCAACGTCCAACGCCCATTGCAACGTACCAGCAGGGAAATAAGATAGTCGCAAGTCCGAGTGTAAACGTTATGTTTATAAAACGACAAAATCAAATTACCACAGGTATTACAAAACGAAATAATTGTCACAATTTTCTTTCGGTGTGTCATTACAACATGCGGAAAGCATTATTACAAATTACCAGACTGTATGAATTATTTCAATTTGGGATTTGTACGTTATTACAAAATATTAAATGCGGCAAGCATCATTACAAAAAAAAAACGCGATAGCTGACTGATCACACAAGTTTGTTCTTAGAAAAATGCGTCATTACAAATTACCACAGGTATTACAAAACACGAAAACTGTTATTACAACATGTGGCAAGCGTTATTATAATTACCAGAAGTATTACAAAAACACAAAAACTGTTAATACAATTTGCGATCGGTGTGTTGATAAAAAGAAGTATAAAATGCGGCAATCGTTATTAAAAATTGCAACACGTCAGAAAAACCAATAACTGTTATCACAATTTGTAACAAGTTCAAAATGCGGCAAGCGTTATAACAAATTACCACAAATATTTATTTACAAAACACGAAACCTGCTAATTCAATGTGCGTTTGGTACGTTATTACAAAATGCGGCAAGCGTAATTATAAATTACCACAAGTATTACAAAACACAAAAACTGTTATTACAATTTGCTAGCAGTGTGTTATTACAAACTATAAAATGTGGCAACCTACTAGCGTTATTAAAAATTACAACAGATCATAAACGCGATAACTGTTATCACAATTTCAATTAAGTTTTTTTCCGAATTTTTCAAGGGCATTTATTGTCAGCATATGCCGTCTTCAGCAGCTGTTCGTTTCTCCCGAGACACATTTTGGCTAAGTTTAGGGAGAATCAGTTGCTACGGTAACAAGATATGCCGTTGTAACAAAATTAAGGGGGGAGAAACTTAACTACAAGGTGGTTGCTATGGAAGAGTTCCAAACGTCATATAATGAGTTTCTTTACTTCCTCGGCTATGATGTTTGGTCACGTTCATTCTGTTAATGGTACCATTAAATTTCATAAGTCACAGCCATATTTGATAAGTCACGTGACCAGAACATAAAAACCCTTAAAACTCAAACATCTTACATTTTTTTCCAATAAAACCAATGTCAACGGCTTAAGAACATCCTAATAAAAAATCTGTAGCATGGATTTGTTAAAATTCACGTAATTGAAAAAGCTATGACGTCATAAAGGTGTATTTTGATACATTTTCTTTAATAACTTTCCTGTTTTTTCGCCTAACGGTAATTCCATGCTACAGATTTTTAAAAAAGTTGAATTGCTTATGATTCGGCAAAAAAATCAGATTTTTATCTCGTTTCCTTTGAGTTTTTACGCTTTTTCATTCTTACGCGCGGTTGGGGACTGGCACTAGTTACGCATGTGCAATGTCGATTTAGTGATGTCTTGTGTTCAGTTTCATAGTTCCCACCACATTAGCAGTTTATGACACGTGAGAAATGCTAACCATGAAATAATGTCCCTAGCAACGACTCCAAAACTGTAGTTAAGTTTCTCCCCCCTTAAGATTGCATACGTTTTTCTATCTCATCCTTTTTCAGAATTATTATAAATAATTGTTCGCGCCAATTACTTTAAAACTAAAGCGAATTTTGAAAATCCCCGACACAGTTTTAGTGGCCAATGTCCGCTTCTAATGTTTTCTCTGTTGACGAAATTATAATTTCATGTGTTTCTCCATTTTATAACTAAAAACTTTAAATTGATCTATAGGTTTGGGTACTTTGTATTAAAACTGAGCGCTTACGGGGCTTTATGCGCGACACGGTCAAACTCCTTCGAGTGTAACCTTAAACCAGGCGAGAGAGCAAGTGATAGTACGAGGGATCAGGAAACAAGACTGACAATATAGATTAGAATCAGAATGGGAGTGCTATCGCGTAGTAGCCTGAAAAAAATCCTCAGGAGGGGTGGTCGCTGAACTAGGACCCCTGATGCGAAACAAGAAACTAATACCGTATATGCCGCTGTATATTAAAGCTGTATGACGGAGAAATATGTTATGTTCGTGTCACAAGCGTGGGACACCCCGACGGAAATCGAACCCATGACCTTCCGTTCCACAATCGGATGCTTCAACCACTGAGCTAACGGCTATTTTGAGGTTCACTGATGACACGCCTCCTGTGTACTGCTAGGATCCGCGAGCAAGGTCGAAAGCTATGTGTGTCTTTTTGTCTAAAACGTTTTGTCAATAACTATCGACATTTTGGCTCCAATTAGCTTTCTATTCAGTTTCAACCTTTGTTAAAGTCGATCAAAGAAATTGTTAGTTTCACTGTTGTTTTTAGATGGCTACTCCATGCAGTTGCAAAGCACCAATCACAATGGCGCCTTGAGTTTCCTTTTGTCATTGACAAACGTTTTTATTACTGCGCGGTTTTCTGAACTTTACGACAAAAATAATACAGCTCGTGTACCAAATTGTATCTCAAGTTTCTGGTGAAAAACAAAAGCACTAATACACGGTTTTCTTTTGCTTTTTCGGATGAATGATTGAGGGTTTGGTTTTTAATGAGTCATAACATTTTCACGACATTTTTTACGTGCTTTATTTTTACGATACTATTGACTTTCCAAATTTTTACTCAAAACAATCTATATATTTACAAGATCTAGTTATCTAGTTTTATAAGCTAGTTTTATCATTATCTGACACTGAACAGTTTAAAATGATAAGTCATACATTAAGAACAGTGTGTCTCACTGTTAGTCCGCGTTTCGAACACGATGGAAACTGATCATGATAAGTACACAGTATTTAGTGTCCGTGATATAGAGTTTCGCACGGCAAGCATTGCAAGAAGCAAATTAGTAAGTTTCACAACAAAGCACTATTATCGATAAACAGTTAAATACAAGGGAAATTCAAAATATAACCAGTTATCCAAAGCCGTTTAACTTCGCTGTTTTGCTTTCTCATGAACAGCACTTTTTTTCTTCAGTTGTGAATTGGTAGTATACTTCGCAGTATGTCCATGATAGCGTGTCGAATGTCTCTCATCTTCCAGCAGTAGTTCAGAGGATTGAGAGATGAATTCAGGTGCACCAGCGTGACAGCATAAAATACCAAATGCCATGTCACGGTACTTTTTGTATTGCTGTTAACGACAATCCACACGCAGATGTGTGGTAAATAACAAGCCAAAAACACGACATAGACGTAAAATGTGCAAACTGCAGATTTTCTTCGCCTTACAGCATTTGCTATCACTTCACCATTCTGTGCTAGCTGTACTTGTAGGACGTGAATTTGATTGCTGTGATGTCGTACGGCTAAATAAATCTTGAAATAAAACCATGCTGTGGTTATGAAACAAACAGCCCCGATGGTTCCTGTAACGATGCTGCGGCCAACTTTTGCTGGGGTCCACCTGAAAATGAACGCAAACATTGCACTCGACACCCAAATTAAGATCACCACAGCAACAACACGCTTGTGTGTCACAAGTTCCTGGTATCTGAGATGAAAATGAATGGCCAAAAATCTGTCTGCACTTAGTGCCACAACACCAAAGAACGAAGCATGATAAAGAAGCTTCGCTGCGATGTCAATAGCGTCCCGCGCGATCTCATAAGTTTGAGATTCAGTGTTTTGTTCCATCCTCATGACAAGAACTGCAATGTACAAAGGTTGAACCAGTAAACCAACACCAAGATCAGAAACAGCCAGACTCAGGAGCAATGTTTTTAAAGGTTTTGGCAAAGAGGAGGTTTTTCTCAGCGCGAGTATTGTAATAATGTTCAACATGATGGCGGAACAAGATAAAAAGGCGTTGAAGACGCAGTTAGCGATGAGCGAGGAATGGAGGCCTATAATTTCCATCATTAACCAGACTCGTTTAAGTTGTATTGAGGTTCTCCTTTTAGTAGACAAGTTTCGTAAAAGGAATCTTGTAGGCTCTGTAAGCAGTCAGGATATATTTTGATCTTTAAAAATGTAGAGCTCTTCGAAGAGATGAACCAAAATTCGTTCAGTGAGACCAGGATATTCTTCCCTTCCAGCTTCGTCCCTGCATGACTTAAGAACTCTTTGCTGTAGGACGTATGAACCCAACGTAAGCGCAACCGAATGGTTAAAAATTTATCTTTCGCCCTTCTTAATTTCTTGTTCCTGTATGAGCCCATATCAAGTGATTGATGTTTCGTCCATCATATAGAAATGGGCTGTTTTTAAGCAATGAGATGTCAGAATGCGGCAAGCATCTAGCATTGAAGCGTCAATCGAAAAATGCCATATTAAGACGCCAAATTAAAGTCTAATTTCTGTTTTAATTTTTCGGTGTACCTTTCACTTGTTGGGACAATAACGTTATAAGCGGTTGTATCGAAAACTAAGACCCACGAAAACGAAGACCTAAGACCTAAGACCCAAATCTAAGACCTAAAACTAAGACCTAAAACTAAGACCTAAAACTAAGACCCCCTATAATTTACCTTTTTTACCAGGGTCTTAGTTTTCGTTTTTTCGAAAACTAAGACCTAAAACTAAGACCCCCTTTTATTTCTTTAAAGGCCGTTTTTTCAGTTCATTTGAAATGGAAGCGGCCACAGTCGAGGAAAACACTGCTCAAAAGAAGCGATATTCATGTCAAATGATCGCATAATAAACAGAAAACTCTAGTTAGCTTGTAGGTTGAATGCCATGAAACAACTTGCGAGCAAATATTCGCGCAAAGTATGGAAATCTGAAATATGATTGATTGCTTTTTCAACAGGAAATTTAAAATAACAATGTGTAACCCAAAAATGTTTTCAAATTTTTGACCTGACTTCCGTTTGCGGTTTCATATTTTTGGTAATTTTGGCATCGGCTAAATTTTGTTTTTTACTCTAGTGCGACCTGGCTCTTATGCAAACAATCAAGTTGAGAATTACTTGTCTAGTACTTTTTCGTTTAGCCTGCGTAGCAAACGTTTCCGCGCATAAAACCCAACAGAAGCCCTTGCTACGCAGGCCAGGCTATTTTTGGCGTCCAGAACTCAAAAATAAATTTGGGTGTAAGGGGTGAACACTTTTAATTTGTTTATTAAAGCGCATCTCTCGACCAAACACGATGAAAATTGGCAGAGGCGCCCTTTGATACGGCCTCCTTCGCAAAAAGGTGTCGGGCTTTGTTAAATTGTTGAAAAAAAACGTCACTCATGAAAAATCGCAGACACCTTTTTTGTTCGGGGTCTACCCTTGATTGAACCTAGAAGTGAAGCCGTAAAAATTGACAGGATCGCGCGTTCTTTAACGGATTGAAATAACAAAATTGGCCTTGGAAAAAGAAATAAAAGGCCTTAGTCAAAATGACTTTAGTGACTTTTGCCATAGACTTCGCGTAGACCCTCGTGATCTGGTTTTTGATTATTGTCTTATACGGAATAACGGATTGAAATAACAAAATTGGCTTTTGAAAAAGAAAAAAAACGGCCTTTAAATAAATAAAAGGGGGTCTTAGTTTTAGGTCTTAGTTTTCGAACTGAAAAAACGAAAACTAAGACCCTGGTAAGCAGTGTCAAAATGACTTTTGCCATAGACTTCGCATCTGGTTTTTGTTTATTGTCTTATAGTAAATAACGGATTGAAATAACAAAATTGGCTTTGGAAAAAGAAAAAAACGGCCTCTAAAGAAATAAAAAGCCTTAGTCAAAATGACTTTAGTGACTTTTGCCATAGACTTCGCGTAGACCTTCGTGATCTTGTTTTTGATTATTGTCTTATACTGAATAACGGATTGAAATAACAAAATTGGCTTTGGAAAAAGAAAAAAAACGGCCTTTAAAGAAATAAAAGGGGGTCTTAGTTTTAGGTCTTAGTTTTCGAAAAAACGAAAACTAAGACCCTGGTAAAAAAGGTAAATTATAGGGGGTCTTAGTTTTAGGTCTTAGTTTTAGGTCTTAGTTTTAGGTCTTAGATTTGGGTCTTAGGTCTTAGGTCTTCGTTTTCGTGGGTCTTAGTTTTCGATACAACCCGTTATAAGCCACTCTGTCAGTCTCAATTTAGAGAGGGCACGTATGACTGGCAGTGAGCATGCAAATGGTGTATAATATAAACGTAGCAAGCCAAGAAGATGGCGCAAACTGTTATAACCCAATGTTGCGTTTTGAAGTTCGCGTTTGTACCAGTAGGAAAATAACATAGTCGCAAGTCCGAATGTAAGCGTTGTTTTTATGAAACGACAAAATCAAATTACCACAGGTATTACAAATGGAAATAATTATCACAATTTGTTTTCGGTGTGTCATTACAACATGCGCAAGCATTATTACAAAACCGGAATAACCTGTTATTCAGTTTGCGATTTGTACGTTATGACAAAATACTCACTGGGCGAAAATTCAGATTTGACATAAGATAAATGTAGTGTAAATATGGTTTAAATATGACATTTGTCATATTTGTCCATATTTAATTGAGAGACAAATATGGTATTTATCCTGAGGATAAATAGGATAATGATGCATTTGCTCTAGTGACAAACATGGACAAATATGATGTAAATTCACACTGATATTATTCTAGACTGGAGAGATGTTTTTTTTTTCAAGTCTGTGTTCACTCTTATTCTTGTGCACATTGCCAGGTTTACTATCGTTCCTCGATTCACATTGATTTGTTTAAAAACTGAGAAATCGTGCAGGATTGAATGGGTTATTTAAGGCTTCCAAATGTGGCAGTACTTCACTTCCAATGTGGAACCACTAGTTAGCCTCCTACATGTGTACAGATATTCTTTTGGCTCATCACGTCATGCACTCTTCCCCAAAAGAATGTCTGTGTAAGAGGCTAGTCCATGGCTAGTGCTTTGTTTACCATATTTTCTTGATTTAAAAATGCCAGCGAGCGTTTATTGCAAACTCAAGTTTGTAGATCTGGCGTTCATTATCAACAAAAGTGTTTTTTTTGCCATATTTGATAGACTTATTTTATGTTGTCAATAATTAGAATGTTCACTGAAGAATTCATTTGTTACATGTACAGTACAGTCATACATGTACATGTAACAATCCTTAATGAGAGAATTCTAATACATACATGTACATGTATAAAATTATTGTTTTATGTGATTATTAGAAGAATATGTTATCTTCAGGTTGAAACAGATTAACCTAGGTTGCAAACATTTAAACCTGAAAAAAATTTGATCTGCAACATTGATATTCTAAAATATCATTGACAGGCAGTGTGCGTCACAAGATTTAGCCAGTCAGTGAGCTCTATTTGAACAGTGGCCTTCAGGGCAAAGAAGAGAGCATTTCAGAGCAAAGACTGACCAGAATTTATCCATGCATTTTCTGGTTTTATTAGACTTTTGGGACAAATATACATGTAATTGTTTCTAGGAAATTATTGGCAATTATATCAGCTTTTAACTGGACAGAATTGCTGATTACTTTTGAACAATTTGTATGTTGAGGGAGTTCTCAAAGCTAGTGTGGTCGATCGTGTTGACGTGATGTCTTGATTCAAAATTTCACTTTTTTCGATTCACTTCAAATTCCTTATTCTGATTCTTGGTTTTCACCAAATTTTAAAATTCAAAACTGCGAGGCCTACAGAATTTTACCTTAATTCAAGGAAAGATTACCTAAAAATATATCTTTTCACCACCCATGAAGCACACTGCCTGCTACATGGATAATTACCTACATGTACTGTAGCCTTGAATTTCAGCTATGGACAATAATATTTTTATTTCTCACTTGAAAAAATTGCAGATGAGAGTGATAGGAATCCAGAGTCCTGCTTTGCAAACCTAGATGAAGAAGACAGGAGGCTATTTGATGAAGCATTTATTCATAAGTCTATTGGGGAATCAGAATCTGAAGATCTAGAGGAAGGTTTATATCATGAACAATTACATGATGTAAGTCAAGAGATATGGGATGATTTACTAGAAGAGAATGTTCTGAAGGACCTTGATGAATCGAACTTTCCAGGAGCTGTTGAGACCAATCCTGAATCATACAACAGGAACACCCTCATCAACTGGCTGCTTCTTTTCATTTGTTACTGGTGGACATACTGTAACATTGCTGACCGTGGAATAGAACTATTACTTAAGTTCTTGCATGCATTCTTTTCTGTTCTGGCTGAGCGCATTCCATGGATGGCATTATTTGCAGCATCATTTCCATCAAGTCTTTACATGTTGAAGAAATATTTTGGTCTTCATAAGGACTGTTTTCAAAAGTTTGTTGTCTGTCCAAAGTGCAATTCTCTCTATAATTATGACGCAGCTTATGAGACAATAGGAAGCAGGAGACTATCAAAGAAATGCTCCTATGTGGAATTTCCCAATCACAGACACAGAGCACATCGAAAACCATGCAATGAAGTTCTTTTGAAGGAGGTGAAGCTTCAAGATGGAAAACTTAAACTGTACCCCAAAAAGGTTTACTGCTACAATAGCATCATTGCAACATTGAAGATATTTCTCCAACGTCCTGGTTTTACATCACGGTGTGAACTGTGGAGGGAAAGAGAAAGGACCAGCATACCAGGTTTACTGAGCGTTGTGATCCATGGTACTGTCTGGAGAGATTTCAAAGGTCCAGATGGTTCACGGTTTATGAGCCATCAACGGAATTTGGCTTTAATGATGAACGTTGATTGGTTCCAACCATTTAAACATTCACCATACAGTGTGGGGGTCATTTACCTTGCCTTAATGAACTTACCTCGTGGTGAGAGATTCAAACGAGAAAACATTATCGTTGTTGGAATTATCCCTGGTCCTGGTGAACCTTCAAGTCTAAATCCATATTTAGTTCCCCTTGTTTCAGAACTAAAAGAGCTCTGGGAAAATGGAATTGAAGTTTGTCACTCTGGTTTGCCTACGGTACCTGAGACATTTTTTGCTGCTGTGTTGTTAGTAGCCTGTGATGTCCCTGCAGCAAGAAAGTTGTGTGGTTTTTTGGGACATGGTGCCAGAAGAGGATGCTCAAAATGCAAGAAAGAGTTCATTCCAGGTGAACATTTTGGCAATAAGATGAACTTTGGTGGATTCGAAAATTGCCTGCCTCGCACAAATATAGAACATCGCTGTGAAGCCCAAGAAATACTTGCTCAAGACACATATCAAGGACGAGAAGATAAGCAAACAAAGTATGGTACACGATACTCTGAACTCATGCAACTGGAGTACTTTGATTGCATCAGATTTACTATAATTGACCCTATGCACAATTTATTCCTTGGAACAGCCAAGCATCTGATGAAAAATGTTTGGCTTCCAAATAAAATTTTGAAGCAGAATGACTTAAAGTCTATCCAAGAATTGATTGATAACATGAAAGTACCATCCAACATGGGAAGGATTCCAAACAAGATTGCATCAAATTTTGGTAGCTTCACATCTGACCAGTGGAAGTTATGGACTGTTGTTTACTCAGAGTTTGCTTTAAAAAAGTATCTTCCTTCTGATGACTACAAGCTGTGGCTCTCGTTTGTGAAAGCTTGCCGCATATTAACTGCTCCTGTTATAACTTTTCGCTCCCTTGCCTTGGCCCATTCATCGCTAATACAATTCTGCAAGAAATTTGAGACTAAATATGGACAGTTAGAAGTCACTCCGAACATGCATCTGCATTCTCACTTAATCAACTGTGTTGTGGATTATGGACCAGTACATAATTTCTGGCTATTTTCCTTTGAACGATTCAATGGTGTTCTTGGAGACTTCAAGACCAATCAGAGAGCAGTTGAAATACAATTAATGCGCAAGTTTCTACGGGATCAAGACATTAGGGACCTACCATTTCCAAGTCTATTTAAGGAAAAACTTGGACCTGTGTTCAGTCAAATGAAGAATTCTGTCATGGATCCTATTCATGATATTAGTTCTGCTGTGGAACACTTATCCCTGTCACAGGATTCAGTTACAAAGACAAATCTTTGGTTTGACACTGCATCATTTTCTTGTATATCTCCACACAGAATGGATTATCTTGATGATGATGAACTGAATTGTCTTATGCATTCATACTCAGCATTTCTTGAAGGAGTTGAATTCCAAAGTGGAAGTGCCATATTTGACCGCTATGCAGGGGTTGAATTTTTAGGGGAGCGTTACGGATCATTAGACTCAAGAAGTGAACGGTCTTCCTTCATCATTGCACCCTGGGTTGGAGAAAATGGAAACATTGATCCAACCACATGTAATACAAGGCCTGGAGTAGTAAACTACTATATGAAGCAGAACGTCTTTATTGATGGAGAATGGAAAACTCTAACTATGGCCAGGGTTGCCTGGTTTCAGGAACATCCTGAAAGACACATGCATCAGAGTGGCACTACAGAGATATGGTGTAAGGACCTCTTCGAGCCATTAGGCCCTGCCTCATTTATTCCTATTCAAAGGATTCAGTGCAAATTCGTTGGAACTGTGCAGAAATGGAAGAGGGAAAATGTTCTCTTTGTTTTGCCCCTTGAAAGGAAAATTTACTTGTGATAACCTTTCTATACTATTAACAATATTCATATAAGTTTACCTTTAGTTGAAGGGCTGGTGGCATACGGGTATCTGTCCTTTGTGACTCTCGTTTTGCTTTCAAACCTCATCCAAAACTGAGCACTGAATAGATTACTAGATCGAAGCATCTTCAGTGCTCTATTTTCTTCAGGCTAACAAAGTAATTTTATGGTTCTTGATTTTCTGTTTATCATTATTTTTAATTTTTTTTTATATGTTGTAGTTAATTTTATTTCAGGTAATTTTTGTTTTTCCTTTGTTTCAAATTCATTAGCATATATTACCATACCCAAAAACAATGGAAAATAAAAATTACCTGAGATAAAAAATTAACTACAACATATACATGTAGTGGTCTCAAAGAAGATACAAAAGCATTGAACATTAGGGAAAGCATGCCTGTATCCATAGCAATTTTCTCCAAAGTAATGACCACTTCAGAAAAAAAATCTGGCACTTTTTTTCAGCAATTTGAAGGCTGCAAAGCAAACAGAAAAGTGAAATCGGAACAAAATGAAAACAGATTCTAAGAAGTCACAGACAATGATGAATATGCCATTAGCTCTTTATTGTACATGATGATATTCAGAATCTGGTTAGTTCTTATTTTGGTTCCTTAGTGAACTATGCACAGATGAGGTGCACATTTACATGTACTTTATGGCCCTGTCATACTATTGCGTATCGTACTAGCGTATGCCAGCGTATGAAAAATATCACTCATACGCTGGTACATGTATACGCTAGGGGTACGTTAGGCATAGGTTGTATACGTTTCAAGCACGGTCGCATACGGTGGCATGCGCTGGCATACGGCGAGGCAGAATTTTTTTTTAAGCATGCTTAAAAATTTTGTGCGTATTCGGACGTATGGTTTATTGGCTAAGCATACGCTAGGCATACGCTGAATACGCAAGAGTTACGCTAGAGGCACGTTACTCATAGGTCAAGTACGCGGGTCATTTTGTGCGTATGAAAATTATTTTATGAATTTCCATACGCAACTCATACGTTTCTCTCATACGCAATAGTGTGACAAGGCCTTTACAAACAGACAAATTAACAGCCTGCTAATGTTACTGGAAATGATCATGGAATAGTGTTTTCAGGTGCCAAATTTATCACAGACATTGTACACCCAACCACTGTATGGTTATTTTTAGCCAGAAGTTACAAAATGAATATCAATGTTGATCATGATTGCTATCTCAAATGGACCTTGTATCTGGCTGATTTTGAAACCTTAAGTTTATTCTGATTAT
Source organism: Dendrophyllia cribrosa (assembly GCA_024195265.1). Lineage (NCBI taxonomy): Eukaryota > Metazoa > Cnidaria > Anthozoa > Scleractinia > Dendrophylliidae > Dendrophyllia > Dendrophyllia cribrosa. The sequence continues at coordinate 36,843,910 of JAJLRJ010000009.1, read as the reverse complement.
TTTTGAAATTGCGCATCACCTACATGTAGCTCTTGTATTGCTTACTACATGTACAAGGCATGCACATGTAAGAACTGAGGTGGACTCAAAAATTATTTCTCTTATGGTTGTACAGTTTAATTGAGTTACTTCATTGCTTGATAATTTGCCGATGACACAGTAGACCAACTTGGCTAGATATTGAGACAATAATTTTATTGTACAGTTCCAGAAAATATCCATACTCCCCCACGGAAGGTTTTTTGTTTATCACCCCCCCCCCCAGGAAATTCCAGTTTAGCTTCATACTTTGCTTCTAAAATGTTGGCTTTTAAGTCCCCCCCCCCCTTGGAATTTCCAATGACCTTCCATGGGAAGGGTATGGATTTTTTCTGGAACTACACATTCTAAAAGATCAATCAGGATAATTCCAATAATGATATTATTTATTGTTTTATTATTCAGCAAGATACCAAAAATCCAGCTTGCCATAGTGTCAATTGCATAGTAACTTGTAACACATTGTGCAGGTTACATTGTATGCAAATGTATGAGCACAGGCTGCACACACACTGTGCCATACACATGAGCGAGTGTCTGTAAAGTGAGGTGGGACTGAAACAAAGTTTAAACAGCTTGCAGTGAAAGATAATTATTATTTTCATTTAGTTCTGTTTGTGATGTAATTTTGAGCCAATAGTACTGATGGTCTAAATTTTCATTGCTCCTTTATGTTGTAATCATTCATTACCAATACTGATAGTCTTATACAGTGTATAGTATCATTTCCAGGGAAATCCTAAAAAAATACAATATTGTGGAAATTAATTTTTAACTTGTCCTTGTCCCTTGTTCTATATTTTTTATTTACTTTTGATACAATGACATTTCTCTTTTCGACAGTCTAATGTGGGACATTGACTTGGGTTTTTACTAATGAAATACTAACAGTACCACAGCAGTTAACAGTCAGTTCAGGCAGCTGTATGGCTTGTACAATGTCACATAATTCCTTGTATGAGCCTCTCTACCAATTAGTAAAAATCACACTTTCGATCCAGACAAAAAATGCCCAAATCTGCGTGATCTTCCTAGAGATACAAACTAGGGAAACTGAATAGACCATACAAGCGGAGACGTGAGTAAAAAAAGGTCTCCGTGGGGTGAAATAGGGTTCGCATGACGTTCAACACATTTGTCTATTTTGTCTAATATTTGTCCTTGAACTAAATATGGCTTCATATTCAAACAGTATTTGTCTTGCATTTATCAGGGACAAATATGATAACATATTTGTCACACATTTGTCGTCTTCGCGACCAGGACAAATGTAACATCAGATTTGTCTCATATTTGTCCTAGAGCCAAATGTGGTCAAATCCATTATTTCATCCAGTGACTAATGCGGCGATTGTCATGAAAAATTACAACAGGTATCGTGTAGCATGAACTTTTTGCGGGTTTTAATTTTTGCGGATTTTGAGGATTGCCCTCGATCCGCAAAAATAAGTTGCCGCAGAAAAAAACTCTCGCAAAATAATACTCCGCAAAATTTACTCCCTTAATTCAATAAAGAACTCTGCTTTTTAATAGGAACTTGCGTTACTGGGACGATATAGAACGTAAATTGAACTATTAACATTGATTTTTAATAGAAAACAACAGTTTTTTTTTTTCAATAAAAATAATTATAACAGTTTTTCTTGAGTATGGCAGAGGGTTGTGCCTAAATCATACCGTCCAGAAGGACGTCGGACACCTTATTGAGACTTATAAAACGTAATGTCGACACTTTTTCAATAAATTAAGTGTAAAAAAGAAAATCTAAAATACCCACTCAGGATTGAACCTGAGACCTCAGCTAGGCTTAGGCTTACATAGCCTACCCTACCACTGTACCACATAGATTCGCGGGTTGCTAAGTCCAAATTTAACTATATAAACTGCTACCCCCAACCTCAACTGAAAGCTAACCAGTTACTCCGTTATATAAGTCAAAATAAGGTGTCCGATGTCCTTCTGAACGGTATGATTGGGGCTTGAGCATGGCAGAGGGCAAGAGTAGGATTTTTTGTTTGATTTTGTTGTTGCATCAGTCCTTTAGGTCCAGTACTGTATCACTTTCGAGGATTTAATAGAATTCAGTGGAATGTCTCTAAGTAGAGCGTACCGTAACGTTAAAAATATGAATTTTTCTTCCTTGTTAATGCTCTGCTGCTTGAACAAGAAATCGCAAAAATAAGTTCCCAGCAGAAATTTCAGTCATCTCGAACCGCAAAAAATTGTTCCCGTAAAGTAAAACTCCCGCAGAAATTTCATGCTACGCGGTAATACAAAACGCGATAACTGACTGATCACAATTTGGGGCGAATCGGTTGCTATGGTAACGAGATATGACGTCATAAAAAAGTTAAAACGATTTGAAGATTGCATAATTATACAGTTTTCTATCTGGTCCTTTTTGCTTTCGCGCCTATTACTTCAAAACTTTAGCGAATTTCGAAAATCCCCGACACGGTTCCGTATCGCGTCTAATTTTTACTCTGTCGAGGAAATTATAACTTTGTGTTTCTCCATGCATTTTATAAGCTTTAAATTGATATATAGGTTTGGGTAGTTTGTATTAGAACAGAGCACTTACGGGGCTGTGTGCGCGACACTGTGAAACTCCTAGAGTGAACCCTAAACCAGGTGAGGGAGCAAGCGATAGTACCAGGGGTCAGTAAACAAGACTGAATACACTGATCAGAATGGGAGTGTTATCGCGCAGTAGATGTACTTGGACCTCTGATGCGAAACAAAAAAAAACTAATACCGTAAAATGCGAAATGCCGGTTTTCGTACCATAAGCAATTAGGAGTATTGCTACTTCCCCTGGATGAGATGCTAGTCCATCACAGGGTTACCCACATCACGCTGTCGCCGGTACCCATTTATACACCTGGGTGGGAAGAGTCAGTGTGGAATAACCCTACCTTGTCTAAGGAAAGGAAACAACACGACGGCCGAGACCAGGCCTCAAACCACTGACCTTCATGCAGATGTGAAGTGCAACACACACAGGCTAACCACTACACCACTGCACAGGCTAACCACTACACCACTGCACAGGCTAATCACTACACCACCGCACAGGCTAACCACTACACCACTGCACAGGCTAACCACTACACCACCACACAGGCTAACCACTACACCACTGCACAGGCTAACCACTACACAGGCTAATCACTACACCACTGCACAGGCTAACCACTACACCACAAGCACAGGCTAACCACTACACCACTGCACAGGCTAACCACTACAACCACTGCACAGGCTTACCACTACACCACTGCACAGGCTAAACACCACCGCACAGCCTAACCACTAACACCACCTTCACTGCGGTCAAACGTCCGAGGCGTTTTTCGTTTTATTTAATGGGATTTCATTTAATATTAAGTGGAAACATGGGCAAGGATGTATAAAATAATTAGTTTATGTAACTATCTTGTCATCTTTCTCAAAATAATGAACTTCGTTTCGTTGAAAACTGACCAAAACGCTTCGTACCTGAGCAAAATTGTGTTGGCAAATGGCGCCGACAATTCTGAAGTTCATAGAACTTTTTTAGTAAACTTTCAAAACGTTTCAAGTGAATTGACAGTGTATTGGTAATATATTAAACTTTAAACAGTGAAAATGACAACCATAACTTTGAAGTACTTTGCTTAACTTTTGCAAATTTCTCTCGTTTGTCTCCAATATGTACACAATCTCGTTCCCTGAGTCCCGCTGGACAAGTGCAACGCGGACTCTGAAAACGAGATTGATACGTGCGAGTAGCAATTTTTTTTCAGTGATATAAGTTCCATCACTCTGACTGACCAATGACGCCACAGTTTCAAATGACGCCCGAGTAAGTTTGGAATAATTCAAAAGTAAGTAAAAAAAATCAGGTGACTCGCAGAAAAACGTTTTTAGTGGTCCGTGTTTTTTATTTCAATAAGAACTTTGAGTTTAATAAGTTTTACAAATTATTCATACAATAAGTTCAAGGAAAAACGCTATATTGTATTTCAAAAGTACTTATTTTGCCCCGGGAAAGACAATACTTAATTTTAACAATTATATTTTTATCCATAATCTTGGTTTGCTTCTTTTTGTCATACCCCGCTACATGTCACCTGAGTCGGCCATATTGGCCTTGTTTTTTTTTTTCCGTCCATTACCACTGTCGTAAAAAACAAATAAATGCTCTTGGATCCTTGCTTGAATGCTGATTTATGACGAAAGTTAACAAATCGTTTTTTAGGAACGAAAATCTGGTTTTACCAACTGAGTTAAAAGGGTACAATGTGAACTGGCCACCATTAAAAGATTCATAAGCTGACGTTTCGAGCGCCAGAATTTCGTCAGAGCGAATCCGAAGGGCCAGCGCTCGAAACGTCAGCGTTTGAAGCTCTTCACGGTCGCGAATTTACTTCGGATCAATTCAGTTGCAACACCAGTTTCCTTAGAAAATAGCCCGGCTTTAATTGCTTTATAAGCCTGGTTTTTTCACAAGCGATGCAAGCACAGGCACACGCATCAGTGCTAGCATAACAACCCTTATATCCACGTGAAAACAGGTCAGAAGTAAGAACAGGCACAAACACAAACACTGTATGATCAAAATTTGTCCTGTTTCTTGTGCTTAGACTTAAGTATGCGGCATTTTTCGTATTCACTCCTTACTTGTCATGTTCGCAGTCAAAGATGAAGGACAAAATAACATAATAGAAAATATGATTGATTTCTTCCGAGATTAAATTCCAAGTTTGCGCTAACGGATTTTGAACAACAGGGCTTTCAGAACGCCAGAGCAGTCATTACTTCGATGATATCACAACCTTAGCTGAGTGCTTAAAACACCACAGTAACTAGTCTGACTTTGTTGATGGAATAAGCCTCTCACCCCACCCCCCATGGACATATTTTGGTCATTCTAACATCAGAGTATACGCTCCAATGTTGGCTTCTGTCGCATTAGAGAATTCACACTGGCGTTTCAATCAAATTATATAGTTTCGTTGCTTTTGTTAAAGTGTTAATTATTGCATTATTTTTTCTCTAATGCGACCGCAAATGAAATATTCTGTGTTGTAGTGATTTTTTTTTCGCATTTTATAAAAGGAATAAATATGCTGGGATATTTTGCGTGAATCTCTTTTCCTTACAAGGTAACATGACGTCACAGTCTAGAGAGATTTTACTTAACTGTGAAATAGTAGAATAGTTAACAACTATTCACCTCAGTGTAGGTGGGTAGTGGTGGATATTTTCGCGGCGAGGTAAATATCCACCACTACCCATCTACACTGAGGTGAATAGTTGTTTTAGTATATACTGAAACAGTGAGATAATATAACGAAAATGATGCTTTTTAACTCATTTATTCCTGTCGACGATTACAATTTTCGCGCGCAAATTTCTGGGAGGTGAATAGCACTTGCTATTCCGAGTTTCAGTAGCCAATCAGAGCGCGCCAACAATGCTATCCACTGTTTCAGTATATACTAATACGCACTATTAGACCATAATTCCATTGTTTTCTTTTGTTTAATTTGTACTATCACACACTAATTGTTAGATAGTGTTTCACAGGTTAAGTAAAACCACTAATAATAACTCGAGATAGTCTAAGAGTGATTTTCTTTAAACCGTGGCATAGTTACTAAGTTAGTAGGCTCTAGTAGGTCCTATTAGACACCAATTCCATTGTTTTCTTTTGTTTAGTTTTTACTAATTTTGGCTAATTTTAATTAATTGCTAGATCCTGTTTCATGGTCTGAGTAAAATCACACTATTTTGCTTTTGAAATGACCATATATCATAATAACGTGCCTTTAGTTTCTAACCACGCGTTTATTCAAGAAAATGTCTGGTGAAATAACACACATCTTTGTTCTAGACTACACGTGCACTCAAATACGGAATACATATATAGAATATGCTAAATAAATTAGAGCGATTTCACAAACATCGATTCTAAAAAGCCAATAAGCCCGTTAAATGCTAATGACAATTTTCAAAGTCAGACCCAAGAAATGAATTTTCATCAGGATATCAAAATTTTGATTCACGCAGTTTTTTGGGACCGGCCATTTTACTTCTAAGGACGGAGTTGGGCGATTCTAAAAAAATATATCCTGCAAGCGAACTAGCTGGGAAAAACTGTGATGGCCCGAATTGAAGCTTTGGTTCATCAGCAAAACAAATTCTGCTTAACACAGCTAAAGGAAAACATATAGGGCACAGATACGATCTTCACCCCTCCCTCCATCAGAAATTCCTGCGACTATATTTTGGTGTTGTTAATGGCTATGTGATCCAGAATTGCTAGAAACCAGTTCGCCTTCGTCGATGTTGCTCGCCTGCACAATGGTCGAGCCTCTCTGACTTGATCAATTTGTCGCAGTCAGTGTTTGTCCTTGTCACAGTTTTACTTTTCCTCTCTTCTTTACTTTCACTGGACGGGAACATAAGATCGCGAGGCACTGTCAACAATTTACGTTTGTCTCAAGCCGGTTTGGATTTATTGTTCCTCCGCATCTGCATTTAACTGGATCATTAGAAATGATGCAAAGGTTTGTGAAACCGCTCTATTATTAAGGTATTGAGAATTTCTGTGTTAGGTGTTCCATAACACGGAACGAAAGATGTTCGATTTTAATCATACGCGCAAAGCTATCGAACAGAAACTATCCTTTCAAATTGCTCAGTCCTTGTAAGGAATGCAAAATGGCTAGGAAGTTTAACTTTTTATGAGTTTTCCTAGATAATATATATATTTTAATAATGTATAAATTTTCAAAGTTATAAACGCCAATTATCGAAAATTGCAAGAAAAACTTTACTAAATCTTTTATAGGAAACTAACAAATATTTTGTGAAATTGCAAGTATTAATTATTCGACTCCACTCCGTTTGAAATGACCGAAGACGAGCTTGGTATAGAGTTTATCAATGTTACCTAAATTTTGCTCTCTTGACAATCCATGTTCACAACATCGTTCGTTAATACTACTTGATCGTGCTTGTCCTCGGTCAAGCGCTTGCGACGATAACTTTCATAGTGAATAGTATCAGTGACTTCCTTTAAATCTTGCATGTGTGTTCTGCGAAAAAGGCGATCAATTATTGTCATTGAATATAAAGAATCTTGACCAAGAATTCTTCGGGTCTTTCTGCGTGTACCGGTACTCATTGTCTTCTATTATTTGCGAGGCATTGTATTTTTGGTCTTGTTTTGCATTTGTATTATTGTCGTTCTTTGTTCCTTTTGTTTTACGTCATCTGTCCTCCGGTACACACAGAAACAACCAATACTTCAGCGACATAAAATCGTGGACTTCGACGTGATTTTATAGACAATGTATGGAAAACAAGCAATCAAAGGGACACTGTCCCGGCTGTTATATCGTGTTTTCATGATTATGGCCAGGAGCTTGCTTTAAGCTTAAGATCGTCAAAGGTGATGAAAGCAAAGAACTTTAATAACTAAAGAGTCAAAATAACTACTAAAAAAGTCAAAATTCCACAATGGTAATTTGATTTCTTGACTGCCTGTCACGAAATCAAATTTGATGAACTGTAATCCACTTCCATCCTTGCAATCCTGCACTTTGTCTCCAAACTACCGCTTCTGTTTTGCTCTATAGAATCTTTTTATCCAATTAAGTTGTATATTTGGTGGCATTTAGCGATATAACATGGAAATAAGGTAAGCGAAATATTTGTTATTTCGGCAGCACAGTGTCACTCTAACTGCACGCTTTCTAAGACAGCTATATCCCTCAAATTTAAAGGGGCTATGTCGCGAGGTTTCGCCTAATTTTAGTAACTTTAATTTACACTTTTATCTGTCAAAATTCTTTTGTTCGCTGATACGAAACAGGACTCGAAACGGAACCAGTGGTCACGTACACAAGAGCTATTGCTATTGAATTTCATCGCTCTTTTCTCAAGCGAAACAAAATCAGAAAAATGTTACGTTTGTCTGTAGCGGTAAAGAAGTACAAAGTGAAGACTCTGGTACCATGTTAATATGCTGAAGTGAACTATATTTAGCCAACAGAGAAGAAGAACCTTCGTCCATGACATTCCATGGTCAACTGATTTCTATCGCTGCTCGTACATATTGAGAAATTTAGCCGTACGATTTCAGAATCGGAAAAATAACCGAGCGAAAATCAAGACAAATAGATTATTTACATATGTGAAAAATCTGAGACCATTTAGTGAACACAGCACTGCAGCATTGAATGGATTCGACGATGATGGTGTAAACTTGAAAAACAGCCACCGGACGTTTTTCAAGATTGTAGCTTGCGTGACACCTCGCGACATAGCCCCTTTAATGAGTAAAATATTCTTCTTGTGCCTAGCACAAACATACAAGCGCCGTATTCGGCAGCATATTTGCTCTCATTATCCATGACCCCAACAAGCGCAAAATACTCTTTATTTCATACTTAATGAGATTATCTATTGAAATTTGGCGTGTGGAAACCCCGTTCGGGGTTCGCGGCCAATCAGAATGGCGAAACTGACGACTTTCTCACACGTGAAAAAAGCGTTTCGTCCAATCACAAATCTCAGTATGTATAAAATAAACAAATTACAGCATGGACAGTATTTTGTACGGCATTTACGAACTCGTTGGTTGGTATCAGAAATCGAACGAGCGAGGCTTTGCGAGCAAAGCAAAGCAAAGCCCAGGGTTCTCCGGAAGCTCCGGCGACCGGCGAAAATCGCCGTCTACTTGTCCTGGGACCGCCGGCTAGTCAGAAAATATTTGGGGGGAAGATAAGGATAAATCCGTCCTATTTTCTTCCCAACACTTGTATGGCTATAAAAACAAATCCTTCGTAGCCATAAAGATAAAACAAAAGTGATTTCTTTCGTTTTAAAAACTGGCTGAAAATGAAATGATTTTTTTCATCTCTGTTGTCCCCAAAATGCGCCAGGATGCGTCTCCAGTGTCTTCATTTTTTAAAAATTTTCCGCGGGGGCATGCCGCCGGAACCCCCTAGATACTCGTGCCCTTCAGGCGCTCGAATGCCAGGTGCCGCCTACTTTCAATTTACAGCCAGGTAGTCTAATTTCTCTGGAGAACCCTGAAAGCCAATGCTAATATCTATGAAATTGCGCATGAGTTGGTTGAGTTGGAAAATTTTAGGTCAGGATATTTAAAATATAGCGGAAAAATTCGGTAGCCTTACTTGATTAGCATGTCCCTCAACTGGGCGAATTCACAATGGTTCTTGTTTTCAACTGAAATAAAATCAACAAAATTAATCATTTTCTTGATGAAAATGTTAAGGTAGTGAAATAAAATTTGCATTAATAAGAGCAGTATATATAAAACAATGGGAAAACAAATGTTCACCTTCGATGAGGCCCCATTTTGTCTTTCTACCAAGAACAGGTTTGCCGGACACTGTGACGTAGCGATCACTACCAATCACAGCAAAGGGAAGCTGATCCTAAATTGATAAAGTAATACACATCAGTACATTGGCACGTTGGTACAGTGCAATCAATAAAAAAAAGCAATATGGCTTCTACTACTATTCAAAGGTATCAACTTGATGTGCGAATCCCCTCTGACAAAGGGCTAGCGCTCGAAACGTCAGCTTTTTAATGGAGTAGTTATCAATGAGTACACTAGTGTCCGAAAACCAAAAGCCAGACAATCCAATAAATCACAAACCACAACACATAGAAATGCAATACCAAACGCAAACGCGACTTACTATCAGTTCTTTTCAATTTCTGATCACTTACGCACCCTGATTCTTGACGTTGTTCTGGCTTCCTCTTCATCAAGGTCATGTCGTTCAAGGATAGGATAAATATTGATGTGATTTTTCTGTATATCCTCACGTAACTGAAATGCAAAATGATACATGTAGTTTCAGAGAATCTTTTTAATACAAAAAAACGTCCAGTACAGAGTTATGTGCAGGATTGCACACAAAGGGGGGCCGCGCTACTCCATGAAAGGCATCACAGAATGTCCTCATCTATAAAAATTCACCAGAACACACATTATTCTGTCACACATGAAGTAATGTGAAAATGACAAATAACTCTGTCAAATACATGTATGAAGTATTTGTTAAACACGACTTGCATGCAATCCTGGCATAGGGTACACTATTTATCTCTGTAATTTATTATTTGCATATTACATTCAAATTAATGTTTTATTTACTGTGCCTTTCAATTTAACACAAGAATACAAAACTGAAAACTTAAAGGAGCTACATGTATGTCACGGTGATTTTGAGGTTTTTGGGTCAAACTACCTCAAATTAAAACGAAGAACCTTTGTTGTACATGAAATGCTAATAGAACAATAAATTTGACCATTCCCCTTATCAGTTTAAGTAGAAGCTACAGGATTGTGTTATGCAAAAATCTTACCCGTCGTCTAAAGGCTTCACGTTCTTCGATAGTTAGTGTGTCAGCCTTTGCAATAACAGGTACAATATTAACACACTTGTCTAGCCTTTTCATGAATTCTACGTCAATAGGTCTCAACCTGAATGCACAAAAGAAAAATGCTATTGAATAAACTAAGGCCCTGTCCACACGTATACGTGTACGTTCGTAAACGCATATTTTTTTATCTAAAACGCTCCCGTCCACACGAAGCCAGCCATCGTTTACGATTCGTTTTCACCTGTCCACACGTAAACGCTAAAACAATACGTAAACAATTTAAATCTGCATTGAGCATGCGTCAGTATCACGTAAACGCCATACTTAAACATTTCTGCATTGAGCATGCGTCAGATCGTCCGCCACATTGGATATCTGCTCTATTTTCTTTATTTTTGGCTGGGTCCGAATCTGTGACATCAGCGTTTACGAAAATATCCGTTTACGCTGTCCACACGTAAACGGGTAAACGGCGTTTTCGAAAATATCCTTTAGGGTGGCTGTTTCCATCGTTTACGTGTGGATGGGAGGCCTAAACGCATAAAAAAAAATATGCGTTAACGAACGTAAACGTGTACATGTACGTGTGGACGAGGCCTAAAATATTCATATTATTATGCATATACATTTTACTTTTAAAAAACCCTCTCTGACAAAAAAGAAACAAACAATAACAGATACACAGTCAGAAAATAAACAGTATTGTTACATAGCTGGAGTTTCATTGGACCTAGCATGCGCTTTGATTGGTTGTTTTTTGTAACGTGGTAATAGGCTAAATTCAATTAGTAGCCGATGCAGGCTACATATTGAAAATTGTTGTTGTAGAAGAATATCGTTTTTAATTCAGATTTGTATGTTTGCTGTGTGCATTCATTAAAAACCAGGCGTGTTTTTCTCAGAAATTGTCAAATCTCAGTTTTGATTGTTGCTTACAATGTATGTAATACATGTATATAACAATAACACTTAATTTAATCTTAATGCTAATCATGGCACATACCAGGTGAGTCAGTGTTCTACATCTACATACCAGTATGGTACATTAAATTTTATTCAGTTAGTAAAGTCCATTTTAAAATTTTCAAGGCAGAATCACTGAACACATTGTTTAACTGACACTCAACCTATGTGACTGTACATGTCCTGTGTCCTGTTGGTGCAATAAAAAAAGACAGCAGTGAACTCGACTGTCAGGAACTCTAGGCTTCCGACTGATGCTTGTCTCTTCCTTTAAATATTTATCGTACTGTTCATTAATGTATTGCAAGATTGGCTCCCAACTGCACACAAAAAAAAAGATAAAAAAAGAGATTCAATAAGGCTGAAAAACTAATCATTTATTTATCAACTATTTTTTATAAGTTTATTTTATAGTGTCCCCAATCAGCTAGAACTATAAGCTAAATACTTTGACACTGAAATAAAGGTACATGTATGATTATTTATTTATTATTAATTTATTATTAATTTATTATTATATTATTATATATAATTTATTTACCAGTTTGTTCATTATTGTTCCAGTCAGACCTTATTATTTCGACCCAGGCAATGTATATGCACGAGCCTTTTCAATAAAAGAAAGTTTTTTTTTTTATTGTTAATTTTTACTTTATTTGCAACACAAAAACACTACTTACAAAACGATTAATGACATAGCTTACAATACATACAATACTAAACACTAATTACAATAAATTAATAAGTAAATTAATACATCAGTTGTCCTAAAATTAGTAAATATAGTTGTTGTAAGAAAAACTAAAAAAAATGACAATTTTATTTAGTAAAGGGCACGGACAGGAGAGATAGTGGCTTACTATCTTAACTTGCTTACAACTCAGATTAAAAGAAAGTTTATAAAACAGTTCAATTGCACTGAATTCATTGAAAATTGAAGGGTCAAAGCACGAACCCATGATCTTTGTAATTCTGGTGCAAATGCTCTAACACTGAGCTACAATGTACTGGGCCAGATGCATGAGAGCTCAGTCAATTTTTTTTTTCTTTTTCGGGCGCTAATTGCTGCGACTCTTTTAATTGCTGTGATGATCACATTCTCTTTCATTCTTTCTACTGCAGTTCATATGAATTTTCAATATTTTCATAATGTACACATTATACATGTAAATTTGTTAATTGTTAATGTGCTCTAATCGGTGGGTGGTTACATGTAATTGTAAGTGATGGATCTAGGTTACATGTGTAACTCTTTAAGCTCCAAGGCAAATCCCCTTATTCCAAAATGGTAACTAAAAACTCTATGCTCATATACATGTATGTTATTCTGGCTGTGGTCACATCAGAGATTAAACACACTGTGAACTTCAAATTCTAGAGGTGTTTTGAATCCTTATGAGAATAATAAAATAGCACTTTAACAGGAGCAACAAAACAATTGAATTTGATGTAAACACCAGTGTTAACTCTTTTATGTGAGTGCAGCCTTTTCTCTTTAAATCTTACCAGCTTTCATTATTAATTTGATCACCAAATCCTGGGGTATCAGTTGATTGTTAGTTTTAACCTCACACCTTTTTCTTCAATCACTGAAAAAAGAAAATTCAACAATTACTGGTATTGATCGACTTAATGCTAATTAAAAATAATGCAATAACAACAATAATAATTAAGACATACTGTACATGTATAAGGAGCAGCCTACAGAGTTTTTGATGCTTTTATATTTAATTATTTATTACATGTATACCTATATCTTAAAGGGGAAGTATCACGGGAATTTGGTGTCATTTTTAAAAAGCAAAAAATGATATTGTATGATCAGAAACCGAAAAATAAAGCTCCAGTGGTGTGATAAATGATCACAAAATATATCAAAACTGCTGATGAGTGTCTCTAGTCATTGACGGACTGGGTCTCAATGAATTGCAACTTGAAAAAAATTAGCCTAATCTTTTTCAAGTTACCACATTTTCGTCTCCAAATGGGCTAGAACAGACCATAATAGTCTCTCTTTCAAGAATTGGTTGATTCACTATCTTGGTGTTTTAGTATTACTTTGTAAATAAGTAAAGGTATTGTAAAATGGCTTTGACCAAAAAACATCAAAATTCCCGTGATACTTCCCCTTTAAGAGAGGCAAAATATACAATATAAATATTAAATACAAATTAACTAAATAATTTATTGATAATCTGATAATTAAATAATGCTTTTAACATTTCCATGTAAATATACATGTAACAATATTTTTTTTAAACTAGAATTATAATGCTAAATTGCAATATAAATTATAGTAGACATCATTGTATTGCCAACTAAGGTTTTTTAAAGACCCAGTAATGAGTACCAGTATTGATGTTGATACAAATGGACAAGACCTACTGGATTTTTCAACATCAAGAAAATGGCCACCGACGCAAGCAGTGCACGTGCACAATGTATACATGTAATGGGCAATACTGCATTTAAAAATGGGAAACCCCCTTAACTAATTAATAAGCTATTAATTTGCAGCGAGCTGAGTGCACAGATTTAAATATGACATACATGTACATACATTGTAGATCAGGTATGCAAGCACATGTTTACAGTGTAAACATCTCAGGAAACAATTTGGAGGGGGAGGGGGGGGGGGGAATTTTATGATTTCAATGAGTAAATCTGTGCAAGACAATTTTGGTTGCTACCAAAATTAACTAAGTTAAAAATAAATCCAGTTACCATACCATGACTAACTGACTTGACTTCTACTGTCTTTGGAATCGCAGCAGCTGCTCCTGTTGATGACATTCTACTCAATCTTCCTTTAAACAAAGTGTTTACCATGGTTGACTTGCCGAGACCGGTAGCACCTGATAAACAACACAATATTTAACACAAAAAACATGTAGATCTGTATGTCAAGATCTTAAGTGGCACTTACATTTTGTAGGCATAAAATAAAGGCTGTGTGACTGAGTAGCAATTTTAAGTTGCATTGATCAGTGGCACATCCAGAAATTAAAACATTTTTGAAGTGAAAACTTCCCATCCCTCTCCCCCTGGGGGAGGAGAGCATGGTCTCACCTAGATCTTCCAGTGTTACAGTTGTATATTATTTTATAATGTAAAGGTTCCATTCAAAACTATCAGTAAGAAATGGACACAAAGTTATGATGGGTTTTTTCACATGCCCATGATTTTTATTCAATGGGCAACAATCCTTTTTTTTAATATTTTCTCTCTGCCATTTAATAACTGTATCTCACAGAGGTTCTAAACTAAAACAACTCATGTATTTTCTTCTTCTTCTTCTTCTTCTTTTTTCTTTGGGGGGGGGGGGGGGGGGAGGGTGGGCGCAAACTATGAGAGACTGGAAGAGGCAAGGGACTTTGACCTCGTGCATGCACACTGAGACTACATGACTTGTATATAACAGACTGTAATGAGAAGTGAGAAGGAAAGGACTTTAAGAAAAATTCTACATGTAACCATTTTTTATGGCAATTGTACCCCTCATTAACTACATGACTACATGTATATATTTTCTTTCAACTGAAACCTTTGAAATCAAAATTTCTCAGAGCACAGCAGTAAAATGTTGACATGCTCAGTAAACAATGGTACATGTACTACAACAACACTCTAAATACATGATTGTACAGTGTATATGTGCATGCAACTGAATCAGTTTTAACTATCATTTGCATTTAATATGTACACCGTAAACAGATTAAAAAGCTAAATCTCTTTAATTAAAGGGCCGATTTGTTTTATTAACTCAGCTGATAAAACCAAATTTTTGTATTTCTTTTCTCCACAAATTCTTTAGAAATTTATAACCCTTTCCATGTACATTTATCTATGAACTATTACTAATTAGTTAATTATAAACAAACTGCATTACATGTATAATAAACAAAATTAAGTTGTCAGGCCACAGTGGCAGCAATAATTTATAATATTTTTATATTAAAAAGCTAAATCTCTTTAATTAAAGGGCCGATTTGTTTTATTAAACTCGGCTGATAAAACCAAATTTTCGTATTTCTTTTCTCCACAAATTCTTTAGAAATTAAACCCTTTCCATGTACATTTATCTATGAACTATTACTAATTAGTTAATTATAAACAAACTGCATTATAATAAACAAATATTTTTTAACTGATCAATTTATTTAATACATGTATAATAATGTAATAATACATAATGTAATTAAAAGTGAATTACATGTAACTTACCAACAACCATAAGGTTAAATTCAAAACCTCGTTTCAGCGATTTTTTGCGAATCTGTTCTTGCACAGTATCAAAACCAACGTAACCTTCCAAAACTGTCTTTAACTTTCCCCAGTGGGTCATTGCTGCATTGTCTCCATCATGATTTCAATAAAATTCTGGTAGGACAGCAGTCCTAATAACAGTCAAAGCAAAATCAAATTTAGTTGAAGGTGCATTGTACATGTTTGATCAGAGATGCCAACCTCTAGAGATTAAAGATAGGGAGTAATTTTTTTTCTGAGGGTGAATTTTTTTTTTTGCGCCGAAGGTATGAATCGAGTGACGTAGTGATGAGCATCTAGGGGGGGTCTGGAAAATTTTTTGGCTTTACCCTCTGAAAGTGCCATTTTCTGCATTCCTGAGACCCGAAAAGTGTTTTGAAGTTAAGATATGATGAAAGTCCGCATTTTTTTGGGATTTTGGGAAAATTTGGGTTAAAATCTTAGCCTATTGTAGACAAAAGATCATAAGTCGCTTTTATCCAGGAGATTTGGTGACCCGTATGGGAGCCCGGAGATTCGTTCCGTATCTGGGAGACTCCCGGATAATCCGGAGAGTTGGCATACAGTAAGTGTTTGATAAAGAACAAAGTACTCTTTCAAAACTCTTATCAACTGTTAACTGTTTAAATTTTTAGGACCTTTTTCAGCCTGTTCTCTGGCTTTGCTGTTAATTGTGTCTTTCTCGCTCTCACTGAGCTGAGCGCCCAACAGTTGCACAGCGAGGGTTGAGATTGTGCCACATCAACATATCCTGTCTCTTCGACATCTGCAAACTTGAACACCTTTGACAGGGCAGGAAATAATAAAACGTAACACTTTCCTTCCATTTCTATCCATAATATATATTTATATACAATCTACAAGCAGTTACAGTGTACTTCTGTCAGTAGTTCCTGACAAGTTCAACCACTGCAAGTTTGGTCTAATTAATGAATACCACTGTATAATCTAAACAAAAAAAACCTCAACTTCTTGGTTATTAAATTTCAGCCACTGACAGCAAATTAACTGCTAAATTTGACCACTGATAATGAAGCAGTTTTCAGTTAAAGTGTTGAAAGAAATGTATTGCAATCACTTTCGTTTGAAATAATTATTATTGCTAGGCTTTGTGACTGGATCTCACACCACACTCTTAACCAGTCCAAGCAAGAATGGTTGAAGCTCTTATAATTGGACTTTAATGTTGAACTCAAATTATAATATTTAGGTTGTGTTTTTCACTAGGCCAATTTACTAGCTGAACATTCTTTCTAGGTGTTTGTTTACAGACCGACTAGCTTTTACTAGTTAAATATGACTGTCTGTTTTCACTGTGAAATTTAAGCCGCTAATGTAGAGTGTGTGTAGACAGTTCAAATTACAAAAGCGCGCAATTAAAAAATGGCAGGAGACGTAGCGTTTGTAATGACTTCTCTTTTCTCGATTCTCGCTCGATATTCATGCGAAGGAGAAGGCGTTCTTTTCAGAGGATGCGTCTGATGTCTCTACAGATGAAGAGGATGTGACGAAATGTTGTAATGCTGGCAATCCAACAGCAAAACAACAATTATTTCCATAAGCGCAAGACAATGTGGGTTTATCCAAGACCGCAGATCTGGTTCGAACAGCTCGTTTTGAACCGTTACCAAGATCATCTGTGGCGCGAGCACTTGGAATAGGTAAGGGCCTGGCCGAGGAGCTGGAGCGTCTAATGGAGTAGAAGGGATTGTAAATCGAAAATACGGGGAAGGATGATTGTTGAACTCGTCTGCCATTTTAAGCACAGATCAAGAACCACGAGGCGCGCATCTGGGAAATAATTGTGGTAGTGGCAAAATAAATAATTTGACAGGCATCTGTCACTACGCACAATGCGATTGGCTGCGGCTTTTAGCAGAACAAGTTATACCATCTCGCGAGGTAGTATACATGTAACTCTATATGAATTTCCGGTAAAAAAGGTGAGATAATCCCTTGTTTTGCCTTGTGAAAACACTCTGCATTTTTAACTCGCTAAACACAAAACGAAGTGTTTGCACTGTATTTCCGGAGTTTTCTGGCTTTATCTAGTCAAAATTGTCCTAGTGAAAACACAACCTTATTTAAAGATAATTTCCCCAATCATAAAAAGGTGTCAATTTAAGGTATGGTGATTCTCTTGAATCATGTGGCAGCTTGTGATTGGTCTAGAGCTAGTAAAGCCTATTGACAAAATCCTATGGTGTGACCATTCACATGACATGCATGGTTCCATTTGCTTTTCAATATTTTGCAAAATAAAATTTTGAATTTTTCTTGAATTTTGATTTTTGGCTATCCTGCGAGCAGAGCCTCTTTCGATCAGGATCGAAAGAGGCCCCTCTTGCAGGGTAAGTTTTGGCACTCTTGGGAGTAAAATGGTTAACTGGGATTCAGCTATTTTCTGGTATTAACCCTTTAATGATTACTTCTAACATCATCATTTCTCATCATGTGACAAGCGGTATGACAATAGCGAAGCGCACAATTACTATTTATAGAACTAAAACTCAGACAAACAAGCCAAAAGTGACTCTCAAGGGATTCCTAATAACGAATTTCTATTGTCAGAAATGCAAGAATAAACAAGAATAAATTATAAACTCAGACAAACATGAGTACTGACTTCATTTGTGCGCTTTGCTATTAGAAAGCGGCTAAGTGTTATGCAAATATTGTAGCATGTAAGTTTTGTGTATTTCATTTTCAAGTGTTTCAATCTTCCCCAGTGACTCAGTAGAAAAGTTTAATTAAATTCATGACAATTTAAGTATCTGGTGATAACATCCCAGCCTGCTTCCAAAATTGTGACATTGTTCTTATTAAGTAACTCTAGCATTAGATTATTTGAAATCTAAAGCAACTGTATGCTAGCAGAACTCATAAACATTAAATTTAAATAATAAAACATTTAAATAAAGGAATTAAAATTAAACTGTACCAAAACTATAACAATTTATCAACCAAACCAACATCAATTAATTTTTAGGTTTTTTTACATGCTTAAAAAAAACTGGAGTGAAACTAAGATTTCATAAGAAACTTCACAAGTTCTTAATTCAATTTCACTCTGTGACTTATTATGTCACAAAATGACAAAAAAATATACATGTATTTTGTGACAGGTGCCACCTTTTGTTCTGACACACCCTTCCTAACAAAAAAAACAAACTTTGGTCAAGAGCCAATATTTTTATTCGAGCCAACTCTCTGAAATGTCAAACCTGCCAAAAACTAAATCAAATAAATTTCAGTAAGATCAAAACCAACTCAACGCTCAAAGACAACATCAAATGAACATTTACTAGCGACACGGTACAGTGTATTTGATAAGAATAAAAAGTGTAAGTCTTCAGTAAACTCGAGTTGTAGATAATTTCAATGATCCCGTTTTTGACAACGAAATCCCAAACAAAACAAGAATAATTCCGCAAAACCACTCATATCGGAAAACATAAAAATATTTTCGGTGTTTTTTCGCTCCTAATTCGACTTGATCACTGTAAAGTATTTCACCCACGCCATCGATCATAACAAAGTCCGATTTCAGCGATTTCTCTCATTTCATTGTGATGAATGAACAAGGTGGGAACACTTTTAAGTACATGTGAATTATATATTTCTACCACCACCAGTTGGGGCGTTTTTAATACTCACAGTCACGGAAAGAAGTATTGTCCGGAAATTCCAAATCCATTGGAGAATTTGGCTTAGCTGAATAACCCCTCGATAAAATACTCGCGAGAAATTTGTAAAGCACGCATGCGAACTTTAGTTGAAAGAATCGATTGTAACTTAAAATGTAAAATGGATTCAAAACAAAACAAAGAGTTTATTTTGAGAAAACAACCAATCGGTTGATCGCATGCCTTCATAAATCTTTAAAGACCACTGAACAATTAATGATTATGCGAGCTTTTAGGAGACCGCAGACAGTGCATACATTTCAATACGGCAAGCTTTGAAATACAAATCTGTGCTACATTTTTCGTGTTTATAAAAGAGCGACGATGCGTACAAGATATAATGACGGCATATATTTGCTATGTTGCTCAGAAAGTTAACTAAACAACTTTATAAAAACACATAAAGCCGGGCTTTCCGTTTGTTGTCCGTGAAAGAATGCATCAAACTTGTTGATGTAGCTAACTGAAAGTGTACTTTTACTAGGACAGTAACAAGGCATAGTAATGGGTGAAATAATTAAACAAACAAGCCTGGCTTACCGTCAACCTGTGCTCCCGTAAGGAGGAATTGCTGAAATACAGAAAACATTTATCTGTCAAAAGAAAAACGCTACAAAATATGACACGTAACACCAGTTCCTACCTTATCAGAGGAAGCCATCTTCGCTTGTGTTGCTGCAGTACTTGTTGTAAGCGGAATACAAGAGACAGCTAGTTACCAGGTCTTCTCGTCTGCAGTTTGTTACGTGTAGGTCATGTCAACCAACCAACAACCAACAACCTTTATTCATGTGTCAAATCTAAAATAGCAGTTATACAACCACTAACTGGGGACACTAAAAACTACCTAAAAAATATTTAAGAATTTAAAATAAAACTATATATAATATGTACAATTTAAAATCTAACCTAAGTCTTACATAAAAGGCAGTTGTCACATTTACTATCAGTCAATTTAGAAACAAGGTCTATTCTACGTATGTAACATTTAAACGATGATATGGATGTCAGTTCCCTTACATTTCTTGGTACAATTGCCCATATTTTGGGTCCCATATATCTAAGCGAATGTTTTCCAAAAGTGACAGTATTAAATCTAGGTTACCAAAGTCATTATTACGCAGTGTGTACTTAAGTTGTGGAATTTGAAAAAGGCTACATATGTAATTAGGAGATAAATTGTTCTTTACCTTATACATAAGGATGGCTATATCCTGTAGTCTTCTGTTCTGCAGTGTACTTAGGTTAGCCATGTCTAATAATTTATCATAACTACTCCCCTTATCACAGTAAACTGCCCTGAGTGCCCTTTCTTGAATACGTTCCAATTTTCTAGTATCACTCGCCCTACAAAAGTGCCAGACAAGATGGCTGTATGTCAAATAAGGAAGAATGGCTGCCTTAAACAACTTCAGCTTGGTGTCTGTTGGTATCATATTCCTGAGCCTCATCAGGACTCCAACACGCTGACTACTCCTCTTACAAATGTTAGCAATGTGTTCATCAAATTTAAGCCTATTGTCTATATATACCCCAAGAAGTTTTAAACACTTGGTAGATTTAACTTCATTATCATCAATTATAATACTATCCATATCATTATTTTTATTCCCAAGTGTCATTGTCTGATACTTGTCATAGTTCCCTTTTAAGAAATTCGATCTATACCATCCGGAGGCTAATTCGGCACTTGCTATTAACTTATCATACACCTCAGTAACAGTACTGCCTGCAGCATGGAACTGGTGGTCGTCTGCATACATATTGATATTAGAATTTAAATTTACACTGTATGTCAGATCATTTTGGAACATGTTCCATATCAATGGTCCAAATGCGGAACCCTGTGGACATCCCCTTGACCCCCTCTCCCACTCACTCACTATGGATCCCAACTTCACCCTATTGTACCGATCAGTGAAGTAGGAGTCCAACAGTTTAAGACTGTTCCCCCGAATACCGTAAGCCTTTAATTTAGCAAGTGTGAGTGGATAGTAGAGGGAATCAAAGGCTTTACTCATGTCCGTAGAAAGAACACCTACAACTCTATGTTCATCTAAAGATATCTTCCAATTCTCTGTCATAGCCAGTAGAGCTGTTTCACAGCTATGATTTTTCCTAGAGGCTGTCAGTTTATCACATAGTTTATCATTAAAGCTATAATTAAGCTGTTTACTAAGTAGCTGTTCAAAAATCTTATTTATAGTAACTTGTACAGTTATGGGCCTGTAGTTCTCTTTCTCATAGGGGTCCTCTTTCTTAAATACTGGTGTCCACTCTCCTTTCTTCCACACCGCAGGCCATAGCTCACCCAATGTTATACATGAATTATATAGTGCGGTCAGAGGCCCAGATAGTTCTCTAGCACCCAGCTTAAATGCTTTGGGGGGGACACCATCCCAACCAGACTCACCTCTGCAGTCACGCGAACGATAAACTCGGTTTGAATTTCAGCTGCCCGGCCAGTAATTTTGGGTTAGAAAATATTCCTAAAGCTAAGCTTATTGCTTTTGAACTTCATATCTTTAACCTAGAGTATTATAGAAATACGTGTCTCGCAGAACCTCGCGAAACTCGGGGGAGGATACACCGCCGGTCGAAACCTTGTTTGTTGGCGTCTCGATTTCCCGGGGAGGGGTGACTCCCACGATGAAAATGACGGGGGTGCTCGTCGTACCTTTTAGGGGTCAAAATTTGTAGTTTGGTACCGCTTAGGGTACGAAAATCTAAAATTACCACCGTTAGAATTATCCCAGTACCTTTTAGGGATTTGAGCCAAAACAAATATCACAGAATATGACGTGTGTTGTTTTGAATTGGTACCTCTTAGGGGTAAAACTTCTTTTGAGCCACACCCATCGAACAAGATTCTGGTACCTTTTAGGGTGTTTTTCGAAAATTTCCGACGAGCACCCCCGTCATTTTTATATGGGAGTCCCCTTCCCCCCGGGCTCGATTTGCGTATTTAAAACACGGTTTTGCGGACACGGCGTTTATTCGGGCCCCATGGCTGAGGCGTTTATTCCACGCAGGGGTAATTTTTCATCATGTTTTATAACCACGTTTTACGACATATATTGTATTCTTAAATTCCTGATTAAAGAGCTCATAGCCGCGTACGGGGGGGAGGGGGGGGGGGGGGGGGGGGGGGGGGGGGGGGGGGGGGGGGGGGGAGGAGGGGCTAGCACCCCCTTCCCCAGTCGTAAAAAACTGATAGTATTATTCAGGCAAAACTAGTCAACCATTCTGGCACCACAGACACAGTAAAATTGCTGATTTATTTTGTGATTCAATGTCTTAATTTATTTGTTTTTATCCCGTAACGCACACTAATCGGCGGCACCGTGTGAAGTGCGAAATTTGACTCCGACTTTGTTGAAACTCATTCTCGGATAGTTCACAGTGCAGTGGGTACATGTAGAAAAGTGAAATGTCAGTGAGTGCTAGAATCATCATCATGCATGACGAATAAACACTGAAATTGTTCCTAAAATCTTGATGCTGAAATTCGCGAAAAGAATGAGAAGTCTCAACCCAATTTCTTTGACTGAATGACCAGATGATCGTAATATGGCTGCTTGAGCTCTTGCATAAACAATGTCTGACTTCATTTTCGTGACAGAGAAAACAGAAAGTTCAGGAAAAAAATCGGAGAACAACAACAAATTCGCGAAAGGAACAACATACACAAGGGCGCGAAAAAAATGGCGGGAAAACTCGCGTGTGCACATTTGGCGCGAAAATCGAAACAAAGGCATCTAGTAGACAAATAAAATTGCTATTGCCGGCTATTTTAATAAATTCGCTACCTCAATTTATTGGAAAAGTTCTAATAAACAATTGTTTAAAAAATTAACAACTTTAAATCGGAACGAACTTTTGATTCACCCTGTAGACTAAATTCTTCACGCAACTGATCAGTTTCGCTTAAAATGATACCCTATTCTAGACCAAAATATCTATCTATCTATCTATCTATCTATTACCATACCCTATCCTAGACTAAACCGCCTGAAAACCATACCCTTCACAGCGGCACATACCTATATAGCTCATATATGAGAGTACCCCCCCGGGAGTCTCAAAGAGAATATGTAGCCGATAACGAACTGTTAGTAACAACATTTTAACCAGAAATTGTTGATGTTCCATGATCTCAGGCC
This sequence comes from Dendrophyllia cribrosa, assembly GCA_024195265.1. Lineage (NCBI taxonomy): Eukaryota > Metazoa > Cnidaria > Anthozoa > Scleractinia > Dendrophylliidae > Dendrophyllia > Dendrophyllia cribrosa. The sequence continues at coordinate 36,820,377 of JAJLRJ010000009.1, read as the reverse complement.
CAAGAAAGACTTTTCTCCCTCGATAAACCATCGACTTAGACAAAGAAATCAGTGATGGCCGGCCGACCCCCGGCATGATAAAGATGACGATTTCTTTATCTCGGTAAAGAAAGTCGCTCAAAACATGAATTCAGCAAAATAGAGACTGCACAGTGATTATTGTTGTCATCATTTCAGAATGTTAACATTTCGTTTTTCCGATTTATAACAGTTCCGAGAGCAGCTGCCCTAGCTTAAACAAAATAAAGCATGTATGTAATAAGCAAAGCATACGTAACGAAAACAAGTCTTATAGTATCTGTTTGATCGCGTTGTATGCAGTTTTTCGCCAACTGAGTCACGACATCTGCAGCAAAGGATAGAACTCAAACCACCTTCAATGCCTGGACACTCTGAGGTAAAGACTAGTTATACCGCACAAACAAACTGCACTATAGATTGATAACAGTCAGCTCAGGCACGTAGGGCCAGCTGTGGTAGGCTGTGGTACCGTGGTTTGAAACGTGTGGTAGGTATAGGTGGAAAAGCCGCTAGGCGCTTGCAGTTTATTTCGCCTATTACTTATTTACAAAATGAAACTACATGTGAATATTGTATAAAGAACAATGTCGCAATACATATTGAAAAAAAAGAGAGGAGGGGCGGCGGAAATGATAAGTTCAAGGTATTCCTGTGGTTTGTCAAGGCAAAATGTAAACATTACATTGTAAATATCATTACTGTAATCAATATCAGAAAAGGTTGGATTTGTGGGAATAAATTATACAAAAGTAAATAACCATCCAAAGTTTATTGTTGAATCTAACGAAAACGATGGAGCGAAGATTGTTCAAAAAAGGATGGAGGTCACACGTTCGATCGTATGCTTCTCGTTCTTTTAAACGCGAACTCAAAAACGGGTGTATTGGACAACCCCTTGGGGGGAAATGACCTTAACATAAGGCTAGAATTTTTTTTATTATCTTGTAGGTCATTTCCGCCCTCCTCTTTTTTAAATATGCACAGTGCAACATTCTCCTTTATATAATGTTGTAGTTTCATTTTGTAATTTAGTAACATGGATGGTTATTTACTTTGTATAATTTATTCCCACAAATCCAAACCTTTTCTGATACTGATTACAGTCATGATATTTACAATGTAATGTTTATATTTTGCCTTTACAAACCACAGGAATACCTTGAACTCATCATTTCCGCCGCCCCTCCATTTTTTTTTTCAATATGTATTGCGACATTGTACTTTATATAATATTCACATGTAGTTTCATTTCATTTTGTAAATATTAAGTAACATCTTAAACCTGAAGAAAGGCTGGTCTGGCCACCCGAAATATTGTTTCAAATATATTTACTCGTTGTATCAGCTTTGCAGTAGTCCTTGGACTTATCACGTTATTGATTCAATTAAGCTGATTAGGTCACCTAATAAATAAATAAATAATAAATATCCTTTATTTACCCTCGGCAGTGTTTATAGCACAAGTGCTAGTGGGACCGAGCATTCAAATTAAACATAACATTTTTAAAAATCCCAACTGGCAGGAGGCAGACCAGTCGGCTATTTTACAAGCGTGGCCGAGGAGTTGAACTCGGGTAGTACCGTGAATCAACTCCATCTAGTGGTCAGAGCGGGACTTAAACCCGGGACCTCCGGATTTCAAGTCCGGCGCCCTAACCACTCGACCACGCTGCCTCCTCCTCGTAAAACCTGCAGGATGTTCGTCCCAGTTTTTGCAGTTCAACAATTAAGATTATTCATGGCCGGACCATCTGATAATCGGGCCCCAGTTTGCCTATGAAATAATTCTACAGCGGTTTTCAGTTGTAGTAAAAACAAAAACAGAGTACCGTAAAATCTCTATTAAGCCACCCCTCTCAAATTAGCCCCCACCTCTAATAAGTTAATAATAAGAAGAAAAAATACACTGCACCAGGGGGTGGGGGGGGGGGGGGGGGGGGGGACTCCCATATAAAAGTGACGGGGGGTGCTCGTCGTACCTTTTAGGGGTCAAAATTTGGAGATTGGTACCTCTTAGGGTACGTAAATCTAGAATGACCACCGTTAGAATTATCGCGGTACCTTTTTGGGTATGGGCCGAAAAAATGTGACAGAATATGACGTGTTGTTTTAGAATTGGTACCTTTTAGGGGTAAACATTCTTTTGAGCCACACGCCCATCAAACGAGATTCTGGTACCTTTTAGAGTGTTTTTCGAAAATTTCCGACAAGCATCCCCGTCATTTTTATATGGGAGTCCCCCCCCCCCCCCCCCCCCCCCCCCCCCCCCACCAGGGCACTGCATATGGACTAAAGTACGGTACTATGATTTATTCACGTTTAGTTTGTAACGTGATTGATTGGGCGAATGCTTTATATGTAATCATGTGTTACTTAAGAATTGGTTTATGGTTAGCGTGCGTTCGAGTTTTATAATTCAACACATTGATACACTGCCCAAATATGATCAATCGATAGCGTGATACGCTATGTCTACATGGCGTATATCCAACGATGGCGGTAAATTTCGCATTTTGACAAGAGAATGCAAAAATGACGGACCGGCCTCGATATTTTTTCTTCAAACTGTGCTTTGTTATCAATGCAGTTGAATTATAAAACTATTATAGCGCTCAAGCTGGGTGATATCGCCTAATTTTAGCCGATGCACACTTGCGCTATTGAATTAGATTGGGCGAATTTCCTAGCTATGTTATAAAAGACTGTAGGCATCGACCAGGATCGATTGTATAATGCAAGTGTAACATTCAAGTTCAATCCTGAGATTACGATACTTGAATTAAGTTCATATCATAGGATATCCTGAGAGTGTACATCCTGCTACACTTTGCTAAATCAATAAGCCCCACCTCTCTAATAAGCTACCTCTCGAAAATACCTTAAATAAATAAGCCACCTGGGTGTCTTTATAGAGATTTTACGGTAATCTCGGCTGACTAATCGCAACAGGCGCAGACAATCCAATGAAACAATCAGAGCTGAAAGCAAATACATGCAGCCGGCGTCAAACGCGGGAAAACGACGCGTGTGAGCCAGTCACGATATCAGGGAACTTTGGTTTTAAAGGCTGATTGGTTGAGAAAATGGCGAAAGATTTTTTAAGCCAATCACAAAGCGTAGCAATACAAAACCAAGACAATCGCGAATCGAAGTTACAGTTCGACACTCAATTGAAAACCACTTTATAGACTCTTTAGTAATCTACTAGCGTTCTATCACGAATGCTGTTCTCTTATTGACTACGCTACTCACTATTTTGTTGTAGAAAGTGAGTAGAGTGATCCTAATGGCGGCCGCTTCTTCGAGTTTTCGAAGTGTCTGTGAAGAGTATTTGTCGTTAAGTTTTGAACGTCTAGTCCTAAAAAAATTAGATTATGAGCTCGAGATTTCTAACGTGATACCTTGTAGTTGATTCGGGCGATAGCTGCACAATGGGAGCCTTTGTGGTGCGCGAGAAGCGCATGTTGTGCATGCGGAGCCTACTTCTATAAGCGTTATTTTTTCAAATTGATACCTGCAGGAGCCCATGTCGAAATCTAAACCTAAGCCAAACGCTAGAACGGTTAAGAAAAAACCTCACAGTGGCGGACCCGGGAAAGAACCCAAAAGCGTCAAAATCCTCATGACATACAGTGCTGTACTAAGCTTCTTTATTGCACCTAAACCTCGTCTTTTTTTCTTTTAATCAACTCAATGTACGTTGAAAAGTCGAATAGTTTAATATTTCTTGTTTCAAACGTCGCGTTAGTGAGTTATAGATATTTAAATTTACAAAATCCTTAGATGACGTTAAATCAAGACTCGTTTATTATACAGCTACTTGTTTCCACCTCCAAGTATATTTGTTTTACAAATCAATTGACTATTAACAGTTTTTATTTAGTATTTCTTAAATTGATTATCCTTAAGCTGTGAACTGCATATTGTAAATTGAAGTAGAAATAATGGTAAAGTCTTGATTTGATGTCATCTAATTAGCATTTTGTAAATTCAAATCTCTATAACTCACTAACGCGACGTTAAAAACAAGAAATATTTCACTATTCGACCGTTAAACGTACATTGAGTTGATTAAAAAAAAACAAATTGGGGTTTAGGTGCACTTTAAAAGAAATGTTTAATTTGCGCTCACCATCTTACTCGGCTCTAAGAGGCAGTAACGTTCTCAGTCTTCCCAAACCGTTCACACCCTCCTGTGTGGCCTTCACTCTGTTCGGTATCTAGCAGATAAATCCTGCAACTCCCCTGCCGGACAACAGCAGAACAGCCATTGATTACAAGTAATGTGGAAGCACAACTTTATTAATTAATACGCATTCATCACTAATGAAATAGATGATAGCTTTCCAGTACATGCTTTATTCCCATTAATTAATTAAATTTTATATTACATGTATATATTTTTTTTTCTACAAGATTTTAGCCCCTATTAGAGCTACTCTAAATATAGTCTATGTACGTATGTATGAAAGAGGCCTCTGAGACGCGAGAAAAGCCCCAGGTACCTGCAGAGTATCAATACTGAGATCATCCATACCGACAAGTTCTATCGGTAATCTCATTAATATGGATAATTTAAAAGCAACTAAAAACTTATACATCTCCGATATATCAAATCGTTGTACAAAATAATATACATTAGCACCTTACATGCTTTTGTCCAATCGTTGCAATTAGAGAAAACGAAAAAAGCCTTAAAAACAGTTTATAAGGTTAAGATATGATACATTTCCTCGCTGGGTGTCCCTCCTAATTTACGAATGAATGATTAATTTACAATGTACGTTTTGCGGGGGGAAGCAACGTGGGCCCGATTACATAAAATAAATTAAAGTAAAGTAGGCGTTTTTTGCCGAATCATTTTCTGCCTTTATGAGAATTTTCTTGCGCCCTTTCATGGATAATTTGCAACAGCTGAGGGTCCTGGCTCTTATCAGTCCTAGACCTGTGGACTGCGTTGGTTCTAATCTGCGCCCCATCCGACCCTCCTCTTCCCCTTCTCCTCCCTAAAACACTAATAAAAGGACACGTTCGTAAACGCGCCAACTCAGTTCCAGACACAGGAAGGAGGTCTGCGAGCACCGGCTGCTGGCTTTACAAACAGCCGTTTCTCAACCCCAGAGCCGGCCTTTTGTTTTTCACGACTTACACGCAGAATAAACAAATAATCTAAGTTTGATACGTTGTGAGTCTCAAAAATGCCGAAAGGCGAGCTACAATGTTAGCCTATACTGTGCCCAGACGCCCCCTCCCCTCAAGAAAAAACTTCGGACTCACAGCTTCAATAGCATCACAGTCTCTCGGAAACTGAGAAAATTTGACTGGTCATTTTGTGCGGATAGCTAAGCTCGGAATCAGCACTCAGACGTGGTCAAACACGGCCTATCAGTTCTTCCTTTTAGGAGTGGTTCTTCCGCTAAAACGAAATCACTGGGATGCGGTTGTAACTTGGTTAAACCGCAAACAAACTACAAACGCAAGGTCGAGCCCTTTTTAATGCAAACAAAAACAATAAGATCCTTCCAGATTACCAAAGGAATTCAGGAAAACAATTAAGAGCGATTTGTATCAAATGCAAATATCATCTTCTGCCAAGTCTTTGGGACTGATGCCTGAACATGTTTTTGAAGCGATAGCTGTTATAATTATAAGAAAAACGATCACAAAATGCAACAACATTTAGTATAGAATGTGTGCAAAGAATATCGATTTAAAAACATTTTCTCGTAACACAGTCTGTATTTGTGAGAGTTAGAAATGGAAGCGAGAGACAGATCATAAAAAACAAATGTCACTTAACATGCGGTGTTACATTTGGCAACGTCTCGTACATCTTGTCCCGCCATTTTTTTTACAATTGTTTACAGTTCCGCAATCTTTACGTGAAGTGCAACTCGTTTCTGCTTTTCGCAATAATTGCGGAAATGCTGAACGAATTTCAGTTGTAAACGTTGCCTAGTGAACATGCATGTTCAGTTCAGCAGTATGTGCAACTTGTCTCGCGTGTTATTAGTCAATTAATCGCTCCTCTGCACTGCGCGTGCATAGAGTACCGTGGAGGGCACGAAAATCATTACTATAAATGGAACACCATTCAGAAAAGTTAGCTTTTGCTCTGGAGGTTAATAACTATACCTTAGTCTCCATCTTCTCGCGATAAACGTTTAAATTGATTAGAAGAAGTTATAATAATAATGCATCATCATTGTCGCGATGTGAATTTAACATTAGAAACTATTCCTGTCAACGGAAAACTCATACTTGAGTGATCGCTTGGTACGGCAAACCGTTTATATTTCCACATGCCTAGCCGTTACAACAAAGAAAATTGCGTTAGTGCAATCCCTCGAAGCATGTCAACTCTCCTTTGTCTCAAAGTTCTCCCAGGCGGCAAAGCAACCATACTTTTTTCGATTTCATCGCATATGGCGTTTCGGCGTCTCATTAATGTTGGGCTTGGAAGACAAGGCCTCACTCCATCACTAACTCCAACAATGATACCAGCATAGGCACACCTATCACAAGATTCAGTATCATCGCAAGTTCTGTTGATGGTTTGAAATCCATTGTCCCTTGTGGAGATCAGTGTTCTCCTTAAAGCGGGATCCAAGACTTGGGTTTGCAGGGTCTGTTCCACCGAGATTTCGGAGTTACCGCTGCTAGAGATTAGAAGCCATCTTTCTTCATCCACATCCGCGCTGTGGCATCTCGTCTTTCGATTAACGAGGCTTCTTCGACCCAACAGACGGCCTTTTACCAATGCGTTCATGTTGTCGATCAGTTCTGTCGCCTTTCTGACTCCGCGTAAAACGATTTGGTTGTTGTGCGGTGACAAATGTTACCGATAACAGCAGTAAACTTTTACCACAATTCACCGCAACTTAGCAACTTCTTCCTCGCTGTTTTATGACTCGTTTAATCCAATAATTCGCGCACTGAAAACTCGCTGAAGATGTCGGTTTGGAGTTCGCGTGAGGAACAAATTGCAAGATTAGCAATTAGTGACCCTAGTGCAACTGGATTATTCTCTCTTGACTTCTGGATTGACACGTCTGAAAAGAAACCTTGAGTATTAATGACGTGCATATTTTGAACAAAAACAATAAACTCTGTCCGCTTCCGATCGATAAAGCTTGAGATTAAAGTATCAAGGGAGACTAGGCAGAAATACGAAAACAAAGCAAAATACGTCACGATATTCAAAGTATTTCCCATGTGCCGGAGGTTGTCTGGGAGTTTGTTGGACTGTTTTCGCAGTAGAGATTATGCAATGTGAAGATATAATCCCACATGAAATGAACCTAGACTTACACGAGTTATGAATCTGGTTTGTAAGAGGTATGACGCATCTCGTTAAAAACAATCACACACCAAACCACTGAGAAACGAAGCCGCTCGAAACAGGACACCGATACCTTATCTTGGTCATTGATTATCACTTTTGAGCCGCGGCAGTATCAGTGATACACGTAATGCGATCATCAAATAGCTATTAGCTTTTATTTAAAATTCTTTATGGTTCACAAAACAATGACCCAAGAATGCCTTTATAGTGAACTCGGCGTTTACACTTCTTAAATCTGGTTTTGAAAATTTACAATTATAATGTTTTCAGCTCAAAGTTCCGAAAATACCAAATATTTAACTGATTTTATATAAAGAACGGGACAAACCACACGTCACCGCACCACTTCGATGGTACTGCTCGATAACTTTCATTCAGTGGCTGCACTTCAACATTTCATCAACAGCCGTAACTGGAGAATGAAGAGGTTAACGTAAATTAAAACGGGATGAAATTTTTACTTACAACAAATTTTCAGAAGCTTAGGCAGTGTGCTGTAACGTCTGAGGGACCCTCGTGAAAGCCACGCTGTTAACATGTGTAGACAACTACAGAATGAAAGCAGCATACCGTTATATATTCACGCCAAAGGCGTAAGCTTCAGTTCCGTTGACGTCAATACATCGAACAACACAAGTACCGGTGCGTAAACTATGCATTGCAAATTTGAATTTGCCTTAAGCAGTGTTGAGTGTTTTATCCTTGATCACTCAGGCGCAAATACGATTTTCTCTGCTTGTAATTAACTAATTTACTTGTGATAAACATATCAATTTCAAACCAATATCACTATAGAGAGAAACTCTAAATTAAAAAAGACAAATATTGACAAATTCGGCTATGTTCTACGTCACTGGGTAGGCGATACAGTCAAAACATCGTTCAGGTGAGAACTTAGCCTGCGAATACAGCTGTCTCTCTCATCGCTCCCGGCCGCTAAGGGCGTTCGCACGAGTCACGGCAAGTTTCCGAACAAATCAGATGTTTGTAAATTCTGTAAATGTGTAAGATTTTGTCCGAAGACAGGTGCTCACGGACGCGCGTAGAAATATGGCGAGTAGTCTCACCAGTGTAACTGCAGGGGCACCCAACGAACAATTACCTTTGGCAAAATGTATTATTTTACTCAAATAAATTAAAATATATGATATAAAAGCATTTCCAGGTGTCTTTCTACGTTGCTGGGAAAAATATATCTGTTCCTTTTTCCCAGCATAACACATAGAGAAATTCCCAGCCAGCTGGATAAAAAATGTCTGTTTCCCAGCCAGCAATTAAAAAAATGAATAAATGAAAAACAAACAATAATAATAAGTTACCAAACGGGGCTTGGGAACTAATGAAACATTAATGGTAAACTATTTGAAGCTTTTTGTTTAATGTTTTGTACATTTACCGCAGTCTCGAACTTAACCTGTTCGGGTATCTCTAAGTACTACTTAAATTTGCTACTACGAAGCTGAACCCTTTTAAGCCCCAAAGTGTCCTCCGATTTTCTTCGATCCAGTCTCTTTTCGATCTGCTCAAGTTAGCCAGCACAGTTTGTTCTTGCGACTCCTTTCTCAAGTCAACCAGCGCAAAACTGCAATTAAAAAAATACGTACAGAATGTTTTGCCAGCCAGCAAGAATTCCGCTGGGGAACAGATAAATTGAGAAACAGATTCGTTGGGTGCCCCTGTAACTGGCATTACATCAGATTACATCCAGCACAAACAAATTTATAGACAACGCGAGAACGGTGTCCTTCAGATTAAACAAATCTCTAAGTTCAACTGTAGCAAAAACTAACTTAGTGTCAAAGTCGTTCCAGTATCGTTTGAGTAGCCGTCTTACCTTGTTTTGTGTGACATTGAAGAACAAACCTTAGGGAGTTTGTAGAAATGTGTGGGAGTTCGTTGGGCCCAACAAAGGAATTAGAGCATGAAATGGTGGGATCCAGTTTATAAAATATGAAAAAAGAATGGTACCATGCCGAAGAGGTTTCATCTGATGGTCACACCGGCCATAAGAATATAGACCGTGCGTGTTATGGCTGTAACTAACTTTTTTTCTCTTTTTTTGTAATCATAATTTTTGTTTTGCCATGGTATCAGCATTAAATGTTAATCAATCAATAAATAAACACTAGCTGAAATTTTATTTTCCAGAATCGAAAAAAGGATGGTGGGATACTGGGATAGAAGAATTTGAAATAACAACCGTTTAGATGTAGAATTGATCCTGAGGAACCTCAGAATTTTGAAAGAAATGAGAGATTTCATTACGCCTCCTCTTCCTTCGAACTTTATTACTTTAATGCACGTGAATTATCGAACCAAATATTACAATAGAAAAATGCCTGAAGTCGGAATTAGAGTTCAATCAGTTCTCCTACTACGCCCGGCCCCTACTATACATACCACCAAGCCTCTTATGTAGGTATTCCGCGGAAAACTAACCACTCGAGAATATGTAGTAAAAGAACACGATCGCTAATTATACTGCTGAGTTCAATTCGATGACAAATCGCAGTTCGATAACCGATGAACTTTGGCTGGATAAGGTGACATAATTAGACACTATCAAATCATCGCTTTCTAGTGAGCTACGGCAAACCTCGGCGAACTCAAATTTGTCGTTTTACGGTATCCGGCAGTGCAGCTGTGGACACTCAAGTTGCCGCATAAACTTCGCGTAAACTCATACCTTTCATAACATCTGAGGGACAAAAAATGTCGTTTTAATTGGTATATAGTTCAGTTAAAATATTCTGCCGCTGAAATATTCAGCCCACGAAAAGAACCGAATTTGCTTTAACATTTGATTTCACATAGTTTCACATAGTTACTTATTTAGTTAGTTACTTATTGTAAATTCATGTAAATAGTCTATAGAGTACAAACAAAGTTGTTGTTGTAGTTGTTCCTTAACCCTTTCACTTCCAAGAGTGCCAAGGACAAATATTCAAGAAAAAAAAAAAAAATGTTGCCATGCAAACGTACTGCTGAAGAGATTTCATTTGAATGGTCACACCATAGGATTTCGTCCACAGACTCAAAAGTTAGAACTACACTACATGTCTTCATAATTGACTTTGGGAGTGAAAGGCCGGCTGACTGAAGAGGCTAAAATAATATGAACAACAGCACAACACCATCCCGAGCGTTTTCTTTACCCTTTCACTCCCATACAGAAACAATTATGGGCATGTTTGGTGCTTGTAGGCAAAACATTATTCTGGTTAAAGCCTCTCCTATATAAGTATACACAACAGTTCCTTGACAGCAATTTTTTAGAAAAATTTACACCAAATTAACTGAAACAACGCTTTTTGATCACAATTCTTTTTTACTCGTCAGCTAAAAAATTCTTAGAAGTTGTATTGTCCCAGGGATTATAAACGGCATTTTACAGTATACCGAAAATATAACATTATATTAATGATGCTTACTAACTCGTGATCCTGCAAGTTTTAGCTTCGTTTCATTTTCAGCGCGGGATATTTGTCTTAAACGTTTATGCGTCATGGTATTGTGGTTCAACTTGCGGTTTCTGGCAACTGGACAGGCACAGCCGGTCATGTACTTACATGGAAAATAAAACCTCGTGACGTAACTTTGGTCTCTCGATAAGGGATGACGTAATTAGGGAGTCTTGCTTAATCAAATAAAACGTCTCCAATTGTACAGATTGTATCAAACTGCCAATAGTAGCAACCTTTCTGCTCAGGCAACTTCAAACCAAAAACGAAAGTTGATTAAGAGGAAGATTTTAAAGCAAGGTTTGGAATTTTGTTGTAGACACGTTGACACCGAATCACTGGCAAAAAACAACGCGGGCAATTTAGAAGAAGCTGTGGGGTAAATCGGTTGACCATTCGAGATCAGACCATCCGTCATTATGTATAGTCTCGAGTTTTAAATACTCTTATGGAATTGACTTTCAAGAACATGAGCATAAGAGTGAAAGCCCGTCTGATGGCTCGACGTAGTCTCTGGACTCGGAAAACAAGATGCGATGAAACCAGAAGGCTTCTACTGACAGCAAGCCCGAACTCTCGTTCGGAACAAACTCAAATCCTCGATCCTTTGACTAGGGGAGCGAGCTCGACAGGGGCTAGTGGATTTCAAATCACCAACAGTAGTGCTGTTGATTCGAATTGGAACAATGGATCATGTGATGGGTGTACCTATGCTGGAATCATGGCAGAAGTGAGTGATGGAGTAAATTGTCTTCCAAGCCCAACATTAATAACAAGACGTCGCAACGCCATTTGTGATGAAATCGAAAAAAGAGTGATTACTTTTCCCGGAAGATCTTTAAGACAGAGTCGTGTTGACATGCTTCGAGGCATTACACTGACGCAGTTTTCCATATTTTAATGACGATGCTTCTTTTTACTGTTTTTAATACAGTGAACATGGCTCAGAATTTGTTGAAAATGCGAGTATTCCTAGTGCTGAAAAATATCAACAAAAATATGTTTATTGAACAATGTTCAAGTGGCGGGACTCTTATAATCTATCAATGTATGACCATGTATCATTGTTGACGTAATCTAAACTGATGTCATCACGGCACACGTCCAACTTTCAAGAGGCCCTGCCAGGGGTAAATTCCGACAGGCGACATGGCGTTGAAACGGCGACACGAGAGCCACGAACTAGCGATGAACGACAGACTGCTCCAATGAATTACCGAAAGCGACCCCAATGCCAAAATAAAACGACAGCGAATTTCGCAATTGCTAAGATTTTGAAAGCATTCGCGTGCAAATAATTACTCAATAATAAAATCACGTCTCATTTTACTGTCTCATTTTCTTTTATTTGAAATAATAAAATTAATAACCAACTAAAAGTCTGTGTTCTTAGGGATCTTGTTTTTTTTGCGGCTGTAGATTCTCATTTGCGTAACTCCCTTTTATAGCTTTGCGTAACATGTTCACTTCCCCACGTGCTCAGTCTAGCTGTCGTCAGCAGACTAGCCTGTTCCAGGCGTTCAGATAGTGGGAAAGGCGCGAAGGAGAGCGAGCGAAAAAAAGGCGGGGAGATTGGGATTGTCGTCTCCCCGCATTTTTTCGCTCGCTTTTCTTCGCGCCTTCCCCAACTATTCGCGCTTTTCCCACTATCTGAACGCCTGGAACAGACTATCAGCAGACAGTCTCGTGTGTTCGAGTGATCATCAAAGACTTCACGATTCGGATTTGCTTTACTTGGGTTTTACTTGGATGCTGTTGACAGTATGGGAAAGCACAAAAAGCACAAGAAGGAAAAGAAAAAGCGAGAAAAACAAGACAAGTCTGAAAGGAGAAAGAGACCAGGTGAGTCAGTATTCATTAATCGGCTGCCGGTGTTGTGTCATATGGAAGAGAAGTGACTCGTTTCATTTCTTTTATTGCTTCAATTCAACTCTCCTTTTTTTTTAAAGAGGAGGGTGAATAGGGGTATGCAAATCCGCCCGATCCGTCGATCCGACGTTATTTTTGTTCAAATCCGGATCCACATTACTTTAAAACTTTCCGCACTATAAATATACTGCACACTGGTATATATATTTGTTTGTTTTTCTTGTGCAGTATTTAGATTTTACTCGACGTTTTCTGCCTTTGCTGGTAAAACTGAAAAAAAAGTCAACAAAACACCAACATACCGTCCAAGGCCGACCGAAAATTAATGATCCGATCCACAATCCAAACTTCTCGGCTGATCCGCGATCCACGGTAATTTTCAAATCCGCGAATCCGCTTAATTCATCGCTAAAATTTGCAATCCGTGCGCTTTTGAAGGCCAAATCCGACGATCCACGAACCTATTCACCCCCTCTTTAAATCAATAAAGTATATAGGTCATATAGGAATACAATTGACGGCAGCGAGACGGCTGATATTTCAGACTAACCGAGCGTTTGTAAAAATCGTTTTAGCGTTTGTAAAGACAAGAGTGCTCACAAAATGCAAGAAACTAAACACTAAACATCACATCAACTTGTAAACAACCTTTGCAATTGCATCTTTAGTTTGAGGTTCGCTTCTTTTGGTGTTTTGTTCGTCTTTATCATCCACAAGTCGCTCGAAATCTGCTTCTGATACGGTGAAAAATCTTGATGTGAACTCCGCCATGACCAAATTGCTCAAAGTGCCGGTTAAGCTAACGTCACCTTGCATGTATAAAAACTATTGTCGGCAAAATGACATCACTTTTACATGCATAAAAACTGGTGTCTAGTTTTCACACAATACTCCTGTGAGCATTGGTTGAAAATAAATTGTCTTTTACTTTTTAGGAAAAGATCATAGCAGGAAACGAAAGAAGAGCTATCGCTCAGACGAGTCTGAGTCGGAAAATGAACCGGCTTCAAAAATACGAAAGACTCAGATCACCATGGCTCGGTTCGTTAACACTACTGAAACCACTTCCATCAAAGAAGACGGCAGCATGAAATTTACATTGCATACCACAATCGAAGTGTACAAATACGGCCACACTAAGAAATCTGGCTTTCGAAATACCCTCTTCGTCATGTCGGATAAACACAGAGATTTGCATGCCTTGACAAAAGATCTCCGAAAAGAATACGGATTGACAACTGACGCCAAAAGACACCAAATCGGCGATTTCAGTATTGAAATTGGTGTCACCTGCTCCGAGAAAACCTACATGGCTAACACACAGACGGAGTGGGAGAATTTAAGGCCTCGTTTTTACAGTGGTACAGGGCAATATTGTCTCCTAGGTGGGTATTAGTACAAGGGTATGTGAATTAACAATAACCGTCAGCACAAAGCCCAAAATATCCTGTTAAAATGGACATTGTCGAAAATATACAACTTAAAACACTTTAAAATACAAATTCTCCTCTCCAATAAGCCATCTCTTGGTAGATTGATTGACGAGAATTAACCCAAACCATCAGCAGTGCAAATGGCCAAGAACGACCAAGACATTCTTCGTCATTGGAGAGATGCGTTTGGCAAGTCAGTAAGGCAGTTAACAGTCCGAAACCAGAGCACAAAGGACAATGTCGGAACACTTCCTCTGTATGCATAACACACCTGCACCTCCAGTGCCTGTTCCTGTAACATTCGAAGATGTTGCTGCAACTGCTGACCCTCAAGCATCTGCGACTGACACACCTGTCACACCTGCGCAAGAGCTCTTGTATCCTGCCGATTCTGTTGTTCTTTTGAAACCTGGCTACCCACCTGATCTTCACATCACAGCACCGTTTTCACTTGGCATAACAGCAGAAGATATTGTCAAAGATGATCACTACTATTCAGTCAATGTTGCCCTTTTTCTTCCCTCTTTTGATGATTGTCTGACATTCTGCCGTCAAGCCGATGTCACTGTTCACCGCGACGCAATAGCCATTGAGGTGGCAACCGCAAAAGTGATCAATTCTGACGTTGACAAGTTAATAACCCTTTCAGACGAAGACTTCTCAACACTCGCAAGGTATTTACAGAAAGACGCAGAACTCGAAGAAGAGAGGTCCAAAGAAAAGGATTGGGCAGATGACTCGGAAAACGAAGACGGTCAAGAAGATGACTTTGTTTTTGTAGACTCCAGAGTCATGCTCACGTTATCAGGCAGAACCGTAAGAAGACCTCTGCGACTGGATTTATGAGGCCAGTTGGTCAAGAATTATGGGGAAGCAGCAAGGGGAGGAGTCAGTCTCTCACCTGACTCACCTACATCGATCAAATTCGGTGGGACACTGGTATCGGGTCCACAGCTGAACTAAACATTGCATGAAGGATCGCGTTGTGTGGCTATCGTTTGTGACTCGAGGGGACTCGACTTGATGATGTTGTACAAGAATAGCTAGTTGCATGTAAGTGATTGGTACGCGAAACAAAACACAAACTGTCTCAACTGTGCAATAGGCATTTCCGCTTTCCGTACGGGCTGTGAGAAATCGAACAAGGGCGATCCAGAAAATGGCGTGACTCGCGAGTGGCTAACACGGCTAAGCCTTCGTACTTATAATTTTTTTTACCGTTGATTTGCGTTATTAGCAGACCTTTCAACTCGTGCGTGTGAGCCTGAGGAATAAAGAACCACGGCTCGCGATCTATTTTCCGCATCACGCACCGTTTTTTCTAACCTTAAATTCCGACAAGGACAAACGATTTCCATTAAGTTTCCGACAGCGACATGAACCACTACAAAACACCGACACGGGACATTTTATAATTCAGACAAGCGACAAGCGACACGGGACCCCCCCCCCCCCCCTCTCGCAGGGCCTCTTTTAACAAGGTGTTGGATAAAAAAAAGTTCTAGAAACGTAAACCGACTTTGATGTGTGTTCATGTTTAAACAGATAACAGCATAGTTGTGTTGAATATAAATAAATTTATGCAATTACATTCAATGCTGTTTTTTCTTATAACATAAAGTGATTTTTTGAAAAGCATTTTTATGCACGAATTGAAAGTGACTCGGAGTTAGAACTGAACAAAATTATATAAAATATCAGTAAACATCAACGGGCTGTCGAGATTTAGGGCATCACATAAATTCCTTTGGCGATGTAGGATCGTACAGTGTTTTAGTTTGGTTTGATATAAAGGTCATGAAAACTAATACCATCCTTTGTGATTTACTGTAGATTAGTCTTCATCATGTTGTTGACAGTTGCATTTTCGTACTCAGATCCCGAGACGCAACCACGAGAATGCGCTCGGGAGGGCTTAGATCTCATGTATGTACCCACTACGGTTTTACATTGTATTCTCTTTGTTTGTGATCTATTATTTTCGTGTGGTCTATTGTTTAGTCTTTGTGGTGGGTACATACATGAGATCTCTGCCCTCGGTAGATTTCGGATGATGAGCCCAGCAGAGCTAGTACAAGCCACAAATCGCGGACTCTGGGGCTGGAATTTGCGAATTGGGCTAGCACTTTTCCCGAGCATTTCACTGGGACAAAAGGATGATGGTTTTGCCTGATAAAAAAACGCTTCAGGGAAACTGAATCAAAACGAAAACATGGTTGAAAAACTCTCGGGTTTAGGTCTTGTAATTGCGGTCCTGGCTTCACAGCGGTCAATTGTGACGAGCGTGCGCATGCCGCACTTTTTTTGCAAACACAGAGAAATGTTGAATCTCCCACTTTACACGCAAACTCTGGCGTTTCTGAAACTCAAACATTTTAGACAGAGTAATTGTTAGTCACAAGTTTTATCGGCTTGTAATTTAGTTTGCACGTCACTGCATGTTTGTCAGATGTCAGTCTTAAGTCGTACTACGGTACAGTTTTTTTAATTTTCAAGGCTCCGCGAACCGGCAAGAGAGTCGACTTTCTGTGTTTGACAAACCTACAGAAGACTGACTAGACGACAGTGTTAGAAGAGTTCGCTAAAACGGCATGTTTTTCGGCAGCGGTAAATTTATTTAAATTTATCGCAAACGTATGTTAAAAGGACCAGATCAGTTTTGTGTATGCCGAGCTTTTTGCAGAGAAAAAATGTTTCAATAAAAAATCTTCGAAAAATTACGCTAATGTGACACGAAAAAAAAAACAAGAAAAGTCAAAGCCGGATTTACAACTCGTGAGCTTCGCCACGAGTAATAAAACAATACACGGCTGCTTGGGGATGTGAAACTTCTCTTTTCGTGTTCAACCATTCTTTCGTTGCGCTCAATCAACTGAAAATGTATTCCCTTGCTAATGAAAAGCCAAGTTAGCGTGCTCTGCGTTGAACTCTGATTTTGTTTTTGATTTTCGGACTTATCCACTCACAAGCAAAAATGTAAGTAGCCCGCGTGCATGCTAAAATGTTAAACAAGTTAAAAGCTTTCAGTCAAGCTGAGTTTGGCTTTCGAAATGGTTGTTTAAACGATATCACACAAACGCCGACATTAAACCAAAAATGATCATAATGATATCTATAACATTCTGAAATGTTGAGCTCACGAACCTCTATCCATGCTGATAAATTTAACTTTTCAGACAATTTTACATAAGCTTAAATTGTGTCACGGTACGTTAGATTTAGTAGTTTTTTATGCATGTTGAAGTGTTCAGTTAAATCTACGAAAGATTTTCAACTGCACTCCTTTAAAAGATTCAGAAAACATGTCAAACGATTTTAAAATGGGACCGCTCATTTTAAATACTGTCAGAATTTGTTCACATACGGCCCATTGGTATTTTACATTGTTAAAATAAATCTTTAACTCTCCAAGGGATGTCTTTTTCCTTGTTCCCGCTCACAATCTCGTCGATAAAAACACATCACAGTACTTGTACAGTGCAACAATGTAAACGAGCGCTAAATGTTTCAAATAGAGAGTTAATTTTTCTTTGCTCAGCTTTTGCAATGAACAGCTGTTTCATTGTTTCATCGGGACATTTCAAAGCTTTAAATTATTCTGTTGGTATAAGGTTCCATATATGGCTTGATTGAACAAAGGAAGGCTCCAACGGCCTGTCCATTTTACACGTTTGTGATATTAAAAACGTTTGATGCGGGACGGTGCTTCGCTGAAAGGTATTCTCGTGTGAATATAAGCGTTCTTTTACGAAAATGCCGGAGTTTTCTTCCATATCAGTGAAAACGGTTTTGCTTGTAGCAGTTTTGCTGGTAACAGGTAAGGTCTTATAGTTTAAGATTGACTTTACTTGTAAAGTAAAAGAACCCTATTAAAGGAAATCATAGTTCGATGGTTTTGATTCACAGAATATTGAATGCGCTCTGGCATGAAACAAATTTGTAACGTTTAGGTAAACTGAACTTCGGTATTGAATTAAGGTTTATGTTGCTTCTCCTCAAATGATAGTGTTGCGATAGTATTAGAAGACTCATGGTGGGCGATAAGTTTTGAATGTCGAGATTAAAATATGAAAATCTGACCATCGCCCAAAGTTGAAATTTGGCGTACAGTTCAATAATATCAGTTAATGTTCATGAAAGCATTCACTGCCAAATCACCGTCTAAGTCATTGAAATCGGTGCTTCCTGAATGAATGTTTTACCGCCGTTAAAGATTTAGGTATTTGAAACTTTTCGTCGCATGTAAATGAAGTAAAAATTAACAATAACAACATTGAAGTAAATTTGACTACTTTTAAAGCAAG
Source organism: Dendrophyllia cribrosa (assembly GCA_024195265.1). Taxonomy (NCBI): domain Eukaryota; kingdom Metazoa; phylum Cnidaria; class Anthozoa; order Scleractinia; family Dendrophylliidae; genus Dendrophyllia; species Dendrophyllia cribrosa. The sequence goes on along the minus strand of JAJLRJ010000009.1, from coordinate 36,801,944 downwards.
CCCGTTTTGTTTAACTAAGAATAATTGTCTCATTCACTGTGACTGATCAATCATTTATGTTGACAATTCACTTTTAAGCTGGTTTTCACCAGCGACGTTACACGTAACGTCGTTATTACGTGCTTTTACACGTAACATTACAATTTTTCGTGCAACTCAGTCTCGCTAAACAAATTGTTGCATGTTTGACACACGAATTTTACGTGTAACACCCCCTCGTGCAACTATTTTTTATTTTTACGTTGCACAAAAAGTTGGGTCGTTTTCTACATTTTGCAACAAATTTCTCCAAGTGGCACAACAAAAATACGTGTATTTGCAACGTGTTTCGCTACACTCTTTAACGGTCAACCAATCACAGCCCAGCATAGATGGATATCACGTTTTCATCTTTCAACTAATTACGCATTTTTTTTTCGCGAGACAAGTTTCATGGCAATAAGTGACTTCTGATAAACTGCTAGATTCTCATTCCAAATTGTCTTGTATTCCCTTGTGAAACACAGGGAGAATTTGACATTACATCAAAAGTCACTTATGGCCTTTTTCCGCACAACCCTTTAACTGTAACGTGTAACATCGTATGTGCAACTTGCAACAATATTTTTTGCGAGACAAATTGCACGAAAAATTGTTACGTTGCGTGTAGCAGCATCTTAAGCCTCCAGGATGGCATAAGACGGCATAAGCGAAAGCATAAGAATTCATCGTCAAGTGAAAACGAACATTGACTTTAACCTCGGTCCAGTGTCCTCTCTCTTTAGGCGAACGTCATCATCGAGAGAACATTGACATTGCATAACGGAGAGTAAACAATGAGACACCTTATCGTTCACCATAGATCTAAGTGTCTTCTCTGAAATCATACACTCTTCGACATCTTCTGTGATCTATAACTAAACAGACACACGGCAAAATGGAATCTATTTGTTTTATACAAAGGACCGAAAAGTAAAAAGAGTAAAATTACGAACTTGCCTCGTAGCGCTCGACTGTTCGAAGATTTGTTCCACTTTAGGTATTTTTCAAGTCGCCAAGAACCCTTTTCGTCTTGGTTTCTTCTTTTAAAACAGTAAACAGCTCCTGTCTGCCAAACATTTTTCGAGGCTTTCACCTGCTCAATCCAGAATAATCTCGCAAACATTTTCAAAACTGTGCGCCATGTTGGATAAAACAAGCAAACAATTTTTCTATGACGTCAACCATGCGTCTGTACTCTGATAGATCACAGGCAACGACCAATCACAGGGCCCGTAGTATTCAGTTTATTGTATAATTGGTGATAGTGGATTATAGTTGGTAGTGAACAAAACGTGCGTTTCGACTATCATCGATTATCATCAACTATCATCGACTATCATGCACCGTTTGACCACGGTATAAAACTGGCTGCAATTTTAGTTCTATTTTCCTTTGTGAATAGAACCAGGTACGTAGTTCGCTTCGAGCGCCACACCCCTATTATTCTAGCCTTCGTGCAGACCTCTCCTAGCAAAGGACATAGTGTCCAAGTAAAAATGTAAAAGATCGTGTTTCGCTTTAAACCAACTGCAGACATGGCATAAATTCATTCTAATGAATGAATAATTGCTAGTTAATTTCTTTCAATCCTTTCGAAGAAAAGCCGTCTTTTAATGTCTTTTTAATAAGAACCTGGAAAATGGAAAGAAAGTAGAAAGATTTAAAAAGCACCGCGGCGCTTTTTCGAGCCACGGTAAATACGGTATGCTTACGTCACTAGTGAAAACCAGACCTTGGACTTGACAATTCTGACGAAAATAAACTTGGGTACGTTTTATATATAGGGCTTTAAAAAACAATATGATGAGCGTATTTTTTTTTCTGTCTGTTGCATCCAGGAAATGCATTCTCACACACCGGTCTTTTGGCGCTTTATGGGTTCCTGACGCTTCGTAAAAGGAAATGTCGCTAAAATTGTATTTTTTACGAAAATTGAATTTATTAGTTTGTCACATCACTCTTAAAAATGGCGCAGGAAGGACACTCACGAAGGTTTCGAATTCGACTTGAGTGCCCTTAAGCCACAAAAATGCACCAATTTCGGCTGTTACCCCGCCGCCGATAACAAATTATTGTTATTTTCAATTGATGTAAACAACATAGTTTTGTTAGCGTATTCTGATTTCAGAATGACGAGAAACATGTCCAAAAAAAGGCGCCCTTAGTATAGAAACAAATAAAATGCAAAGGACCGTAAACAGTAATGCTGCTAACTACATACGTAGGTTCTGCGAGAGACCTAATCAGCCAAAATGATAAACACAAGATAAACTGCAAGGCTGATCTGAATATCTATCGCCCTTAGGATGGCGTCTACGGCAAACGGCAAAGGTCAGCTGATTGTGTACGAGGCCGCTCCGAAAATAACTAACTTCAGAGAGATTCAACATTGAGCGTAAATTACCGCAAACGGGAAATGTAAGCTTGCCGTCTGCCGTTTGCGGTCGCATAGGTACGAAAACAGGTTTCCTCGCCTTGAGAATGGTGCTTGTTTCAATTTTCCCTCCTGCCGTTTGAATAGTCATACCTTTGAGATTTCATCCACAAGGTCATAACGGCTGAGCTATACTTTGGCAAATGACTTCACCACAGAAATTTTGTTTTGTACCGAACAGACTTCAAAGCTAGACTCACCTTGTGCAGCATAATAAACACTACCGTAAAAAAGTGCTGCTCAGTACTGACAGTAACGTAGAATTTCATTCACATAACTCAAAAGTTAACCGCCTTGATTTATTGTATAGCAAAAGGAGCAGTACCACAGGAAGCCCATGCACAAATTTAGACACGATTTTTCCATTGTGCTTGCAGTGACACTATCGTAGGTATTTTGTTCTATGTAGGTTTCTCAAGAAACGCAAGAGGCGCACAGGGAGGTGACTGTTCTTCAAACCCAGAACCAGGACCATGTCGCGGACTGTTCCCGAAATTCTATTATGATTCCAGTTCTAAATCCTGTAAACAGTTCACTTATGGGGGATGTGACGGAAATGGCAACAGATATGACAGTGAAGCTGCGTGCAAGGCCGCTTGTGGAGGTCAGTAACAGGTGTGTATTATCAGTTGTTTTCAAATCTTTCCATGGGTACAGTTTAGTTCCCCCCACTCCGTCCCTACCAAGTCAATTTTTTTCCTGTTCACCAGTCTCGCGCTATAGCTCCGGCCTTCAGTTGGCCTCATGACTCCTCTTCCTCAATTGCACAGATTTGTTGCCTGCGAAAAAGGCTTCTATTTTATTACTTAAACACAGATCGAGACTATGAAAGAAAAGGACAATGGTCTCGAACGAGTATAATTCAATAGATAGTTTTCGTTGCTTAATCCGAACAAGTGAGTTAGTTTATATTTTAGTTAACGTATATTCTGTATGATTTCAGAAAGACTAACCTCAAAAAGTTATATAACCTTCGACTTGTAATTTTCTGGATGATACTGTAGAAAATGTCTTTGTTTTTCAGGCGTCAACAGTGAAGATCTTTAGAAGATGGAGAAACGCTAAGCAGGACCACCACATGATTCTCAACTCAAGCTTACACGATTGGATTTAAATTAAAGAAAGCTCTAATTTTTCAGTACATGACAGTCACATTATGAGTGGAATTGAAGCAGGCTGAGAAAGGAACGAGCTCAATATAATGTATTTAAGTGAGATTAAAATAAACTTAACATAATCACGTTGTCACTGTTTCTAAAGACGCTGTTAGACACGAGGCAATTTTTTTGTGTAACCTGCAGCCTGCAACGAAATGCTGAGCAAATTGCGGATGAGAGTGAGCCGTGTAACACCTCCTCTTCGCAACTTGTCTCGCACCGAAAAATTGAGTTGTGCGGAGTTGCAGAAAAAGTTGAGCAAACGTCTACTCCCTCCCACCTCGCCTGACAGAACTATCTTCACCCAAGAGTGAATATTTGCAAAGATACCAAATTCTTCTTATCACAAATATTTATGTGTTAAAAAGTTAACAACTAAGGAGACACTTCTCCTGGCCCTTACTTGGGTATCAGGCTTTCGGGAGCGGGGAAACAAGGAGAAAAGAAAAAAAAAGAGAAGGATAAAGGGGAAGAAAGACTGACACGAAAGCTTTCAGACAAGTCTACCGCCCACTCGTTTCGCATGACCCGTCTCCGAAAACAGAAGCCAATAAAAATTACTTCCGGTCCGGACCCCACTGTCATGTCAACGAACTGTCAAAGAGCGCGCCTTGCAATGGCGGGAAATCCCGGTCAGACAAATAAACTCTCATGAACGTGCATTAAATGGCCTCTGCGAAGAATTGTGAAATTTGCTTTAAAAGTTTTGCGCTCGAATTCCGGGTCGCATGTTTGTCCCGTAAATGCTTTTAGATCAGACCTTCTTTTCCTTCCTCCCCTCCCCTCTCCCTTCCCCGATTTTTGCTTTCTCCCTTCAGCCCCTTTTTCAAAGGAAGGCCTGATACTCAGGTTATCCTGGTCCCCGCCGGCAAACGCTCATATAATCTTTGTAATTACCACCGTCTATCAATGGGACATTTCCCCTGGTCCTGGCTGGCAAAATGCTCATCAATCGTAGTTTGTTGTTATCACCTCTATTAAAAGGGACAACCCTCTTGGTCCCGATGGAGTCCCGTTCCACTACATTTCCCAATATCTTCCCAAATAGATATTAATAAAGAAAAGTTCGCGTAAGTTGACACTATTATGTCACATGTGGCCACTGTAACCTACAAAACTATTCATGGTGCGGTGCCGCCCCATTTCAGTTTTCCTTCAATCGCGTAGCAGCTTTTCTCAACCAGCATCGTCATATCATCGAAGACGCTTCTTCGAGTGATCTCCGATAATATTTGTGGGAAAATTCAACGCAGTTGAGGATGGCTACAAAAACGTTCTTATTGACGATTGTCCTCCTTAGTGGTAAGTACTGAAAATATCAAGCGATATGTTATCCATACTGTGGATGGCGATGGATTTTCAAGCAGACATTTGATGAGTGATAAGAGAAATCGTAAAGCGCACGGGAGAACAATTACCATAGAGTGATTTAAATGTATCCGCGAAACAAGGTCAGATAATAGAAGCGACCATTAGACTATAAATTAAACAACGCTCCCGCTTGGAACAAAAATAATGCCTTAAAATCCCTTAAAACCAATCGGATTTAAAATGATCTTGGTGCCACAAAGATAAGATAAGCCTAGGTAAGGCAATACAACATAAGGACCTTTATTTATACACCCTAAAAAATAAACCAAGACAATGCTTGTGGGGTCGAGCGTTAAAAACAAAAACATTAACAAAACATGAAATGGCCAACGAAAAATAAAATAAGTAACAGTACATTATAATGAAATTACAAATTGTTTTTCTTTGCTAATATAAGTTAAATGCGAATCCATTCTTTGTTCGTTTCGTGCGATAATAAATAAAATAAATAATAAATTATCGCCATGGACATGCAACTGGTAAAATTAAAGTTATTTGAATGAGCTCCCAGTAAATTAATACGTAATATACCCCTAGAGTTTTACAAGGTTGTAGATTTTACTAATTCGTAGTTTTACTAATTTGTAGTTTTTCTACAAGTGATAAACTGAGCTAGACTGAAAGTAAAAAAAGTAGTTATTAAAAACAACTTTTGCAGGGAAAACAAAAAATTCTACACGCGCACCGTTCTAGTCAAGTCTGCATGCGAAACGAACTCGGTGATCGAATGATAAAAAAATTACTGATCTCGGCTGTCGCAAAATATCGTGATTTATCAGTGTCTTGCAGATTTATTATTTTTTCGCCACTTTAACACTGTAGTTAGCGCAGGTCCACATCAGGACTTTGGTCTTGCCAATTTTTTAACCTGCTTTTTAAATAAACTATGTATGTATGTAAATCACGATATTGTGCCCAACCTCGTCCAATAATTATTTGTTTGGTGAGTATTCCCGGCGTATGTTATAAAACACTATGCCCTGTATCCATATTTCTTGAAAAGTAGTTCCTAGCTGTCGGTTCTCCATCTGTCAAACATTTAACGAAAGAACTGGCAGAGAAATGTTAAATATTACACTGTGAGGGCAAAATAAAATCAAGGCCATTTCTGAAAAAAGTTTCAGGTTATTTCAAGAAAGTAACTGTTTACACGAGTTTTATCGGCATGAAATTCGGTTTACCGCTGTATATCGTCTGTTTTCTAACAATTTTGGGACAATGTCAAGCGATAGTGGCGTTGGTTGTTGTGATTGATCGCTGCACATGTGCATTCAAGAGCAGTTTTCAATTGAGTGTCGTAAAACCAAAACCAAAGTAATTACTCTGACCAATCACAGCAGTCGTAAACAATCCAATGAACTAATCAGAGCTCGAAGCAATTACATGTCGGCGGCGCCAAGCGCGGGAAAACTCGTGCGAGCAAGTCACGATTGGTTTTGGTTTTACTTCTGATTGGTCGAGAAAGTGGCGCGAGATTTTTTAGCCAATCACAAAGCGTAGCAATGCTAAACCAAAGCAATTGTGTAATTACTTTCGATACTCAATTGAAAACTGCTCTATATCATAAACGTTTCCTCTTTCTTTCCTTATTGCAGCCATGGCACAAGTTTACACCAATTCTGAGCTGGGAGATCAAAACATCTGTGAATTACCGAAAGTAGAAGGAGACTGCAGAGCTGCCCTTCCGAGATACTTCTACAACAAAGACACTAAGGAATGTGAGTTTTTTCTGTATGGCGGATGTGGAGGCAATGCAAACAACTTTGAAACAAAGGAAGTATGCGAGAAAAAGTGTAAAAATCAGGTGATGTATTAGACAACGTAAAGGCCTTTTCCACCTCATGTATATGGCCCTTAATATAAAAGAGAAAGGGGTTAGTTTCTTAAGGTGGCTCGATATAGTATTTTGGTTTCCCTGTATAGTATATTTGGAGGCAAAACAATTAGAGTTATACTTTGCGGATCGTCATCACATTTTACCCCGAAATCAAGATAATATTACAGTATTAATTTGCCATACATGTATCGAGGTTGGCGTTGCCATGGCAACGCCATTGGGCTTTTTAGTAGGGCCTCAAAACAGACATATCTTCAATTATCTTTAAAATTCCACGGTGAATTCTGTTTAAATTTTGCATACGGCCTTCGACCCCTGTGTTCTACCCGAGTACCAACTTTAAAAAAAATCTGTCAGAAATTTTAAAGAAAAAACGCGTTTTTTAGAATTCGTTGGTAATTTTTTTCTCTGTTGACAGAATTTTTTGAAAATCGCGTAAAACGCACTTTGTATAGAACGAAGTCAACATGCAAAAAATGAAAAAAATTTACCGAGCGGAAGCGGAAGTGTGGACTTCGAAAGTTTCAAATTTCTGAAAATTTTGACACGACAAGATCGGCAATTACGCATGCGTGGCAGTTGTCACGCCACTCCTCCGCGCGGATTTTGTGGTCGATTTGCGGATGTTATTCTTGTTTATTCATTTATAGACAAATCTCTTTCGCGCTGTGCAGCTTTTTGTGAGATAGAAACTGTTATCTTTTGGATGAATCGTGTCTAGTAATGGCTGGTACATCACTTTCCTTCGAAATGATTAACAATTCTGGCTAAAATCGCTGGATGCTTTGTTCCTCGTGGTGTGGATGGAATCGCTGCTGTCGGCGCTCTGCTCAAAATTGCGAGCCTCTCTAGAGACGCTGTAAGTCCTGGTAGGACAGGCCACTTTCTGCAATTTTTTGTCGGAGGCTTTGCTTTACCAGCCCATTATTACTCTGAGAAAAGATGTTATCCCTGAAATTGCACACGCTGGAAGCGTTCGTCTAAAAATACCATGTCTTCGAAAGCGAAGGAGGCGGGATTTACATTGCCGTTGTTTACAACGACGGGGATTGAAATAATAATAAATACGCGATGGAGAGCAAAGACATCTTCCAAAGCATCATGTGCTAAAAAGCTCTTCATTAAAAACAGATTTTAAAACCGATGGAAGATTGCTTCTACAGGGCTTTCCTCCCGGATTGAACGATTCGGGTGTTTTGACAAGGTGAAGACTGTCGGCGAATAGAATTTTTCATGGATGAAAGTGTTTCTTTGAACTCATGCCCAACTGATAGGAGCCTCTGCGGAGGAGAGAGCCTAAGACAGCGTAGCAATGTGGGAGTGTCAAAACAAAAGAATTGTGGCCGATCAAAACGCTGTGGCAATTTGCGATAGCATTACTGGAGAGAAAAGTGGTGAAATCGCTCAGTTGAACAGTATGCACTGGAACGTTTTCTTTGAGCAAAGTTTTCTGACCATTTATCGATTCCACTGACAGTTTGTTAAATCGAGAAGCGTAGTAGCTGATATTGCATTTTGGGAAAATGCACATAGTAATTGTAAGTGTTTACCTGTTTAGTTATAGCTGCTATTTTGTCTAAAGAAGTTGTCTCCGTGTCAAAAACTACAAATTGATAATCACTGTAGCCGTCTTGTTGTGTCTTTTCTTGAACGCCAGATCGAAGATTTCCTAATTTTCTTCTTTGAGTATTTCTGATTTGCTGCTTCATTAAAAGCCATACAACGTCTGCTTTCTTTTTGCTTTTTATTTCCTCTGGTGGTTCGTAGCTGGATAACCCTTTTTTTGTGCATTTTCTTATCGAATTGATGACGAGAATCGACCACAAATATCATGCAGTGGGTGGGAACTTCGTCGCGCACACGCTCTGTTGCTGTTTGTTCTTATTAGAAGATGAACTGTCTTTCCCAACACATTCTGCATTACTCTTTTAATAGAGTTTAGATTAAAAAAAATACACTGCCCCTAAAAACAGCCCAAAATAAACTCTCTCGTATTCAGAGGAAAATTGCGTCGATGCGGGGCTGAGTTGTCGATCGCGAAACAATTCTTCACTGCATTCTTGTCAGGGAACTTTAACCGCCCTATTTTCTTTTTCTCGGTAAATCACATTACCACCAAAGAAAGAAGAATGTAAACCTAGCTTGCATACACGCGAAAAACACAGTCAACCAGGCCGGCGCAAAAATAAAATTGCGAAAGGAGTGTTGCGGCCATGTTTGTTTATCTTTTTTCTTGCATGACTCAAATTTTTAAAAGTCCCGCGGGTAAATTAGAACCCAATCTGCGCGCGCCAAAAAAAACTATATCGAGCCACCTTAAAGTGCCTATAACCCTTAAATACATATCTTCAGAATCAACTCTACGTACATTGAATAGTTGAATGGTGAAATATTTCCTGTTTTGAACGTCGCGTTAGTGAGTTAAAGAGATCTGAATTTACAACATGCTAATTAGATTACGTCAACCCAGGACTTTGCCATTATTTCTACGTCAATTTACAATGCGCAGTTTACAGCCCAAGGATAATCAATTTGAGAAATACAAAAAATAAACTGTCAATAGTCAATTGATTTGTAATAAATATTAGATAGAGGTGAAGGCAATTAGTAGTATAATAATTTAATACCTGGTCGAAGTCATTTAATTAGCACTCTAGAATGCTATGCCGAATTATAATGGCGGTTTTTTCTTCATTGCAGAATTAGGAAGGCTTGACAGCGCCTTAAAAGGACAACTGAAAATACATTTCTTAAAGAAGAGGCTACGTGGAGCCTCGATTGTAGACTGCAGTTATTTAGAATAAATTAACTGTTGTATTTGCTTAATTAAATTATCAATAAAGTTTGTGGGATGTTGTCAGAAAATTAAAACGTCTTACTTCCGCACGCATGGTCCCTTCTGCGCATGCTATGTTTTGTGAGACTCACACGATGAGCCTGCGAGCAAGCTCTCTCGGGCTCGGGGTTTGGGGGAGGGGGGAGGGGGGGAGGGGGTAGCAGCTTGCTCGCAGGCTACACACGATGGAATGTTACTTTTAATTTCCTTTCACTTTACTGCAGAAAACATCCGTTGCATGTGCTGTTGCATTCTCGTACCCAGCGCCGCTTGGCCTATTGTAACGTTTTACTTGTAGTCATTTTATTCTCTGAAGAAGTCAGGCCGTGCCTGACGAAATATTGGAAAGAATATTATAATCACAGTTTCCCAGTTGTACAGTCAGCCTTGCTTTATTAGTTCCTTGGCCCTCTTATCCGCTGGAGCCTGGGTACGAGGTGGCCCTCGTACTTAGGCTCCGGCGGTTAAGAGGGCCAAGCGGCTCTGGGGACGAGAATGGTGCTTCTGGTGATGATATCTTTAACCTCCCGCGATCTTAATTGCTTCAGCACCGCTTTTGTTTAACTCATCGACAGTAGACCCTCAGTAGAATAGAAGCTCACTTTCTCAAGCTTTCCGATACATAATAGAGACCTTAAGATTGAGGGTTTCCCCTTAAACCGCAAACCACAAACGTCGGCCAGCAGTTTACAGTTCGGAGTTCGCCGTATGAACATAATCTGGGCTTAAGATTGAGGGTTACTTTTTACCTATGCCTATTACCGGAGCCATCTCGAAACAAAGTATACATTCATGCATTCACATATCATCAGAAACTGGCTTTTGTTTTACTTTATTTATCGTAGTTTAACCACAAAGTAATCCGACTGGAAAAACAGTGCCAACAACAAATAGCCGGCTGCCATGTTTGTTTTCATTCATTCGTTCACTTCTATTTTAGCTGTGAAATCGTCTTTAAAATTACGTTTCTATGAAAAAGGATTCGATAATTAATAAGCGAAAGAGTTCTAAAAAGTAGTATTTCCTCTCAAACGTGGGACTGTCATGTTTTAGGGTGCAAAAAACCTTGCGGTAAACCACTTACCTCTAGAGCGTGGTCTAGCCGTACAAACGTGAACCTCAAACCGCTAATCTGACGGCAAGGCACTGGTCACATGACTTCTTGACGTTCGCGGTTCGCGGGAAATGCCGAAAAACCTCGATCTTAAGGTCTCTAATAGCAGACATCCAGCTTCTGATAAAACTTGAAATTTGCATCATGTGACAAGTTATGTTTTGCGCTCTAAGTTTTCTTTTTTTATTTGTGTCACATTAGTGCATGCAAGTTTATTCACGCATATTTTAGTTTCACTGGACTGATTGGTTGACACGCGACCTTGTGATCTCGCTCTTGATTTCAAGATGGCGGCAAAATCTTTCCGTGTGTTGACTTAAAGAGCAGAAGAAAAAATAATTACAGCGTACAAGCTTTCACGATAATGCAAGGTGTTCATGTGTGGATAGGACCGTTTGATATTATATTCGCCGCTTATCGCTGTGGGATTTTTGTTCCGACAAGTTTTGTGTTTTATAAAACTTGCTATTTGCTTAGCGACAATACATCACAATACAGTCGTCGTACACGAGCCATGACCCCGGGAATCAATACTGCAATGGGTTAAAGACGCCACGAGTTCAAGCTGCACTGTACACTGCCTCTTGTTTTTATTGTAATCAGAGCCACGGTAGTAGTCACATTTGCCTTATACGATTAATGACATTCTAAAAAAAGGCGATTATTTGCTCTAATCCTTTAAGTTTAGTTATGAAATATTGTTATCATATTGTTAGAGCAGTTTTCAATTGAGTGTCGAAAGCAATTACACAATTGCTTTGGTTTTGCATTGCTACGCTTTGTGATTGGCTAAAAAATCTCGCGCCACTTTCTCGACCAATCAGAAGTAAAACCAAAACCAATCGTGACTTGCTCGCACGCGTTTTCCCGCGCTTGGCGCCGCCGACATGTAATTGCTTCGAGCTCTGATTGGTTCATTGGATTGTTTACGACTGCTGTGATTGGTCAGAGTAATTACTTTGGTTTTGGTTTTACGACACTCAATTGAAAACTGCTCTATTGTAAACTTTGTCAGTTATAAAGCATACACAATGCGACACAATGGAATTCTGGGAACAAGGCAAGTATGGCATGTTGACATCCATTTATTGACATTTAAAGGGACACTGTCACGAGGGCGCATGCGCGAGTTTTTCGAATCGAAACTTGAAAAGTTCAGCCACAGGCTTCCCAAGCTACATACGTGGTGTATGCGACAGCTTGTGTATACAGAGAAATGTATGGGAAAATCACGGATTCTCTCAAATTGGGTAAATAACTATCTATTTTGAAATAAAGTTTACCTACCTCAAATGTGTCGCTTACTTGTGTCTTGTACTGAATTTGAAGCCATTCCGACGCCATTTAGCGAAGTTATTCGAAGTCGTTGTCTCTCCTTCTAAAAAGAAGGAAAGGCAGACCACTGCATCGATCGCTGGCCAGAGGTCACTCCACAAATCGCTCTCTCCTCAAAAGGAAAAGTCCCGAATCGCAATAAAACCAACAGTTTCATAGAGCCCAATAAATTTCACTCCACATACGTGCGCTTCGGCGGTCGAAAGACTCGTAAAGAACGAGATATTTTGCTTTAAATTCGCCTATTCGGCTTTCCAGATATGCTTGTGATGGACCTGGCGCCAACGGTCGTTACTCAACGACAAGTATCTGGTTTCATCATCAACTCTGATTGGTCCATTTGAACCAAGTCACGCGCTGACAACACGACCCTCCACCGGAGGGAAAGGTACATTTGTCACGAAACAAGTGTCACACTAGGGCTCCCAAGGGATGTTTTCTGAAAGCTGTATTGTTCGCAATAGCCAATCACAGCCATGTTTACATATGTCGGGGAAAACCCGCGTAAAGATAAATCTGACTCCTCCACGTGCAAAATAAAGCAAGATATTCGCGAGCATTCAAGAGTTTCACTCAACTTTATTCGAAAAATTTCCTTGAATTATCACAATAAGTTCGCTCCATCGCATTAGTTCTCTGCACGCATTTGCATCCAAAATGGGCTGAAGCCGCAATCATACAAAATGTAGTTTTTGATCGACGCTCGTCGAATGTTCAACTATTCTTCTGATGGCCGTTGTCGATTCGTACTTAAACTGGTAATGATAAATCAGCCAAAGCTTCCATTTCGCATAAAGTGCATCGTCTTTTTCAGACACAGGCGACCCTCTTGTTCTGTTTACGTTTAGAGAGTTCTGTGGCAAGTCACGATCGTTCTTCTCCCGCAAAGCCGAAGACATATTTAAGAAAACATATCGAGCCAACACAACGATGGAGTTCAGTGAATTTCAACTGTTATGCTAAGGGAAAACTACTCAATACAAATTTGAATATGTAAACATGGCTGTGATTGGCTATTGCGAACAATACAGCTTTCAGAAAACATCCCTTGGGAGCCCTAGTGTGACACTTGTTTCGTGACAAATGTACCTTTCCCTCCGGTGGAGGGTCGTGTTGTCAGCGCGTGACTTGGTTCAAATGGACCAATCAGAGTTGATGATGAAACCAGATACTTGTCGTTGAGTAACGACCGTTGGCGCCAGGTCCATCACAAGCATATCTGGAAAGCCGAATAGGCGAATTTAAAGCAAAATATCTCGTTCTTTACGAGTCTTTCGACCGCCGAAGCGCACGTATGTGGAGTGAAATTTATTGGGCTCTATGAAACTGTTGGTTTTATTGCGATTCGGGACTTTTCCTTTTGAGGAGAGAGCGATTTGTGGAGTGACCTCTGGCCAGCGATCGATGCAGTGGTCTGCCTTTCCTTCTTTTTAGAAGGAGAGACAACGACTTCGAATAACTTCGCTAAATGGCGTCGGAATGGCTTCAAATTCAGTACAAGACACAAGTAAGCGACACATTTGAGGTAGGTAAACTTTATTTCAAAATAGATAGTTATTTACCCAATTTTAGAGAATCCGTGATTTTCCCATACATTTCTCTGTATACATAAGCTGTCGCATACACCACGTATGTAGCTTGGGAAGCCTGTGGTTCAGCCTGAATTTTTCAAGTTGAACCGTCAATTTCAAAATGGCGTCGACTAGTGACGGCGGTGGAAGGAAAAGAACCAATTCGGGACGGAAGAGGAAGTTCGAGGATCAAGCAGAATATAAGATAGCGTGGTCTAGAAACCACAAACGAATATATTTGGAAAATCAGATATTTAGGTCGTGGCTTCAGGCTAAATTCGATGCCGAGTATGAAGCTTCCACTGACAGCGACTTCGTCGTCCATTTGTTGTCGTTGGAATATCGTCGAAGGTATGCTATGTTTTCATGACTTTGGCTTCAGTTTGCCCTCCTCAGGACGAGTGGCTCCTTGACGGAACCAAAAAAATGATGAGCCTACGACAAGAGGTATTCCCAGGCGGTCACCTATCCAAGTACTAACCTCGCCCGACAGGGCTTAACTTCGGTGATCGGACGAAAACCGGCGCATGTCAACTCGTGACAGTGTCCCTTTAAGGTCTATTAATTTCTAAAAGTTTTACATACCATGATTTTGGGCATTCTTTGTTATAATAATGTGCAAATTTATCGGAGAACCCCGTTTTACTTTAATTCCTAAAAAACCATTCTTGCGTATCGTTGATATTTCATGCCCAACAACGTTTTATCAATTGGGTGTTTATCAAAAGTCAAATTATGCGGAAGTTGCTTGACACACTAAACTGGCCGAAATCGCCTTAGTTTGTATATGGCGATTTATGATTGTATGGTGCGGTAATGAAGTGAGAAAATTTATGTGTGAAACCTTTCCTCGTTATATGGGTAGTAGCATTACTTAATGAAGTAAAATTTTCAAAAATACTCTCGGAAAATATTTTGTTTTCAGTAGTAACGCCTTCTGTGTTTATTACACACCCCACTATTAACGCCTAAATTACCAAGAGTGCCGAAAATAAAAATTTATGAAAAATCCCAAATTTCATTTTTGTAAAATATTGAAAAAAATAAATAGTGCCATTTGAATGGTCACATCTTGGGATTTCGTCGACAGACTCAAAAGTTAGAACGACATAAACTGACTCTGAGAGTGAAAGGGTACTGGTAAGCTAAAAATTACCGGAATCAAGACTGAAAAGAAAACCAAAACTTCATTTGCAAAATTATGTTAAAATTGAAACGATCGCGACTCCGAATAAAACTGCTTTGCTATATGAGTAACTTAAACTTGGGCTTGATTCTGCATTGAAGGTGAAGAAAGGAAAGTATATTCATTTAATATATTGTTGTTTTTTGTTCTTTTTTTGTATAAACTTTTGAATAACTTGTTTAGAAGATCGAAAAAACACAATGACATGTGTAACTGAGAATTCTGAGGGAAACAACACACACTAATTATTGTGCTTACACACATTGCAAAACACCTATTATGTTGCTATTCAAACGCTGAACTTTGCTTGCCCCGAATATAACAGAAACTAATTAGAATTATGGATCCGTCTATAAACATCTGAGAAAATTTTGCTGTTTTAAACATTCGGTTTTGAAAAAAAATATATATATAGAATACCGCTCAAGAAAGGCAAATTACAATATTTATCTATTTGCCTTTATTTGAAACAACGCTTCAAAAATCACGCCAAGACAACAATTGCAAACATTTCAGTTTTAAAAACACCGCTCTGTGATCGAAGAAAAAAGATTTATCTCCGCTTGACTGATTACGTGAAATGACTTGAAAAGGTAGTTCTTTATCATAAGAGCACTAATTTTAAGGCGAGTTTATCTAGTTTCCGCTAGCAAGCATTTGCTCTTGATATTTAAATACAGACATTTATACATAATCTTTAAAAACGTAATTCTTCGTCCATTTTTTTTTATTTTAGTCTAATTCGATCGAAAGCAGTTGATTTAGTTGTTCGAAGATCCATCTGAACGGGTACTTTGAAAGATATAATGTCCAAATGAAATAGAAAGAGACTAATGACTTCATCAAAGGAAGAATTTCGTCGACAATTATTAGATTGAACATGCATGTTATTCATGTTTACAATCTCAGAGTTATATGACATCGCTATTTTTGCTTGGGGCAAAAATGTGAAATTAAAACATATTAAAAACCTTAAGGATATGCTGAGGATTTTGCTGGATGAAAGGAAATTTGCAGCCTGAGAATGTCACATATATTTCAATTGTCAAACTTTTTATGTTGCCTCTGAGAAAACGGAAAGATGAAAAATTACAACAATGTTTTTGTGCAAGAAACAGGTGATTCACGAAATTTTTTCTCTTAAAAAAATAGATCCCTTCGTGAGAAGCTTTTTTCGTGTGAATGAATTTAAATCTCAGTTTGTTGAAAATGAATAAAAATCATTTAGATAACATATAAAAATCAAAGTAATTTCATAATTTTGCAGGAACGTGGTTGTTCATGAAAGGAAATCAAAACGTCCTCATTAAAAACTCAAATTAAGAACTATTACAAAATTATTCTCATGGCATCCGGCATTGAAAACCCTCTTATCCGATCTGACCCTACACATGTTTAAAATTAACAGGGGTGTAAAAAAATAAAGTAATTTTGCCTTCCGAATGCGCAACACAAACTGCTAAAGTGAGAGAGATTTTTGCCTAATACCGGTTTCGCCTTTTTGTTGTAAAACACATATAAGCAAAAACAGTCATTTTTTTAGACGCGTAGATTAATATCTAGCTGGAAGCTATATTGTATTAAATGAAAAGGCGGAGAAGTAATTGCGACAAAACATAAAAAGATATACTGCTAATGAGGTGGGAGCGGATGTGAACAAACCCACTAATTGTGAGTTGTGGGAAAACATTTGTTCCGCGCAGTATGAGGGGAAGAGCATTTTATTTAATGATGATAACTGAAAACGTGATTAAAAAAGAACTGAAGTGTTGACAGTCGAAATATGTAGAACGGTGGGTATAAAAGATTTACAGTATCCAGACATCGCTCACTTGTGAACAGCCGTGCACCTTGCTAGCTTTCTTTCCAACCCACATTTTAAGAAAAGGCAACAATTTTTGTGGTAAGTAATATTGCATACTTTTTACAAAACTATTAACATGGTCGATCGAAGTTATTATTTTCGCTTTTTCGGGTGCTTTCCTTTGCAATTTTGTAACTATTAAACATTGTTATATATCGATAAAAAGGAAAAAAGCCAGACCCCTGTCAAAGCAAATCTAATCAAGTTTCTACTTCTAAGAGTGCTTGATAGGCTACTTTTCAGTTAGTATTGCGATAAAGACGTTTTATAAGATTTTGTTATTTTAGTTCAAAATATGTCTCTTTTCATGCAAGCGAAGATCTTTGTTGCTAAACCTACTATATTGTATTAAAACGCTTAATCAATTTAACAAAATACCAGGATCGTAACAAATGTTTCATTTAAAACAATATTTTAGCGAAAGAAAGACACAGACGAAAATTGTTATTTCGTAGCACATTCGTAGGTCAGTTGCTTTAATTTTATGATTTATGCAAGCATGTATTCAGATGGTATTTAAACAAAAGATGAAAACGACTCCCTATATCACAGATCTAATTACGCTCCTGTACAAGATTGAGTAAGATAATTTTGATAAAATAGGAAACGCCCACATTCATTAACTTTTCAACTTTGTGATAAGAAATGATTTTTACCACCTTCTTCCTTAATTTCTCTCTGTCCGTTTCTGTTAATAATGTGTCAAGTATGTCCCTTGGCTAATATATTTTGTTAATCTGTATCTTTTGTTCCCCTTAAAAGGGTTTAATATTTATGATTATATCTTTTGCTTGATTATTCAGTCATGTTTAATCAAATTTCTTCTATCTGTTTATCATTTTGTTTTATTCTAGAGAAATACATACATGTTATTACGATACTGGAAACGCCAGGAATATCTTTGAAATTTCGGCATCTCAGATACAAATTGAAAACAAAAACATGAGTTCATGGATCATCGCTGAAAAAAACAACAATTGGCAGATTGATTATTCCGTTGTTATAGTTATTTTCTTGTGGCGACTATCGTACGATGCTGACTTTTCTGGTCTCTTTAAAGGAGAAGTTTACTCCAGAAGGCACCCTATTTTTCTTTCCACCAATAAACGTACATATAGAGATAGGATGCTGACCAAAGTTTCAACTTCTGAAGAACTTCCAATCCAAATTAAATCCTTGTCCAAAGTAGCCCAAAAATCGTTTTGAATGCCGCCATTTTTTAACCACCTGGCCTTGAAATGTGACGTCATTCCGTCCAACTTTGTTTACTATACTGAAATCATGGATTAAGGAGGCTCGTACCCATTTCTCAAGTCCATGCACACCCTTTTAATTTTAATGGGCCATATCTTTTGTTGTAGCGCATAAAAAGTCAAGCCACTTTGCATGCAAACACACAATTCATTGAACGTTATGGCAGTATCGGATTTGTTTACATCGGCGCTTCCATGGCAACGGAATGGTGACCCTCCGAAATTCACAAGTTGCGGAGTTTCTCTAGATCGAGAAAATTTATTGTAAAACCCGCTAGTGGACTAATTGATTAGACCATGGGCTTCAACTGGACAAAGTTTAAAAGAAATGTATGAGAGCGTTTTCGAAATTTTTAGGGATGAAGTTTTGGGGGATTGTAAATACAGTGAAAAACATACTATCGACATAATTGGCTAATATCTAAAGAAAACGATGCGCCATGGGAATGCAGTTTCATCTCATAGTAGTTTGATTCCATTTGAAATCATGTGTGAAAAAGTGAGGGGGTTGCTTTGGCCGATTACGAGAAAGAAGGATTTGATTAGCGTGCGTTCAGCTGCTCTTGTGGCCATTTTTGTACGTAATTTGGTCTACGCTTACAAATGAGATGATAATTTGGAAACTAGAGATTAATCATCAATTTATAACACCTGCAAGTTTCAAGGACATTAAAGACATGAAGGGCAATAAAATAGGGCCTCGAATGTACCAATTTTTTCCCGCAGATTTTGTGTTTACAAGTGAGTGTCCTCATTATTCACGAGTATTGTTTTGAAGTTTCATATACACGTGCAGAACTTTAGCAAAGAATTTATTTGCATCGAACAGAACGCTCGATTGCTTTCCGAAGAATTTTCCGTATAATTAAACATGCTAATAACAGGCTTGAGAATGGTAATAACATTACGCACTCGATGTCGCGCTATTACGCTGTAATTGTAATGCAGCCATACTGAGGGTCTCTTTAAAATTGCAAGACAAGAAGAACATATCCCAATTTGGAAATTTATAAACGAAATGCAGAAACATTTCTTCTTACGTCACACGCAAAAACAGCGTGAGACTTTTATATTTTAGTTGAGAATTCTGCTTTGCGCTATTTTATATCTAAATAAGGAACAGATGCTATGCCAATTGCAACAAATAACCAGAGTGGGACAATCATAAACCATTGTCAAAGCTTGTTATTTCTGCATCCCACTTGATGAAAGGTGACGTTTCCGACGTTGTCTTCATCAGTAGTGTTGTCATTGCTATTCGTAACGCAAGCCAGTTATTAGCATGTTTCGGAAAACTCTTCGGAAAGCAATCGAGCGTTCTGTTCGATGCAAATAAATTCTTTGCTAAAGTTTTGCATGTGCATATGAAACTTGAAAACAATCCTCGTGAATAACGAGGACGCTCACTTTTAAACACAAAATCTGCGGGAATAAATTGGTACATTGGGGGGCCCTATTTTATTGCCTTGCATGTCTTCAATGTCCTTGAAACTTGCAGGCGATATAAATTGATGATTACTCTCAAGATTGTCAAATTAAAAAAAAAAGTATCTCGCGGTTTCCAAATTATCATCACATTTGTACGCGTAGACCAAATTACATACAAAAATGGCCACAAGAGCAGCTGAACGCACGCTAATCAAATCCTTCTTTCTCGCAATCGGCCAAAGCAACCCCCTCACTTTTTCCCACACAATTTCGAATGGAATCATACTACTATGAGGTGAAACTGCATTCCCATCGCGCATCGTTTCCTTGAGATATTAGCCAATTATGTCGATAGTATGTTTTTCACTGTATTTTATAATCCCTAAAACTTCATCCCTAAAAATTTCGAAAACGCTCTCATACATTTCTTTTAAGCTTTGTCCAGTTCAACTCGCATGGTCTAATCAATTAGTCCATTAGCGGTTTTTACAAAAAAATCTCTCGATCTAGCGAAACTCCGCAACTTGTGAATTTCGGAGGGTCACCATTCCGTTGCCATGGAAGCACCGATGTAAACAAATCCTATATTTCCATAAAGTTCAGTGTATTGTGTGTTTGCAAGCAAAGTGGCTTGTCTTTTTATGCGCTACAACAAAAGATATAGCCCATTAAAATTGAAAGGGTGTGGACTTGAGAAATGGGTACGAGCCTCCTTGAGAGGGTTATCAAGGGCCCTGGCCGCATTTCACGAAATTCACTGGAATTAATTTTTCTGCTCGTTAATAATTTATGTTTATTTTTTATTTTATTTTTTTTTTTTTTTAATTTTTTTTTTTTTTCTTACAATACATCTACATCAAGTGCTAAACTTACGATACATGTACGTTACGTACTTATAATACATCTATATAACTTACTTACAATACATCTACATTACTTACTTACAATAAAAATGTGGAGCAGTTGTACATCGGTCAGGCAGGGGGATATGTACAGAGAATTGAGGTATAAACATGTATATAGTAGAAGAGAATAATTTACTTTAATACTGTACTCAAAAATTTCCACTTTGATGGTAGAGCGCACGTGCTTCCTGAGTTAATCTCAATGTCATAAATCGATTTAAGATAATGCTGAAAACCTTTTACATTAGGCACAATTCTTTTTCTTTTACTAATCCATATATAATTTCTTGCTAAAAGGCAGCAAAAATTGATCTGTGGATGATTTTTGGACGAGTCTGGCTTTAAACCAAGCGCGACAAGCATATCTATTGTATGATGTTCTGGAGTAATATTATGTAAAGTCAGAATTGCAGTTAAATTATGCCAGAAGGAGGCCACATTGGGACAAGACCAAAAGAGATGAAGTAATTTCTCAGGCTCCTCAGTACAAAAAGAGCAATTTGGGTTTTCTTCAATTCCAATTTTTGCAAGAAAGTCATTGGTTGCTATTCGTCTATGTAACAGTTTGTATTGAAATTCAAGGATTCTGGCACTTTTAGTGTATTTAGCGGCAAGTTGGTAAGCTTCTGGCCAGTTAATTAAGTCCATAGAATTCAAGTTGCAATCCCCGAGCCATTTCTCATGGTTACGGATTGGAGACATAATCTTTGTGGAGAGTAGCTTAGTATAAACGAGTTTACTTGCACGATGGCATTTAGCTAATTTTGCCGCGAAGTTTTCATAGTTACTATTGTCTATATTAACACAGTTGTTTTTACCCGTGTTCCAAAGGGATTTCAGAGCTGACAAAAGTCCGTTGTATTTCAATGGGCAGACGTTAAGGTTGTATTTGTACTGTAATTGAGCTAATGATAAAAAGTTATTGGAGCCGTCTTTCAAATGTTTCACTTTCGTAATACCACTTTCAAACCATTCTCGATAGAAGATAGGACGGCTACCAATTCTTACAAGTGAGTTGTACCATAGAGATTGTTCAAGAAATTGTTTCTCGGACGTTATATGTTCCTCGAAATTAACTTCCGACCAGATTGACAGTATCTCGTTTATGAAAGGACTCTTTAGCTTGAGATTCTCGACAGTGTCATTCCTGTTTAAGTTGCCTTCAAAAACTATGGTTCCTCCGTGTCTTTCAAGCTCAAGATCAAAGAAATATTTCCATTTTCCCTGGTTTTCTTTGTCCAGGTATTTTTTGATCCATGTAGCTTTTAGAGATTTGTTAAAGGATTGTATATCTATCATTTTAAGTCCCCCATTGGAATAATCATTAACAATTATATGGCGTTTGATTTTATCTCCTTTTCCATTCCAGAGAAATTCATAAAATAATTTGTTTACTTCCTTGATAACTTTTGCATTTGAATGTAAAGGAGAGAGTACATAGACGAGTTGTGAAGCAACTAAATTCTTTAGAACTGTTATTTTCCCAATTAAGGTAAGTCTGCGATATTTCCAGCAACTTAAAACATTTCGAACCTTATCTAGTTTTTCGCTATAGTTTAGAGATGCTGTTACTTCTGGGTCAATTGAAAACCAAACTCCTAAAGCTTTAACTTTATCTTTGGGCCATTTAAAGTTTTTACCAGGTATAGATACTTCAGCGTTACCACAACTTGCTCCAATCCAAAAGGCTTCTGTTTTCTTGTCGTTAAGTTTTAAGCCAGAAATTTCATAGAAATCATCTAGTGTTTTTAAGGAAGCTATTAGAGATTCCTGTGTTCCATCTAGTATAAGCGTTGTATCATCTGCGTACTGACTTAGCTTGATTTCTTTGCTATTTACAAAAATACCTTTAATATTTTTATTTTCACGGATTTTTTTCGCTAATATTTCAGCTGATAAAACAAACAAGTAAGGTGAGAGAGGGCATCCCTGCCTTACCCCTCTTTGAAGTTCAAAAAAATTACTTGCCCACCCATTATTTAAAACACAGCTTTCTGGACGGTTGTAAAAAAGGTTTAGCCACTTCAAAATGCTACTGCCAAAACCAAAATAGTGAAATGTTTTCCTTATAAAAGCCCATTCTATTGTGTCAAACGCTTTTTCAAAGTCTAGAAATAATAATAGCCCTGGAATATTTTTCTCTTTGGCATAGCAAATGACACTATCAATAAGACGGATATTTTCGCCAATAAATCTACCTTTTAAAAAACCAGTCTGGTCATGATTGATAAGATTGGGCAGAAGAGGTTTTAAGCGATTAGCAATTGATTTCGCCGCTATTTTGTAGTCACAGTTAAGAAGGGTTAGAGGTCTCCAGTTTTTGACAAAAAATGGTTCCGCGTCTTTCTTAGGGATGAGTTTGATAATTCCTCTTCTCTGGGTTGTTGAAAGTAGTCCAGTTTTATAGGCATGGTTCAGTGCGCAGATAAGAGAAGTCGAAATGTCATTCCAAAACACTTTGTAGAACTCGGCTGGTAAGCCGTCGGTCCCAGGAGTCTTTTCTGATTCCATATCTTTTAGGGCCTCTAAACACTCTTTTTCGGTTAACTCACCTTCGCACGCAGTCAGATCCTCTTCATAAATATTTCTTTCGTCTTTGCGCTCAAAGCAAAAGTTTATATCATTTTGGTCGTTTGTTTTATTTTTGGATGAATAAAGATTTTTATAAAAATCCTCACATTCATTTAAAATTTTTTCGTTTGCAGTGACAAATTCGCCGTTTTTTGTTTTAATTTGTCTTATTGTCCCTTGCTTATAATGCCGCTTTTCTAAATTTAAAAAATACTTGGTATTTTTCTCACCTTCATTATACCATTTAGTCTTAGATCTCAAAATTGCACCTTTAGTGCGAAGTTCGATTATCCTTTCGAGTTCAAGTTTATGTTCGTTCAATTGTTCCTCCAAGTGTAAGAGATGCGAGTCGTCAGTGTTTTGGTTTTCAAGTTCCGCTTCTAATCTGGCAATTGACTGTTCCAAATCTATTTCCCGGTGTCTTGTTTGCTTTGTTTTATTCTTGGAGTAGCGGAGCGATTTCTCTCGCACTTTTAACTTTATCATTTCCCATAAAAGTACAGGGTTTACTGATTTGTCATTTTTATATTCATCGCGTGTTTCCTGAATTGTCGTTTTAATTTGGTTTACATAATCTAATTCTGTTAAAAAAGACGTGTTAAGTTTCCAGAAGCCAGTTCCGCGTGGATTTGAATGTAGTGACAAACCTAACGTGATCATTGAGTGATCCGATTTGTAGCCTGGGACAATATCTGTAAATGTCGTGATATTAACCGTGCTTTGGCTTATTAAAAAAAAGTCGAGTCTACAGTGAACTTTTGGATGGTGCTGTCTCCACGTAAATCTACTGGTTTCTTGGTGTAGGACCCTCCAAACATCTACCAAGTCTAATTTTTCACAAAATTCTTCAACGATTTTAACACTATTTTGGTGAGTTTTGGCAAGGCCGCCTTTCTTATCTTTCTCTAAGTCAAGTACCAGATTATAATCGCCACCTATGATTATATCTTCGCATTTAAAATCTGTAAGATGGTCAAAGAAATCTAGAAAGAAAGCTGGGTTATCGTCGTTAGGAGCGTATATGTTAGCTAAGGTTAGACTCATCCCATTTGTTTGAATGTCGCAAACAATGAAGCGGCCTTGCGGGTCAACGAAAGCCTTTTCGATTTGAAAGTCAAAGTTGTTATTAAACAGTATGCATACCCCGGCTTTATTGCTCTTATACGTACTGAAGATTGTTTGGTAGCCCCATTCTGCAGACCATATATGATTAGTGTCTTCGGTACAGTGGACCTCCTGTAGCAAATATATTGAAAACTTTTTTGTGCGGAGCCAATTAAACACCTCTCTTCGTTTACCTTTGTCTCTCAATCCCCTGACATTTAGTGACGCTATTCTCAAAGCCATAGGTATTCTCTTGGGCATTTTTGCAGAAAAAACCCTGTATGACCTGGTGACAAAGCTCCACAATCGCCAAATAATATGGTAATAATTTGCATTTGGCATTTGCTAACAGGACAAACAGTTAAGCTACCAAAACATAGAAACCAAACAAAGCATACACACATACACAAAAATGAATAAGAAATCGTTACCAGGGACATGAAAGGGAAGCTAGGATAACCCCCAAAAATACAAACGGTTAAAATTAACCGCAGTCTCATCCTTTACGATGGCCTGTTCCGACCGACCAAATAATTACCTAGTAGTAAATAATTACGGGTGGCTAGGCGGTTGAAAGCGAATTAACATGGTCTTAGTTTATATTAGGAATAATATCATGATCTAAAGCAAAAAAGCAAAGTCAAACCGTCTATCCTGGTATTTCGAGAGGGTTTCATCCCTAAATTTTTAGGGATGAAGTTTTGGGGATTATAAATACAGTGAAAAACATACTATCGACATAATTGGCTAATATCTCAAGTATGTTTTTCACTGTATTTATAATCCCCAAAACTTCATCCCTAAAAATTTCGAAAACGCTCTCATACATTTCTTTTAAGCTTTGTCCAGTTGAAGCCCATGGTCTCATCAATAAGTCCATTAGCGGTTTTTACAAAAAAATCTCTCGATCTAGAGAAACTCCGCAACTTGTGAATTTCGGAGGGTCACCATTCCGTTGCCATTGAAGCACCGATGTAAACAAATCCTATATTTCCATAAAGTTCAGTGGTATTGTGTGTTTGCAAGCAAAGTGGCTTGTCTTTTTATGCGCTACAACAAAAGATATAGCCCATTAAAATTGAAAGGGTGTGGACTTGAGAAATGGGTACGAGCCTCCTTGAGAGGGTTATCAAGGGCCCTGGCCGCATTTCACGAAATTTACCGGAATTAATTTTTCTGCTCGTTAATAATTTATGTTTGAGCCTAAAGCAGAATGACTTTTTTTTCGACCTGATTTTTTTTACCACATCACAGCACCGAACTGGCAACCCGGTTTTCAAGCAAATAATTCTTTACTCCTTAACAAAAGGAAGGAAAACTTTTGAGACGGGAAAGGAAAAGGTAAATTCAATCAAACTTAATCTAGCTTTTAACGACGTTTGTAGCATGTCTTCAATGTCCTTGAAACTTGCAGGCGATATAAATTGATAATTACTCTCAAGATTGTCAAATATTTAAAAAATATATATATCGCGGTTTCCAAATTATGATGATAACTGAAAACGTGATTAAAAAAAGAATTGAAGTGTTGACAGTCGAAATATGTAGAACGGTGGGTATAATTGAAATTAACTGAAATTGTATCTCAAGTCATGAATTTTATTTGGCTTCGGGGATTTTTTTATATACGGTCGGATTTGTTTAGGTCTTCCGCGGGAGTATATATATATATATATATATATATATATATATATATATATATAAGTTGACTGTGAGTTAAACTGAACAACAATTTTTAATCAGTTTGTTTTTTGTACAAGTACAGTTCCTTCTGAGCCGGTCACGGTTGTCAAATGTACATAGTTTATTCGAACTGTTTGAAATTTCAGTGTTTTCCTGTTTCGCTTCCCGGTGTTTTTGTTGCAACGTAAATAACTGCAGGAATCACAACATTCAGCAGTGACTTAGTTTGAAAGAAAACTCCACTAGCAAACTGAACACAGAAATATATTTCTTCCAATAATATGCGTTTCACATCAGTCTCAATGAAATAGTCTTTGTGGTTATTATTTTCAGTGCGTGTTAAAATATTTTGACCTTGTCCAATTCTATGCCTCTATACAAATTTTGGCGTTCAAACGCGACACGCACGCTGCTATGTAGTTTTTTTTAGCTATTTCTTTCGAATCTGACAAATTTGGTAATACATGCTCACATTTAGCTTATTCCCGTTTGCAAAATATACTATGAGAAGCAAAACCATCATCACCTTATCGGCGAAATTTGCTTTGGAATCGCTACCAATCCTTATTTTCCACCTAGCTCAGTTTTCTTTGTTATAACCCCGTTCATTACAGTGTCTAAAAAGCTGGGTGCGGCAGGGCGGGACTGAAAGCAATAGCTGATAACAATAGCAAAACAAAGGATTATATATTCCCCTCGACATGTTCCCCCCAACATATTCCCCATGACATATTCCCCTCGCCTTAGTCCCCTCGACTTATTCCCCTCATAATAGAATAACACAAACGGGAAGACAAAATAGGGCATAACAAGGAAAACACTCTAGCATCGGTCAATATTTTTTGTTTACATAAAAAGACAACTTCATCAATCTTATTCCTACGTAATTAACTTGCCGGTCGTGACCAAAAAGCGAAATGTTAAAGTGCTACTGCGATCAAATTTTTGATTTTCATATTTTTACATCTTCGTGTACAATTAGACTTTCTTACTTATCTTGCCAAATTTCAATCCGTTACGAACATCAGAAGTCATTTTATTTAAACATTTATGTCCGAGAATTTACGGCCGCCATTAATCAACCTTGTTCCAAGGCCTGGTTGCGAATAGGATAAAGTGACGTCAAAGGCTCAAACATACCTCACGGGTTTAAATTATAATAACAATGAGCATAGAAAATTGCACGAAGAACAAGTCCAATGTTTTTGTTGCGTTTTCGCGTGATTTTCAATACTTATTGTTATTATAATTTCAACCCGTGAGGTATGTTTGAGCCTTTGACGTCACTTTATCCCTTTCGCAACCAAGCATGGAACACGGTTGATTAATGGCGGCCGTAAATTCTCGAACATAAATGTTAAAATAAAATGACTTCTGATGTTCGTAATGGATTGAAATTTGGCAAGGTGAGTAAGAAAGTATAATTGTACACGAAGATGTAAAAAAAGGAAATCAAAAATTTGATCGCAGTAGCACTTTAATAACATTATTCGATGGTATCGTACCACGATTCAGGTTTCGAGTCTTCAATAATGTATGACACCTCGTTTCACGCTTGAACCTGAATATGTTTCCGCTGGTTTCTCTTGGAAAACACACCGCAACCACTCCATTGATCTTCGAAAGATGAAGGCGGGCAGTTGGGCCATGGCGAGACCACGAGTACTGTTCATACATTTTCTTCTCTCTCTCCCTCCTTCTGCTCATAACGAAGCAACGTGCTCAATGCAAATTTGGCAAAACATGTTTACCGTCTCGCTTCGTCATGTGCCGTGATCCCAATGCTGCCTTGCGGAATCATGCTTTTTTTTTTATTTGAATTGAACGGAATGTTACTCTCCGAAAAATTAATAGTTTCATTGTTGTAGAAAACCTCACAAGGTGAAAAATAAACATGTTATTGACCTGTCCCTCGGTGATATGTGATATATTCCCCTCGGGCTACGCCCTCGAGTACGCCACGAGGGGAATATATCACATATCCCCTCGCTCCTGGTCAATAACCCTTACTTATTAATTCAATAACAGGAATCGGCATAAAATAAAAGCGTCGGAAAGCGTTAGCGATGCATGCTAATTTCAGAATAAAACATTTAAAAGCTTGGGAAGGAAGAAATTGATTTGAAAAATCTCTTACCTCATTCTGTACCGAAGACCTAAACAAATCGATCTGTGTATAAAAAAAAAAAAAAACGCCGAAGCCAAATAAATATATAATTATTTGGCTTGAGAAACTATTTCACATCGCTTCAAAATCCCTTATATAAAGCCGGATAAATTTCTATTGAATTTACGTTTTCTTTTCCCGTCTCTAATGTTTTCTTCTTCTTCTGTGTGTCCGGCGATAGAGCGAAGAATCGTTGTCATACAAAGAACATGTACGATGCTGCGATGTGTTAAAAAAAACTCGAGCCCGTATAAAATCTCAGAAAGATAACTCATACTGTTTCGAGAAAACAAACTTCGGTCCTTGACGGGCAGAAAAATTCTGGTGAATTTCGAGAAATGCGGCCGGGAAGCTTGATAACCCTTGATAACTCTTAAACAAAACGAGTCACTTCAAGTTGGACGAAACGACGTCACATTTCAAGGCCAGGCTGCTAAATATGGTTAAAAAATGGCGGCGTTCAAAATGATTTTTGGGCTACTTTGGACAAGGATTTAATTGGGATTGGAAGTTCTTTAGAAGCTGAAACTTTGGTCAGCATCCTATCTCTATAAATACTTTTTATTAGTGGAAAGAAAAAAGGGTGCCTTCTGGAGTGAACTTCTCCTTTAAGTCCCTGGAATCTTAATTCTCTTAGTGATCTTTTTTCATCCCTTTTAATAGTTTTCCCAAGCATCATTTAATAGGTAGATAAACATTATATCTTCTTGCTGTCCATCTCAGTCATCTCATGTCAGCGACTGTACGAGTTTGTCCTTATGATTACCTGTTAAACGCATGCAATGGAGAATGTTCACATTTTCACCCTCAAGAGCCGCCAATATACGTAGCAAAATTAAAAAAAAGCGTTTTGTGAAATATGGAAATATGCCGAAGGGCTTTTCTTTAACCCTATTCAGCCTGGGCTTTTTTTGAGTTCCTGAGCCTGGGGCAACAATGAAACCTAGAGGGTACATAGTACGTCCAAAACTGTCTCCTTTTCGGTCCGCACAATGGAATGATGACGTCATATGACGTAGTTATTAGGTAATTAGTTATACGGCCGCCATCTTGGATCCGCCATCTTGGATTTCTGAAATTTTTTAAAACCTCTTAAAAACCGTCCAAATTGACGCAAAATTAATCAAAACCAATAATTAAACGCTAAATGACGTAAAAATACAAAAGTTTTACCAATAAACATTGTTTTTCTTCATTCAAAGGTATAAAAATGCAAATTTCAAAAAACATGGCTGTCAAAATATTGTTGCCATGGAAACATCAAGTCACGTGATCAAAAAATTGTCATATAAAATTGTTGCCAGATAAATTTTAGGAAAAGTTACAAAGTTTGATGGCGTTTGAATACATATTAAAGAAGTTATGAATGTTGAAAGTTAGCGCGGGCACTTTGTGCCAACGCGCCCCCCCCCCCCCCCCCCCCAGGCCGAATAGAGTTAAATGGCCACATGTAAGGATTTTATGTTAGAACCACCATGTACAGCAAAAACACTGCACCACAGGAAAGTTATGCTCAGTAGTTTTCAATTAATGGTCGTACTGCGCGAGTTTGTCTATAAATTAAAAAGTATGGTATTTAAATCTGGTTTAATGCTTTGAATGTCTGTGAGAGTCAGGTATTAAAACCTTTAATGCGATGCGAATTTTTTGAATTCTGTTGATAAAAATCTAAAATGTGACCATTCGTGTGAAGGGTCTTTAGTAGTTCTTTCCTGTGTTTTTTATTATGCTGCACAAGATGGTTCTAACTTTTGAGTCTGGATGAAATCCTACAGTGTGACAATTCAAATGAAAGCTACTGAGCAGTACTTTCCTGTGGTGCTGGCTATTTTGTGCATTTTGTACAAGGTGGTTCTAACGTACTTTTGAGTCCGTGGATGAAATTCTAATGTGTGACCATTCAAATGAAGGTTTCATTGAGCAGTTACGTTCCTGCGGTGCTTAGTAATACCGCACAATTAGCAAGGTGGTTCTAACTTTTGAGTCTGGAGAAGCAAACCTACAGTGAGATCATTCAAATGAAGGCTCTTCAGCAGTACTTTCCTGTGGTACTGTTTATTATGCTGTACAAGATGGTTCTAAATAAAGTTAAGTCTGTGGATGAAATCCTAAACTTTGCCCCTTCAAATTAAACCTCTTCAGCAGTGCACGCTCTTGGCAGTGAAAGGGTATTTTCACTCCCAGAGTCAGTTATGGAGACATGTAGTGTATAGTTCTAACTTTTGAGTCTGTGGACGAAATCCTATGGTGTGACCATTCAAATCAAACCTCTTTGGCAGTACTTTTACATGGTACCTTTTGTTCTAACTTTTGAGTCTGTGGACGAAATCCTATGGTGTGACCATTCATATGAAACCTCTTCAGCAGTACTTTTGCATGGTACCATTAGTTCTAACTTTTGAGTCTGTGGACGAAATCCTATGGTGTGACCATTCAAATGAAACCTCTTCAGCTGTACTTTTGCATGGTACCATTTGTTTTTCATTATTTTACAAAATGAAATTATGGATTTTTCTTGAATTTTGATTTTTGGCACTCTTAATTGGGAGTGAAAGGATTGAAGGCGAATCTTATTAATTATTGTAATCATTTTTCAGGTTCCTAATGTTTCTAAGACTTATCATCTTCTTTTTCCTGGTGTGCCTGGCAAGCTGTGCCGAAATAAAGAGAAAGTCCCAGGATCCACCGGGTTTACTCGAGGCGCTTAATGCGAAATATCTTGGTCACATAAGAGGAAAAAGAACAGTGAGTAAATTAAGAATAAAAATAAATAATAAACTTCCTTTTGTAGGCACAGCATTTTTACATCAGCTTTTATGGCTGATAAAGGGATGAAAACCCATTACTTCAAAGGTTTGATATTATATCTTAGCATAATTGTTCGAGGGCCACAAGTTTGTTAGTTATTTTTATACTGTTAAGTGTCGCTATAAGTGGACAAAATCTCCGTTACTAATGGCAGATGAAGCGTTAGCAGGGAATTACTACATTTTTCAATGAGGAGCAATAGTCGAGAAAATATTTAGAATCTCGTTTTACAGTTTTTTATTAAGGTTCTAGAATAGTTGTGTAAGCCAACACAGTTGGATCTCGTGTTCAATGAGAGAGAATTAGCCAAACGTAATGTTTTCGACATTTCACCTGTTATAGAAATTCGCCTGAAGTGACAATCATGTTACCACGCAAAGGAAACTCGACATTTCACGACTCCAAACATCTGAAAAAATTAACTAAGGTCTTCTGAACATTTCACTAAAATGATCGGTCGTAGGTGTTCTGGTCGTTATAGCGTTTCTAATTTGATCTCTGTGAGCGAAGGTGGATTTTTCTAACCCGATGTAACTTTCGCTAATCCAGTATAAGTTAGCACTAGTTTTGTATTCAAAATTCATCGTTTTAATGGCGATTTATTTAAAATTGTAAAATAATATTTATTCTTTATTTTTAAATTCAGCCTAATCTTGCACTAAACTTAAATTTGTTATTTTAAAAAATGGGGATTTTGACGGTTTTGGGGTCAAAACTGCCCCCAAATTAAAACAAATTACCCTTATCATACAAGAAACGCTTATAGAACACTAAGAGGAAGATATCAAGGGAATTTTCGAAGAGATATTAAATCATAATCAGAGCTTTAGCGACTTTTCCAAGACACAATTGCAAAGCGATAACTTGAAAAAAATGGCCAAATTCTTTCAAGTTGTAATCCATTTCCATCCTGGCCCATCTGCAGCCCAAGACACTTATTTTTACTCTTAGAGCACTACTAGAATAATTTTAAACAAAACTGGATCATTATTTTTGGGTTTTCACTGATATGGAAGGCTTTTTTTTAAGTAACACTAAAAATTGTGAAAATGAAGCGACTAGTCGCTTGCATGTGAACTACTCATTTTCGGCAAAAAATTTAGTCGCGCTGACCAAAATTTGATCACGGCGACTGGTTGTAGAAATTCAAACTGGATTAAATTGAAGCGAAAAGTCGCAGCAAACTCCTCGTGTGTACTCGTGTGTACTGGTTGGCGTGTAACTAGTTGCTTCGACTGAATAAAAAAATTAACCAATCAAATGCTAAATCAAACTGTTACTGCAACAAGTCGCCTCGTGTGTACTGCTCATGAGACTAGTCACAGTGACTGTGACCAAAGAAAAGAAAAATTATAAAACGAATAAAAAATCAAACGAGTCGCTCGCTGCAATCAGTCTCTTTGTGTCTTTGTGTAAACAACTACAGACGACTTGGTCGCTGCGACCAGTCGCCGCGTGCTGACCTTCAAGACATGGTCTATAATATCCAGACAAATGGTTCCTTCTTTATTAAAATAAAACAATATTTCTACTGCGTTGAAAACCACTGCATAAAAGTACAGTAACTGCTCAAAGTTTGGAATGTTCTCACTTTAGGAATTTATCTACAGACTCAAACGTTAGAAATAGTTTAAATAATTCAAGGTAAGAAAGACTAAATCGTTATTTATTTGTGTTTATAGGATTCGGCAGACCTTCCACCATCACTGGAAGGAGCACTGAACAATGCATATTTCGGACATATTCGCGGAAAAAGAACGGTAACAATAAACATAAGTCCTAAGGGCGTAGGAAGGATTTTTTAATAGGCGAGTCTTGCACCAGCTTCTAGTATCTCCCCCCCCCCCCCCCCCCCCATTAGCTACGCATCTAAGTCCTAAATGCATCGAACTCTTCATGGACTACAGTTGACCAACATGGTAAGCTGGTCAGTAATCTGGGACAATTCTGACGACATAAAACACATTAGAATATTCCTTTCAAAGGATGGCAGAAAATTAATTACTAGATGATTAATTAACCACTTTTAAGAATAAGATTTTTCAAACTCTTAAGCATTTAAATTTAACATTTTTATCTGCTAAAAAACACTTTATAACTGATTAACGTAGAATATGAGAAAGGAAAAGAATTAGAGAGTGGGAAGTTAGCTGCAACGTATAGCCTCAAAATTCTCCACTTCATAAAGAGCCAATCCTAGTCTACTTTTCTTGTCGTCTTGTCATTGGGTATCTATGCATTTTAATTTCGGTAAGAACAATCTAATACTGCAGATGAAAACACAGAAAGCCCAGGCTCACAACCCGAGTCCTCAACGACAAAAATATAGGGATGTGTATGTGATTTTATGTTGTGAGCCTGGGCTCCCTGTGATGAGAATGGACTATTTTACAGTTGTATGCTTAGCACCCTGGCCTTTGAGTGAAATTGAGGATGCAGTTGACTTCGTTTTGATACAAACCTTCCTGCTTTTCATATGTAACTCATGCTGAACAAAAACTTGCTAGTTAGCATAACAACAAGTTGAACATCATTTCCATACGAAAAGCAGGAAGGAATGTATCAAAACAAGGTCAACTTCAGCCTCGCTTCCACTCAAAGACCAGGGTACAAAGCAGATAACTGTAAATGGACCTCTTTAGCTTGTATGTTTTGTTTTTCCAATGTAGATCATGTGATGTTACCCTAGAGAACTGTTTCTTTTAAATTTTGTTTTCTTCGCGTGCATATGTATGCATAATTTATGAAAAGACAAAGGACAAATTCCCTTGAGAACATCACATGACCTACATTGGGAAAACAAAACATACAAGCTAAAGAGGTCTATTGGGCCATTGCCATGGTCCATCGGCACCATTATCCATATTTAAATATGCAATTTGAGTTTTTCATTATTTAGGGCGCAGAGGATAATCCACCATTAGGAGAAGCACTTAACACAGCTTACTTGGGACATATCCGTGGGAAACGAACGGTAAGAAGAGCTATTTACGGCAAATTTAAGGGTTTCGCTGTTATAGAGCGTTTTCACTTGACGTCATAGCCGCCATATTGGTGTTCCCGTACAAAAGAATTTTAATTAACTTCCTTTGTTAGGAACACCAACATTGCTGCCATGGCCTTTGTCATTTGAGTCCCACGGGACTGAGTGAAAACGCTCTATTTGCTTGATGATACATTTGTTATGCCCTTTATTGTTTGTTTGAAAACGAGGCTAAAGGGAATTAGGAACTGCCGCTCCAGAAACTATGAGAATTAACCTCAGACGGTCCGAGGTCGCTCACACGCACTCATTCCTCTCCTCGTCTGATGTCCTCTAACAACCGGTCAGATGTGACGTCAAGAACAAGCCCTCAAATAAAGGACATCAGATGGGGAGAGGAGGGAGAAGGTGCAAGTAACCTTGGACTGTATGCCCTCAAACAAAGGACATCAGATGGGGAGAGAAGGGAGAAGGTGCAAGCAAACTTGGACTGTATGCCCTCAAACAAAGGACATCAGATAGGAAGAGGAGGGAGTGAGACGAGCGACCTTGGACCATCTGAGAATCAGGCTGCCTCTGGGGAGGATTGTGGGATAGTTTGGTAGGACCAGCCAATTACACTCCAAAACGCCTTTAACAATTGACATATTTTGACCAGAGATAAAAAAGGAGGCAAATGGTCCCTGCTTTTCTTCCTTCCGCCATCTCCACGAGAGCGCGTTGTTGTAGTTGTCTTTCAGCTTCGCATCAAACAATTAGTCAGAGTACATAATTTTCTGA
Source organism: Dendrophyllia cribrosa (assembly GCA_024195265.1). NCBI lineage: Eukaryota > Metazoa > Cnidaria > Anthozoa > Scleractinia > Dendrophylliidae > Dendrophyllia > Dendrophyllia cribrosa. Next base: position 36,767,536 of record JAJLRJ010000009.1, on the reverse strand, counting down.
ACAGTGAATCCTTTGGAATACAGTAATATTTTAGCCCAGCTGTATTCCAAAACTTGTTGTTGCTCCTTGGATAGCAAGTCAAATGCTTTCGTATTCTTTTCTTGCGCCACGTCCCCCCCCCCCCCCCCCCCCCCCCCAACTCCCCTCCTCCTAAATGATCCCTGAAATTATAGCGCCAAGCGCAAGTGCTTTAGGCCCTCCATATTTGCTAGAGTGGAGAATTATTTGCATAACTTGCACTATGTTTTCTTAAAGCAATAAAAACGAATAAACATGGTGCGGGACAACACAACTTTACAGAGCCCGGCTCTAACTAAAGTGCGCCCCTAATTATGAAGTACCGATGTAATATAAGTGAATAATTAAATATGTGTATAATTATATAAAGTTAAGAACGTGATAAATCATTAAATAAAAAATTGAATGTCATAGAGTTATGAGCAACATGACGGAGAAATCGAGAAAATATCACGAGGCACGCAACTGTTCAAATCGTTTTCCAGTTGTGAACATTATCAGCGCTTATATAACAACGATTTGAGCTGATTTGACCAATCAGGCTTTTAAAACGTTTAAATAGCCTGATTTTCATCTAATCAGTCACTTATAAAGTGACGTGGTGGATTGTCGCTATGAGTGTCTGATCAGGTGCATACAATCAGGAGGGAAATTGTTCTGATATGTAAAGGAGTTCTCGAATCAACTAGAATGCACGTGTGGATCGAGAATTATAGCATTTGTCGTTAAAAGAAATTCCTTTCTTAATTACAGCTGGAAGGCTGGGGTTATAACCCTGCACTTCGGGAAGCTTTTATTAAACAGTTTTATGGCTCACGGGGAAAAAGGACGGTAAGAACTGACCGGATTACGCTCTTCTTGAAAAAGCTTCACAAATTTATAAATAATTCATCAGGTTAAATCAGAGACAATCATAGAAGCGGCGGTTTGGATTACAACAGGTTCTGGTAATTTTAATAGTCACGTTTTCCCCACATTAGTTTAGCCGTGGTTTGACCGGTATCAAACACTCGAAGCGTGTTTCGTCAGGATATTAAACTTCTTGATTCTTAATTTTAGAGTGACTGTTTATATGAATTGTAAAATTTAAAAAGAATCAACCTTGAAATTTTATGGAACTCTCATCACGGAGTTACATATCCTCATGAAATACGTTCTCCCGTGCCTGATATATTATTATTAATACTGCTTTTTATCGCGTTATGCTTTGCAGGGTGGCTGGGGATCAAATGAAGCCTTACTGGCGGCATTAAACAACGCATACTCGGGCCACATCCGTGGAAAAAGACAACAGGTATATTAATGTGGAATTATGACCGCCTTTAGCGAAGGCTGAATAGGGAGCTTAAGCAACGAAGACGGCAACGCCAAGGAGAACGTCGCTCAGAAAAAGAACTTTCGCGTTTTTTTAAACAACTTTGCAATTGTTCCAATGTGTTTACTGGTTTGTCCAAGAGCTCAATTCGTACGGATGGCTTTCCAGTTCAAATAGAAAAAGGAAAAATTAACGTTCTCCGCAAAACGTATAATTTGAATATTTGACGTTGTTGTCATGTTCGCAGGGAACGGCAACGAAATGAATCAAAATGAAAAACGAGAAGAGACAGAGACATTGTTGTCGCTCATTAAACCTATTGTTATGTGCCGTTCTTGCTGCTATCGCTGTATCCCCTCCTCCCCTCCCCCCCCCCCCCCCCCTCTCCCAAAATCCCTCATGTTCAGACCAAGGCACTGAAATATCATTGAACGGACTATTTTCACTCCACCCCTCTGTTTTTACTTTGAGAAACCTTGTCAACTAACCCATTGACTCAATGATCAGAATTGGAAGCATATACATGTAAAAATAAAAGTTAAATCTGCAAAGGACCGCAAACGATAATGCTGCTAACGGTATACGTAGGATCTACGAGAGACCTAACTAGCCAAAAAATGAACAAACATGAACTGCAGGGCTAATCTGACTACGTGAAAAAGTAGACTTTGCGAGGCACCATCTCGACAGATCAGATCAGATTAGATCAGGCCTGCAGTTCACAAATGCGTTCAGAAATGCGTGCGAGTGAGTCACGATTGGTTTTGGTTTTATTTCTCATTGGTTGATAAGGTAGCGCGAGATCTTTTAGCCAATCACAAAGAGTTGAAAATGCAAAACCAAACCAATAGCCCATTTCGAAAAATACCATAATAATCTTTTATGTGCAGGCTCAGCCTCACCGGGGTGTAATTTTTCAAGTCTCCTTTGTTAGAATGGCACAATGGAATTCAGAGTGCATGTGGGAACGCTAGGACGTAGCAAATGTGCACCGTATGCAGATTGCCAAAAAGTTGAAGCATAGCACGTGCAGTTCGTGCTGAAAACAAGAGAAATTGGAAAAATTAGGCTTACATCAAGCACCACCCAAACCTGCACTAAATAGAGTAATATGGTATTTTTCGAAGTGGCCTATAGGGAAGATATCAGTGACGTCAGCAATTGTTATTAATGTGCCAACCAGAGCCTTATTGGCTGCCGAAACAAAGGGTTCTTTTGTTCCAGTGGCTGGCACATTTGAATAACAAAAAGAATGTTTGTAAACAGATATCATCCCTATTGTTAAATAACTTTAGACACTCAATTGAGAACCGCCTTGAGAACATTAAAATCCAGCATTATCTTTATTTTCTTTCCAGGATACATCGAACAAATCTGAATAAAGAACCGTTGGAAGAAAATCCAAGGAAACCGATCTCGATATTGTCACCGTCCTGGCCAACATTATATTATAGACAATTACTTAACAATAGGGAAGCATTGAGTGAAGAAATAATTTTTTTGGAATAATCGACTCGTTTCAGTACATATTATAAAAGAAACTGTGAAGACAGCAAGAAATAAATACGCTAGATTTACAATGTCAGCGGTATAAGATAATAAAGCTTTAACATGGAGCAAACGTAATGAGTTGTGATTTGTTTCCGTAAAATAATTATGTTTCGAAACAAGGAACTGAACAAACAAGAAAACAGAACTAAAAAGGTGGAAATCAAGTTGTCAAGTTAACCCTCGGACGTACACGCAGACTTATACCCCCACCGTGGTACAAGGGGTTAGGTTGTTGCAACCCACCCTTCCCCCCCCCCTCCCCTTGGGTTTTTGCTGTGTTACAATATTTCGAAAATATTTTACATGTAATACATAGCCTATGATGTGCTCTACAAGATAAGGTAAATATTATTAGTTGCAGCGCTGCTGGGGGTCTATGACGTCATCCAAAATGGCCGACAATATGACCGCCATCTTGGATTTTACTAATAATTCAACTTTATTGGGAAAATGGAAATAAAATCCATTTGAGCCAGGCTCATCAAACGAATCTCCGGTACCTTTTAAGGTTGTTTTTCGTAAATTTCCGACGAGCACTCCCGTCATTTTTATGTGAGAGTCCCTCTCCCTCCAGGGAGCAAGAACTCTAATCTAGCAGGCTTTGGACTAGACTTGCCCACAAGTCGACTTATGAGAGCGGCGAAGTCGCGAAAGCGAGCGACGAAAGGAACTCAGACAAAACGTACTTTTAGAAAGTCCAGCTTTAGATTTCTTCAAACTGGTGAAAGATGGACCTCTCGCAACCTGATGAAAAGGCAAAACAAACCAAATTCCCAGACAGAAAAATTCGCTCTAGGACCAAACGCGTCCATGAAAGAAAGTAAAGTAACGAAACTGTGTTTCTCTCCCGTCTTTTAAAGCAACGCGATCGTGTACTTAAATGCCGTATTGAACATGTTTCATTTTTTTATGAACATAGGTTTGATTTCGTATGAGTATTTGACTCTAGTAGATGCTCCCACAAAAGGAGCCTGCTGACGCGCTAGATTATGATGGTTATGTCGCTAATAGGTACCAAGCCTATTTACAGCCTACCTAACCCTGAGACCTGTACTACCAGTCGTTGCCATATCAAGCCGTTGAAAGGAACTTCGAATTCCCGTATATATGCTGCTGTTAGCAGTACTGATTCAAGAAGCAAATTTTCGTCCTGATCTCAGCTGTTCCTTTTATTTCTGCTTTGTATCTTAACTCGCATGTTTTCCAGCCAGAACCGTTAGAAACATCCCTTGAACCAGAAAACCCAACCCAGCGTGGGTGTATCAATTTCAAATGTGATCTGTGTGATTATTTCACTTACTGCCGGTAGCTGACACCTAGACTAACGCTTACGGGGTTTAAATCGTCCATTGAAAAATAATTTAGGATTTCATCAAACAAAATCGAAAATATCGATTTGTCCAATAAATGTTTGGTACGGCTGAGTTAAATTTTGATTGCCTTATTTATGAAATCTATTTTGAACGTACAAGAACTACTAACAACTACTTAGCATCGGATTCAAGTGCAATCGCGAAGCTAGACTTCATCTTTCGCCGGCCTTGTCGGTTTGACAACGATGTTTGCATAGCTGGAGACATAGCTGGAGACCACAAGCATTTATGAAAAAACACTGACATGGCATAAACAAACACTGACAAGGCATAAACAAACACCGACAAGGCATAAACAAACACTGACAAGGCATAAACAAACACTGACAAGGCATAAACAAACACTGACAAGGCATAAACAAACACTGACAAGGCATAAACAAACACTGACAAGGCATAAACAAACACCGACAAGGCATAAACAAACACTGACAAGGCATAAACAAACACTGACAAGGCATAAACAAACACTGACAAGGCATAAACAAACACCGACAAGGCATAAACAAACACCGACAAGGCACAAACAAACACTGACAAGGCATAAACAAACACTGACAAGGCATAAACAAACATCGACAAGGCATAAACAAACACCGACAAGGCATAAACAAACACTGACAAGGCATAAACAAACACCGACAAGGCATAAACAAACACTGACAAGGCATAAACAAACACTGACAAGGCATAAACAAACACCGACAAGGTATATGTTGTGGTTCAAATTTTTCTTTGGTTTGAAAATTTTCAAACCAGTTTGATTTTTGTTTTCCTTTGTCTCAAAATATGATAATGAATCTGAGACAAAGAAAAATAAAAACTTAACTGGTTTGAAAATTTTTAAACCAAAGAAAAATTTGAACCACAACATATACACCTGCCAGCCTGTAGTGCAGGTGTATATTATGGCGATCTAGCGCTTGGTATTTTCCTTCGCGTAATGTCCTGGGCGCCATCTTGGAATATGAAATTAGAGGAAAATTGGGGTGAGATGTCCTTTGAATCGTCCCAACTCCTTACGTAAGCTCGGAGCTTACGAACGGATTAAAAAAAACATTCGTTCGCCATAAACACCTGTAGGCCTGCTATCTCAATGCTGGTTGCCGTACTCACGAAAGCTGACAAATCCCATCACTTCATTGACACCTTAAGCAAACATATTAAGAATATTATCTTGATATATGATTATCTTATTTCGATAACGACGTTACGTCGAGAGAAACGCGTATAGAAATGTGTCGTTTTATGATTCTGCTTATTTTTAAAGTAATGGCAGTAACTCTGTTGCAGGAAGAACTATTTTGTTTTTCACTTGCCAAGCAACGGGAAATAAACAACGTGGGCACGAAGGACCTTCTCGAAATCGAGAAGTTATTAAGTGCGATCGATACCAATCCTTTCAAAATCTGGTATTTCAAAGACACATTCAAGTCCTTGGAAGATATTTTGCTAACACCAAAGCTTCTCGATAGCGACGTTGTCGAACGAAAAACAACGAAAGATCGTCTTCAGATTGTGATGACAAGAGCTTTGCTTGGTCAAGACATAGGTGTCGCAGTTATGGGGGGATCGATCTCGGCGGGTGGTGGATTAATCAACGATTACACGGATCTCAGAGGTATCTATTATCGAGTGTTTATCGATTGGTGGGAAAAAGCCGTTCAACCATTCACCAACTCCAAGATTAGGTTTCGTAATCTCGCCGTCGGAGGAACTTGTAGCAACTTTTATTCATTTTGCTACAAAGCTTTATTGAGGCCCCAAGAAACTACAGACATCGTATTTCTTGAGTTCTCAGTGAACGATTACGTTTGTTTTAAAACGTCTCAATTTCCAATGGCATTATCTCTTGAGAAACTAACAAGAAGCGTCTTGAGTGAACAAAGTTCACCAGCGGTCATGTATATCAACTTTATCCGTGGTGACCAAAGCATTGCTCAGTGCAATCGTCTAGAAAACAACGGAGAGACGATGCTTGCCTGGCATTATGGGATCACAAGCATGAGCATACACAGTTCATTATGTCCTAATCCTGGAAATAGAAAAACTCCGGTAATGTTTTCATCTGATGGCAATCATGTGAGCCTTATCGCGCATGCACAAATCGCTATGATGATAATCAATAGCGCCCGCGATGCATTACTGGGGGCCATACGTAGTGCAAAAGGAGATATCACTGCAAACATACCCTCGCCTGATCTGCCAAGAAGCGTTCTTTATTCTATGGGGACATCAGAAGGTGTTTTAAACCCCCTATGCTTTACTCTTATCACGCCAGACGTACATCACAAGGTCGTCAATCCGTCCCTTTTTGTCAAGGAGACTGAAAGTATAGGATTTAAAACTTTTGAAAGGGAAGCTATTGGCTTTCGCAAAACCCCACTTGGGCAAAATATTTCAGGACCTCTAAGAACCGATGGATTTGGAGGGTGGCTCGCGGAGAAAGAAAATTCAACTTTAAAGCTACAGTTGTTTTTACCACAAGACAGGAATTGGGGGAAGAATGTTACTCGATCCGTGGCTGTAGTGTTTCGTCCTCATGGCTACGGTGGGAAAGCTGAGATTTGGTTAGACAATTACAAACCTGGAGTTTTGATTAATGCAATGTCCCCTTTTGGGTACACACGCCTTGTAACCATCGCGAAACACGTGACCTCAGGAAGTCACGTGGTGAATGTGAGGACAGTAAAAGCAGGGAAATTCATGCTGTGTGGAATTACAGTTGGAGCGAGTTCGGTGCAATCTGTGTAATTCTAGCTAGATTGAGTTAACTAAAACGATTTACGGAGTTGGAAATGTCAAATACATGTATAGGCTTTCATAACTTTATTTTCTGTTCACTTTTATAGTGTAAAATATAAGGAGCAGGCAACAAGTTATTTCACTGAAAAATCCTTTCGGAAGGCTTAATCGTCTGAAAAATTCATATTTAAGTAGACCAAAGACTAGAGTTTTCTTAAATGTCGCCTCAAACTTTCGGGAAATTGGAAAATTTAACGCCTTTTATTATCGGGACATAATTAAGAATGTTTTATTCTTTTTCAATTTTACAATTTTATGTTTTCACTCATCACAATATGTAAACTAAAAAACACCACACACTGAAAGAAGAAACTACAGATAAATAGCGAATATTCAGCGTGAATGTGGATAGTTACTGTATTTACTCGTGAGCATGCGATCCCGCTATTTATTGACGCTGACATCTTACCTGTATCGTTCATGCATTACAAGTCTATAGCTAGTATAATGCATGACATAAATAACAACATTTCACCACAAAATATCTTAAACCTATTTCAAAAAAACTTCCAGTGTTCATTCATACAATACGCGGTCATCAACCTCTGGTAATTTTCTATGTAAAAAGCTCCAGGATGGATAAACTCAAAAATTCACTCTCTCGATTTGGCGTTAAACTTTATAATGAGATACGCGACATACCTCACTATATTAGAGATCTCCCTAGGAAAAAAAAAATTAAAAACACTACACAATTTGCTACTTGATATTTTACAAAACGAAAATGATTATATTGAAACGCCTTTGATAATAAAAGAATTGATTTCTAGTTAAATTCAACTACAATTATTTTATTTATTAAACTATATTCATTCATTTTCCCTCGATTCTAAACTTTCGAATTGTAAAAAGTTATAACTTTCTCCGTGTACTTTTCTTTTATCTGCCCGCCTAGAATAGCCTTTGCTAAACCGGCGCGGGCAGCTAAAATGTAACTGTTTTTTTTTTAAATAAAGACTTTTGTTGTTGTTGTTGTTGTTAATACGGCTGAGTATTTTTACGAGTCACTTTTTATTTTTTCGAGCCTTCAGGCTCAGTGACGAGTGAAAATGCCCAGTCGTGTTACACAACTTTTCGCTGAATAAATTGTTTATTATACGACAATAATCTTCACCTAAAACTAAGTTTTTGAAACTGTTTTTCCTAACGTGCGGTCAGAAGAGTGTAATAACGTGTCATATTTGCACTCGTTTTGATGCGTATTTGCACTCTAGAATGCTATGTCGAATAATAACAGTACTTATGAAATATAAACGGACATTACTAACTAGAGCCTGGAGGCTAAATCATCCGCAAAGTTTTCATTTAGCCTCCTTTTGGGTGCGAAATAAGATCAGCTAGGATTTTTCTGAAATGAGTATGCAGCTGGTAAATTCAGGGATTTAATAACAATCCTTTCCCTAAAACTATATTAGTTTTACTTAGTTTCCTTTAAAGGCACTAAACTGATATGGAAAAATAGTACGCGATTTTAAGCGTCTTCCTAAAAATTCTCAATTTGTTGCGTGCCCCTGAAATTTGTAAAGTTTCACTGCCAACACTGCGGTCCAGGTTCAAAAGTAATCAAAGGCTCTCGTGAGCCAACTCGTGAATAAGGAATGCTTTACACATCGCTGGCTCATATTTGAGCGATCCTTCCTTACAAAAAGGTGTCGAAATGTAGTTAAATATAAATTGTGAATTTAGAGATGTGCTTAGTCGATTTGGTTGAGAAGACACTCGAGTTAGTTGCATCAATTAACACTTGCGTAACGCAATGTACGGTATGTTTAAATTATAAACACGTCTCGATATCTTTTAAAATACCGTATTCCGCGATATAATATGTGTGATATTTAAAGTCTACATATTCTGTTCAATAAAAAAACGCAAGGATCTATTTTTACTTAAAGGGGCAGTATCACGAGGTGGAAACTTGAAAACGTCGGCCCACGTTTTCAAGTTTGTTTCCGCAAATTCAAAAAGGCCGTCGAGAAGTGGAGGTATTTGTTGAATCAAAAAATCCGTTTTGATAGCCGGAAGAAAGAAAAAATCACTTTTAACAGTGATATTTCCAAAATTCCGGTGCAAGAATAGTGAACAGTGCCGCGCGTGGAACCTCGTGATACTGCCCCTTTAAGGAACAGATCCACTGACGACATTTGAAAGTTGACCTTCAGTGCATGCATAACCGTGTCCAGTTCTCTCCTGTTTGAAACAAGGCATATTTGTACAGTCACGCTAAGAGATAAAAGACATTTAGTTTATTTATCAAAGGACTCCAAATGCGAAATATCTTTAAGCTTTTTGTTGTTCATATTCGTTTACAATAAGTGAGTTATTGTTGTCGCTGGACTCACGTTGTTCCTGTTACGCAACGCTTTCGTAACAAAACTAATTTAAAACATTACGTGACAAAAAGTTGACAGCTGATTGAAGGAGCGAGTAAGCGCGAGTGCTCATTTGCATATCTGCCACCGTCTGCGATAACCTGTTCATTACGCTTCGCGTATTCACGAGATGTCTACCGTATCACGGTTATATAGTTTGCAGCTAGTACAGTTATTTAGTACACAGGGATCACAAAACTCGTCCTCAACGACAAAAATATAAGGATTTATATGGGATTTTAGCATGAGTTTGATAAAATATGTAAATTATAAATAAATAAACATTAAATTGTTCATACCTTATTAAGTAATGCTCCGCATAAGAACTATAGTAAACTTCATTGTTTTGCGGCATTGGCTCTTTCCCACATAGAATATCTTTGGTTTCAAGAACAGAGGAGGGGCTGATGGTTCATAATTATACTTCACTATAAAAATAAAGAAAATCCATTTGCGTCAATTAAATTTTAGGAAATGTTCGTGTTTAATTAATCAGAATAGCAGAAGACAATAGCTAATATAATTTTGCTTCTTTGATGAAGTTCTCCAAATACAATATCTTTTAAAACTTGTATGTTGTGCGATTGGGTCTCAAATTACTTGGAACCTTAAAAAATGTAGACAAAATGCACCTTGAATCTTAACTTTTTAGGAGTTTTTGAGTCTAGGCCAATGAGACCATGGCCACTAGTTGTAACAATGAAAAAAGTTGACATTCCATCATGTATTGCCGTTCAGCGCTATCCTTCTTATGCGGATCATTACTGAAAAGAAACACTTAAATAGCTGGTTTTTTTTTAATTTTGATATTTTATCAAACTCAAACAAACCCTTATATTTTTGTCGTTGAGGACTCCAGTTGTGAGCCTGGGTGCCCGTGTTTAGAAGCGCGTCATCGCACCTAGGTGGGGATCCTCAAATAGACCAGTAAGAAATACTAATAGTTCATTTGCTATTAAGTCCCTGACTTGTGTACTGGTCCAGCCATTACCCCCGATAAAATAAAAATCCCAGGAGTTTTCGTCCTCACGCTGAGCACGTGACGACCAGGTTTCACGTGACGTGCGATGGTATGAAGTTTAGTGTGCCCGAAGAGAGAGCTGGTGTTTATTATTGCTCCATTCTCCTCGAACTCATCTAGCCACACTCTTGCAGTTGCCCCTTGACTATGCGTTCGAACGGCTATAGCAATGTTTCTTGTTGAGTTAATTTTAGAGTGTCCATCTTTCAAAAGGCAATGTTTAGTTATGGGAGAGATTAACGTTAAAGGGATAAGTATTTCTAATTCGAGGATGGAATTGGAAGACTGTGCTTTCCAACCACCGTACGCATCCGACCGAAATTTCTGGGAGTCAAATTCACGAAACGTGGTTTGATCCACTTTGTAGGGTTGGTTTATGAATACCCTTTGCACAAATTGAAATCCAAAATTACCGACTTCTTTTACCTGAAGCGATTGATGCAACGACGACGTTTTGCTCCCATCTGATGTGATTTGTGTAAAACAGCGAGGTTTGTCAAGGAAATCCATATTGTTCTTCGCAAACAATGGTTTCGGGAGGTCTCTGAAACTAAGGGAACAATCGGACAATTTAAAACGTATGGGCTTGGAAGGCAGCCAAATGTTTGCAACACTTATTGCATCGGAAATAATCATATTATCAAGTACCTCAAGCATCGTATTTCGCACATAGTTTATAATCATCAAAGCGACTTGTGCGTGAGCCAGCATACTCGGATGGTTGCCATCAGAGGCAAACATTTTTGGGTACGTTTTTCCGTTTGATGGAGTCGAGCAGAATAAATTGCGTAAAGTAATCGATGTTATTCCATAATTTTGAGCGAGCCGGGTTTGACCATGGTTCTCAAGATTGTTGCATACAGGACGTTTTAAGTTCCCTTGCACGAAGTTTATGAACAAAATCGATGGGAAATTGCTTTCACTTAGAACTTCTCTGGTTAGCTGTTCCAATGGTAAAGCCGTAGGAAATTTCGAATCTTTAAATTGAATATAATCATTGACTGCAAAGTCAAGAAACGCAAGGTCTATGTCAATGTTTGGGTTAAGCAAGACTTTGTAACAAAAAGCAAAAAAATTACTACTCGTACCACCAACTGAAAGGTTATGAATTGTAATGGAAGAACCGGTGAACGGCTGTACGGTTTTCTGCCACCAGTCAACAAAGACGCGGTAGTATAATCCCCTCATGTCTTCCTTGTCGATACTCAATCCTCCACCTGCTGAAATGGAACCTCCCATTATGGCGATGTCGAGGCTTTCGGCGTTCAGTGATCGCAGTATAACATGTTTTAGGCGGCTTGTTGTGTTACTTTTCTTGACGATTCCGCTGCTCCAAAGGAGTGAATATGTAAGTTGATCATCCTCGGACTGAAAACGATCTTTGAAAAACCATATATCCAAAGGGTTCCTTTCGATGGACTTCTTAAGGCGATCGAGCATCGTTTGAGTTATGCGATGATCGTAAATAGTTGCCGTTCTTGCGCTCGTGGGCTTACTTTGCACTTGAGACCAGTCTGTATTAAAACTAAACAAACCCAGCAAGAGTTCAAGTAAATAAACTCTCGTGAAAAATTCCATCGTCTAATGTTAAGTTAATGTGTTCGCCTCCTTCAATTCGATTATAGGTAAAAATTTATGCTCCCAGTGCCTCCGTTCTATCAGTAGTTCTTAATGAATGATATTGAACAATATCCGACTGAAATATCTGCATCAATGCTGGTTCAGTCCCCAGGCATATTTTCACAGGTGTAAATAATTATTATATATAGCTGGCGATGAAATCGATCACCTATAGTTGGCCCTAGTTTATTTACCTGCTAAATGACTAACTGGTACTTTATGCAACCTGTTGTGAGTCGATTTTCGAGTGAGGTGCGGGATTGCGGGAAATTGGTTCTTTTCTTTTCAATTCTTTTTAGAACAAGGCATTGAGTCAATAAGCTCTATACTTCAGTCAATGAGATGCAAATTAGTATAGTCCAATTTTCTGCAATCTCGTACCTTGGAGCGATTTTTATTGCCTCACGGTCTGTCTCTGTCTCTATGATCGTTGTCACATTCAAAACTGGTAGTTTGATTTTGTAGGTGGCGAAAGTTAACTTGTCGTTTGATGTTTAGCCAACGTGTTCATTGAGCACCCCATTTAAATACACCACCAGCGTGCCGTAAATAAGTTCTTGATGAATTATAACGTTAGCAGGCTTGAATTTCGCCGAAGAAACGTTCTTATTTGTCATATTGTCTGTACGTGTGGCTGTCGTCGCATCCTTATTTCCCACATGGCTCGATCGTTTTCATTTGTTCTCTCAGTTCAGTGATTATGTTGAATAAACCCCGTCAATAACCCACTCCCTGAAAAGTTGGTGGCGGCTTTGATTGTACCATGGGAGAACGGGGCTCACATTCCAGTAGGAGAATGTTACACTAATTTTCCCCGCTGCACATACAAATAGGACCGTTTAACCAATCTCATTGTTACATAACTGACTTGGCGGTTGCAAAACTAGAGAAACACATTTTTAGATCACATTTTAGTCATGAACCGTTGTGCAATTTTATGTTTCGCACATTTTCTTTCCCGCGAACCCGACATCGTCCGTCGAGAACGAAGCAAAGGGCAAATCAAAATGTACTAGGTCCGGCTCTGTTTCTCCTTTATGTAAATAACCTCCCGGAAGCGATTTTAAAAATAGCAATCGGCTTAAAATACAACCTTGGCGTACACCTCTTGCGTATTGAAAGAGGGTCTGGATGGGATTAACTGACAACTGATAAATGGCCAAAATTCTAACTGACAAATAGCCTAAAATTTAACTGACAACTGACATTTGTAGAGGGTTTTACTGACAACTGACAAAAGATCTTATTGTCCTAAATATCCTTCAAACCCCGTTGTAAATAACAATGTTTTACTCTTTTCGTCAAACAAATGCACGTTTTATATTAAATCTTAGCAGCAGGACGCTTGAGTGTCATATTTCGTTAATAATTTACTGTATCACCCATGCACATCATGTCAAGGTCATTTCACCTAGAGTCCACCTGTGACGTCACCTATGATCTCGAATTTACAAACTCACGCTAACCAGTCCCGAGCATGCGCTAGCTTACATGATGGCTGCTAATGCTGGCGTTATTGCTTTTACCGCGTTAATTCGGATACGGCATTCGAAAGACATAGAAGCCGTATTCCGATAAATGACTTAAATACGGTACATGCTCTCAAAACGCACCTTATTCAATTCCTTGCCCTGATGGAACTAACAATTAAATACGGCCTTGGAGATTTCGATATATAGCTTTATCGGGTTGCACCGAAGGCCGGGCGGGAAAAGTGATAACTTCGCCATCACAACGGACGACCAGTGGAAGCTGGAGCTTCTAAGTATGCTGTATGACTTAGGAAGCGAAATGAACAGTGTGTATTCTTTGTGCTTGTGTATTTGTTACATGTATTGGTATAAATATAAGCATGCCAGTTAGTCCGGAAAACCTTCTGGGTACTGCTACGCTTTCAGAATATTTTCGTTGTTGTTTACACGTGATGCACTATGTAATATTTATTTTTCTTGAAATTATTTATGTTATAATTACAGTAGCCTAGTATATAACTACATTTTGTAGCTTTGCGGCAGCGGTGCGAACCACCGCGTGTGCTTGCTTCTCAATACCTTTCCTGGAGCGATCGTTACACGTCAGATTTTAGTGGTGTCGGTTGATGTAAATTCATGCATTAAAACACGCAGTAAATCAGCTAAAAAACAAAATATTATAGAAACGAAACACTTCACCCCTTCAAATGAAATACTTTCATTGATGATTATGTGCCGAGCAAGTTACTGGGCTTATTTCCTGCTAGTCTGTCTACAGACCCTCTATTTTGTCTACAGTTCGTCGAGATCGCAAGCAAAATAGAAGCCGCGGGCGATTTGAAAACGCGCGAACGCAAGGGGTTGGCCCTGGGGAAAGACAAATATATTCTTTTTGCGCCCGCTTCGCGGCCACTAACGCGCTCCGCGCTCGAAGAAAAATAACCTCTTTGCAAAAAATAAATGTCTGTACTGACAGACTAATTTCCTGCGATTTTGCTCACACAAGGTATTAAATCGTATTAAAAGTTTTACCATACTCATAACTTAGATATTTTGATTTAATTCTGAGCTTTTTTTTGGCAGTTCACGTTATACAGAAGAAAATCAATTGGGCTAATTAAGAGCATCGCCCGGCATGCCATTGTCTTTCGCGACATGTACTTACAGTGCCCAGTTTCGTGATGCGCAGCATAATTATTTGCATATACAGAACCAGTCGATTGTATTTGCTCAACAGATTAAGCTTTGGAAAAACTCTAGTCTCTAGTCTCTTGGCAGGTTCAACTGCTGTCAATTACACGGTGTGATGCGTGATGTAAATCCCAAGGTGTGATAAAGATAACAATCGTGCTGTAATTAAAAGCGGACAGCGCTCTTTTCAAAGCAATTTGTCAACATCTAGACGCGCTCTTTTACTCGATCGGTTAACGTAGTTCAGACCTAGAGTACATTAACTGAGGTTTTAAAAAATAAAATAGCCCTTTCTATTTGCCGGACAACGAGAAATGTGGAATAAATGATGGCTTCTCTTTGAAATCCTAACTTGAACAAGCAAAAAGCAAGAGCCCGCCTCTCACGACTGAGGGAACATTGTTTGTGTTGAGATAATTATTCAAATTTGAATCCGTTTGCCGGTCTCGTGGGAGTTCGTAGGAAGACATTTTGGAGCGCTATTTATAGTTTACGGAACACCTTCTAGATAATAGCGCTTTGATAATATTTCCACGCATCGTATTAAATCCAAACTTCGCCAATCTTTTGTTTAGACACGAGGCTAACATTTTAAGGGTGAATCTTAGTTAGCAAGTCCTTTCTTGAAGAGAAAGACCATCCTGAATATCAATGCGGTGTTTCTTCCATACTGAAATCAGCGAAAAAACCGAATTTTAGAACGCGATTCGATAGCAGTTGTCCAAATCTCAGGCAAATAAAAAGGGTCTTATAAAATGATTCCTTAACACCTCTTCTGAAAAAGCCAGGGTGAACCTAACCACTAAAGTACATAGTTTTTTGTTATGGAGTAAAACATACACCTTGTTTCGCCATTTCCCACATTTTCTTTGTAATTTGGCTCTTTTGTTAGACGGAAGCTTTTCAAATTTAATGCTTTGGACCGTAAGAAGGTCCCGGATATGTCACTGTATTTTTGGCGATGACACTTTGTGATGCCAGTCATGGAGTAGCGTGCAAACCCCAGAACACTTTGCGATGCCAGTCATGGAGTAGCGTGCCACCCCCAGGACACTTTGTGACGCCATTCATGGAGTCGCGTGCACCCCCAGGACACTTTGTGATGCCAGTCATGGAGTAGCATGCCACCGCCAGGACACTTTGTGATGCCAGTCATGGAGTAGCGTACCACCCCCCACGACACTTTGTGATGGCAGTCATGGAGTAGCGTGCACCCCCGAGGACACTTTGTGATGCCAGTCATGGAGTAGCGTGCACCCGCCCAGGACACTTTGTGATGCAAGTCATGGAGTAGCGTGCCACCCCCCAGGACACTTTGTGATGCCAGTCATGGAGTAGCGTTTAACCCCCTAGGACACTTTGTGATCTCAGTCATGGAGTAGCGTGTACCCCCCTAGGACACTTTGTGATGCCAGTCATAGAGTAGCGTGCACCCGCCCAGGACACTTTGTGATGCCAGTCATGGAGTAGCGTGCCACCCCAGGACACTTTGTGATGCCAGTCATGCAGTAGCGAGGCATCGCCCGGAATGCCATTGTCTTTCGCGACATGTACTTACAGTGCCCAGTTTCTTGATGCGCAGCATAATTATTTGCATATACAGAACCAGTCGGTTGTATTTGCTCAACAGAATAAGCTTTGGGAATACTCTAGTCTCTAGTCTCTAGTCTCTTGGCAGATTCAGCTTCTGTCAATTACACGGTTTGATGCGTGATGCAAATCCCATGGTGTGATAAAGTTAACAATCGTGCTGTTATTAAAGGCGGGCCGCGCTCTTTTCAAAGCATTTTGTCAACAAATTCGTGTGCGGCAAGATTTTGATTTTGACTCGTTAGATTCGCAATGGTCAGAGTACGATGGCAAAAACATTTCCGCAGAACATGGTTTTCAGTTAAAAGCGTTGCCAAATAGCGAGCGCGATGCGCGGGTCACTCGCTTGTTCGTTACGCTTTTTTGCTCGCGCTCTTTACAAAGCGTTTTGCAGTCCAGATCTAGACGCGCTCTTTTACTCGATCGGTTAACTTAGTTCATACCTAGAGTATATTAACTGAGGTTTTTAAAAAATAATATAGGCCTTTCTATTTGCCAGACAATGAGAAATGTGAAAGAAATGATGGCTCCTTTTTGAAATCCTAACTTGAACAAGCAAAAAGCAAGCGCCCGCCTCTCACGACTGAGGGAACATTGTTTGTGTTGAGATAATTATTCAAATTTGAATCCGTTTGCCGGTTTCGTGAGAGTTCGTAGGAAGACATTTTGGGAATACTCTAGTCTCTAGTCTCTTGGCAGATTCAACTGCTGTCAATTACACGGTTTGATGCGTGATGTAAATCCCAAGGTGTGATAAAGTTAACATTCGTACTGTAACTAAAGGCGGGCCGCGCTCTTTTCAAAGCATTTTGTCAACAAATTCGTGTGCGGCAAGATTTAATTTTTTGAATCTTTAGATTCGCAATGGTTAGAGCGCGATGGTAAAAACGTTTACCGCAGAACATGGTTTTCAGTTAAAAGCGTTGCCAAATGTCGAGCGCGATGCGCGGGTCACTCGCTTGTTCGTTACGCTTTTTTACTCGCGCTCTTTACAGAACTTTAATATGGCGGACGACTTAAGAGGCTCGAAGACCGAAATTTTTTATCAAACTACCGCGTTTTAACAGTGTTTAGATCGTTTTAAAGTTATTTTAAGCGCGTCGAATGTCTATAAAAGACGTGATGTCCTGTTCTTCTCGCTCTTTACAGAGCGTTTTGTCAACAAATTCGTGTGCGACAAGATTTTCATTTTGACTCGTTAGATTCGCAATGGTCAGAGTACGATGGCAAAAACATTTTCCGCAGAACATGGTTTTCAGTTAAAAGCGTTGCCAAATAGCGAGCGTGAATCACGGGTCACTCGCTTGTACGTTGCGCTTTGTTTCTCGTGCTCTTTACAAAGCGTTTTGCAGTCCAGATCTAGACGCGCTCTTTTACTCGATCGGTTAACGTAGTTCAGACCTAGAGTATATTAAGTGAGCTTTTAAAAAATAATATAGGCCTTTCTGTTTGCAGAACAATAAGAAATGTGAAATAAATGATGGTTTCTCTTTGAAACCCTAACTTGAACAAGCAAAAAGCAAGCACCCGCCTTCATCGACTGAGGGAACAAATAATAATTATTCAAATTTGAATCCGTTTGCCGGTCTCGTGGGAGTTCGTAGGAAGACATTTTGGAGCGCCATTTTTAGTTTGTGGAACACCTTCTAGAAAATAGCGCTTTGATAATATTTCCACGCATCATATTAAATCCAAACTTCGCCAATCTTTTGTTTAGACACGAGGCTAACATTTCCAGGGTGAACCTTAGTTAGCAAGTCCTTTCTTGAAGAGAAAGACTATCCTGAATATCAATGCGGTGTTTCTTCCATACTGAAATCGGCGAAAAAAACGAATTTTAGAACGCGATTCGATAGCAGTTGTCCAAATCTCAGGCAAATAAAAAGGGTCTTAAATGATTTCTTAACACCTCTTCTAAAAAAGCCAGGGTGAACCTAACCGCCAAAGTACTTAGTTTTTTATTATGGAGTAACACATACACCTTGTTTCGCCATTTTTCCCCATTTTCTTTGTAATTTGGCTGTTTTGTCAGACGGTAGCTTTTCAAATTTAGCGCTCTGGACCGCAAGGTCCCGGATATGTCGCTGTATTCTCGGTGATGACACTTTGCGATGCCAGTCATGGAGTAGCGTGCACCCCACAGAACACTTTGTGATTCCAGTCATGGAGTGGCGTGCCACCCCCCCCCCCCCCCAGGACACTTTGTGATGGCAGTCATGGAGTAGCGTGCAACCTCCCAGGACACTTTGTGATGCCAGTCATGGAGTAACGTATACCCGCCTAGGACACTTTGTGATGCCAGTCATGGAGTAGCGTGCCACCCCCAGGACACTTTGTGATGTCGATCATGGAGTAGCGTGCAACCCCCCAGGACACTTTGTGATGCCAGTCATGGAGTAGCGCGTACCCGCCCAGGACACTTTGTGATGCCAGTCATGGAGTAGCGTGCACCCGCTCAGGACACTTTGTGATGCCAGTCATGGAGTAGCGTGCAACCTTCTAGGACACTTTGTGATGCCATTCATGTAGTAGCGTGCACCCCCGAGGACACTTTGTGATGCCAGTCATAGAGTAGCGTGCACCCGCCCAGGACACTTTGTGATGCTTGTCATGGGGTAGCGTGCCATCTCCCAGGTCACTTTGTGATGCCAGTCATAGAGTAGCGTGCCACCCCCCCAGGACACTTTGTGATGCCAGTCATGGAGTAGCGTACCATCCCCCAGGACACTTTTTGATGCCAGTCATGGAGTAGAGTGCACCCCTTCAGGACACTTTGTGATGTCAGTCATGGAGTAGCGTGCACCCCCCAGGACACTTTGTGATGCCAGTCGGAGTAGCGAGGCGGGCAGTTGTAGTAATAGCTGATCGACAGCAAAATAATCACACATCAATTCCGCAGGCGGCAAACATTTCATGTACAACGGAATAATTTTATATTATTCCGCGAGACATTTACTTATGGGAGCAACTGGTGAGGTTCATCTAAGAACCGAAACTCGAGTCTTGTAATTGTTTAAGAAAACGTAAGAATTCACTAGCATCCGTGAGATTTTCAAAGTAGATCACTATATCTGTACAAGCCATGTCAGGATGCAATAACGCCATGATGAAACAACGGAGGTTCTTCAAACTCCAAGAAACACTACTCAAAAACAGAATAAAACAAGGAGCTAAAACATAAACTGCAAGAAGTCATGATTCCAATAGAGACACGGCAGCTTCTGACTTTGATCTTAGACGCTTACATCCGTAATAAAGATCCACTTTCGCACAAGACTTAGACACTAAATCACGGGCTGGGAGATTTTTGACTGATCCTAGCATATTCATAACAAAAACTGCAGCCGATCACTACTTATCTTGTAACAGAAGTAAGCCAAAGAAGCCCTAACATATGCCAAGAGAGCTAGCATAACGAAGGCATAGAGAAACAGTAATTCTATAAATGGCTACACAGCATGAAAACCTCCTGTCATTTAAGAGATTTATATCCGTCTACCCACAGTGGTATTGTGCGTGGTTGCTCAGCTCCGTTTAGGTGTCTTACTGTGATGGCAATTATTGGCCAGCGTAGTTATCGATAGTTATGTTATACTGTATACATTGTGTACTAAGGCTCGGTGTAGCTTTATTTAGTGTGTACGTAGTCCCGGTGCTCAATGTAGCTTTATTTACTGTATACATAGTCCCGGTGCTCATTGTAGCTTTATTTACTGTGTGCGTAGTCCCGGTGCTCAGTGTAGCTTTATTTACTGTGTGCGTAGTCCCGGTGCTCAGTGTAACTTTATTTACTGTATACATAGTCACGGTGCTCAGTGTAGCTTTATTTACTGTATACAAAGTCCCGTTGCTCGGCCGAAACCTGCAAAATAAACCTATTGGCGTATTTACTGTCTGTTGCGTCGTGTAGCAGAAATAAAGTTATTAGTGTAGCAATTTTCGAATTAGTGATACAATTTACATTTTATGTGCCTCAGTTTAGCTAAATTTTGGATAAAAAGGAAATTATTAAATTACTTAATTAATTACTAGAAGTAATCACAGATTAAAGTGCGTCTCCTTAGGTACCTCGTTGTGACATGGCATTCGCGTTTCAGGCATGTTCCTGGTTCTTTCTTAATTTAGGGCCGGCTTGTAGTTGTGGAACGTTGTACGTTGTCGAACGAGCTGTCAGAGCACGTGGCAGCTAAAAAAAGTGCGCACGCAGGTCAAAACACGCGCTAAGCCGATGCGGGATACTATTGTGACGTTTCAAGATGGCGCAGATTTGGTACCGACACTTTTCTCGATTCGTTCTGCCTAGACTACGCGCTAAGCATGCTGGATACTATTGTGACGTTTCAAGATGGCGCAGATTTGGTACCGACACTTTTCTCGATTCGACAAGATTAGGAAGCGTCTCCTTCGTCGACGCAATTAACAGTCAATTAACTGACAACTGACAAATGGCCTTAAATTTAACTGGCAACTGACAAATGGCCAAAATTTTAACTGACAACTGACATTTGTACACCCCCATCCAGACCCTCTTGAAAGGGTCGTGTTTGGCTTTTTCCAATTTTTACGGAACATGTAGAGTTTGAGTACAAATTTTTTAGCGGAGCTCTGCGGGCCAAAGGCCCGCGCGGAGCCCCATACTCATAGAACCCATGCCCGTCATTTTTCATGGTCATGGCCAGCGGAATGTTTCGCCGGCGGTGTCTGTCATGTCCGTGTGTCCGAACGAACGTTTTTCGCGCGGCTACACAGCCGAATGTCACGTCAGCCGTACGCTCAACACTCTTGCTGAGTCAGTGGTTAACCGTTGAGTTTAGCAAAGAAAACCATTTGCAAAGTTGTTTTCTCCGGCATTTATCCGCGGTTTGCTATTCAAGACAGGTTTCACATTTCTCAAACAGTGGTCAAGACCGCATTTGAGGCTGCGTAACCTGCGTAACTCCGCAGGTCAAGCGATTTTGGAGGAATATAGAGCTAAGTGCTTATTTTTAAACCCAATTTCGTCTTAAATTGAAGCTAGTAGATTGTCAAAGTATTTGTTTACAGCTAAACTCTTTTGAGTTTAATTCTTGTGCTTCCGACCTTATCACCTTAGTTAAGCTCAATATCATTACTTTACTGTCCTATATTGTGCAGTTTTGGCTTGCATTTAAAAAGGTTTCAATTTTGAATAATTAGGTTATATACGTTTCATGATTTCTTTCATCGAAGACAATCAGCCCGGCCTCGATGCGCTATAAATAGTAAAATAATCTCACTACAAACAATAGCCCTGGGTGCGGGGACTAAGTTATGGGAAGATACCCGCGACTGCCAGGACAAGATGTGAGACAAATGTAGGGGGCGAAGCCGACCGCCACCAGGGGAGGTGGGAGGGTCGAAACGTAACCGTATTCGCCCTGAACTCCGTTAAACTGACCACGAGGTGAATGAAAAGACCGATATTTGAGGCGGAGGCCGCAAAGCATCATGCCGAGAGCGCGCAAGAGCAGCCCGCCGGAATTTAGGGAACTCAGTCTCTTCCGCGCAATGGGCTAATTAAGTATGTAGTGAGAATAGTAAAATAATCTCACTACAAACAATAGCCCTGGGCGCGGGGACTAAGTTATGGGAAGATACCCGCTCCCGCCCCAGACCTTCTGCCGTCAATTCCGGGAAAAGGGTCAATACAACACCAACAGGAAAGGAGCACACTTTACTTCTTCCATTACTCAGAAACTACTCCTATACCTAACAAGGTGATGTTTATGAAATAAAGCACACGTAGTCTAAACAGCGGACTGCAAATTATCCGGGTGTGACACTGGTGTGAAATGAGTTGAAGCCGCCCTAGGGAAAACTGATTCTAGTATGGTAAGAGACGCGTTAGCGTCCGAGCGTTGCATATACCTCTTCGCCACCTCCCCGCTTTTCCAGCCCAAATACTGGGCCACGTCTTCCTGCGAGCAACCCAAAAGGCGAAGAGTGGTAGATAACCCAACGCGAAAACTATGCGGGGTTTCCCCCGCATGGAGTTTAGCCTCCGAAAGATACTTCTTCAAACGGTTGTATACCGCAGAGCCCGTAAAAGGCTTATCGCTCAATGATTTGTTACGCTCCGTAGCCTTGAAAAAGTACCCCTGGCTCAGCGGAACCTTAAGGCGCTGGCAGGCCTCGATGTAATACTGGACCCAAGCCACGGGACAGACATCGGGGTGACTAGAAAACCTAGTCAAAGCAAAAGAGCGAGGTGGACCCTTGCGGACATTCTTAGTGAGGGAAAACTTGAGCAGAAAACCCTCCCGGTCCCTCAACTTATACACATTACAGGATTGTAGCCGACCGAGATCCGAAGCCCTATCCCCCGTGAAAAAATCCAGAACGAAAAATAAGGTATCCCTAACGAGGATATATTTACCCACGCGCGATAAAGATGTCTGACTATTGAACCGATCTCGAAGGGAGGCTATCAACCGCTGGAATTTCCCGAAGAATAAGGGAACTGCTTGACTAGGTGCAATAGCTAAACCCGCCTGTTCTTCCCTAACGAACTTAAGATACTCTTTGACAAGGGGATGAGCGACTGGGTTGGCATTATCGAGGCGTCCCCAACCGTTGAAAATGGCCCTAAGACGGCCCACAAGAGAATCGACGGTCCCGGCCGCCAAACGCTTTGGGCAAGCTTTAGTACAAGGGTCTTTGGGGCAAGAAAATGTATGCACCACCGTTCTACCGGACTGATCCCTGGAGATCAAAAACTTAATTATATCATTCGCAGTACACGAAGGGATTGTCCTAGGGGTGGACAAGCCACCTAAAAACTGGGAAAGTTGCTGTTCCAGTGCTGACTTCTGCTTCTGATAAGGCTTTGAGGACATAGTGGATTGAAACTCGCTAAAGCGCTCCTGAATCGCGGTCTCGTTTACAGGAACAGATCCTGAAGTGGTCCGTAAAAGTCCGGTCGGCGTCCCACATGCTTGGCAGTAATTAGCGTCGGCGTCATTAGGGTAAAGGCAAGATGAGCAACGTCGAGCAGGCTTCCATAAACGCGCCACCTAAAAGATAATATCACAGGAGCTTAACAAATACAGCGGAAAGCCCACAGGTCCCACTGCAAACTCTTGGAGAGCCATTGTTGGCCGTTACGAGAGGGAAACAGCAATGTGTTATTCTCGCCTTTCCTACCCAGAAGCGTACGATCAACAGTAATTGACTGTAGCAGTGCCCACCAGAAGCGCCGGGGCCTTAAATCCGGGATGACGATGGTAAACGGGTCGTGAAAATCCTGTTCCAGAAAGTATTTCAGAAGAGGTGGAATCAAAACGAATGGCGGGAACACATACAGGTTACCGCCCAAAGGCACAGAATGGGCGAAGATGTTGATTCCACCAGAATCTGGGGTCGCACAAGGTGTAAAGTGTGGCAAACGTCGGCCCGTCTTATTCCGCTGACAATTACTGTCCAAGGACATCAGATCAAAGGTGTGAGGCCCGAACAGAAGCTCGACCTGCTCCCAAGCGCTCTTAGACAACATGCAATCCGTATCCGACACGTTTCTAGAAGGGAAATCAGCTGGGTTCTCGTTCGAAGGCACATAATAAACATCAAGGCTACAATTAAATTCTCTGCAACAGTCGAAAATATTCTTAACAACGTTATTAACGTCAGAATCCCTACAGCCATCCTTCAACAAGGCGGACTTCAAAACGAGGCTGTCAGTATGGACATCGACTCTACACGAACCAATGTGATCGGCAAAAGAACGGAGGGAGTTCAGCAAAGCTTGGGCTTCTAGGACATTGATATTCTGAGAGTTATCCACCCAATAGTCTTTGGACTCGATCCTGAGGCTGTCCTTGAACAGAGTTCCACCCCAGGCCTTCTTTGAGGCGTCACAATAAAGCGTAACCACAGCGTGGCGCTCTGTTCTCCACGGAAGACAATCTCGCCAGTTGTCCAAAAAGCGCCAAAACTCTACTTCTCGGCGAAGACGAGCCTCCAACTTGATAGAGGTTCGCGAGGATCCGGAAAGGCGGGAAATGGCTTTGAAGATATCACGTACGTACAACTTACACCCCGGAATAGCAAGGCTGAAAGAGATGACTTTCCCTGAGAAACGTTGGAGTGTCTTGAGGCTTACAAATGGGGACGAGAGGATGTCTTCCCTCAAGGCTGCAAACTTGACTTTTTTATCCCCCGGAACGAGAAAGGCTTGACGCACGGAGTCGCATATAAACCCCAGAAAACGTACCCATGTCGAAGGAAACAGCTGTGACTTATCAATACCGAGAAAATATCCTGCTTCAATAAGCAAATAGCACATAATGTAGATCGCCGCCTGGGCTTGTTCAAAAGATGGCTCCCGGCTAATCCGGAGTGGAAAAGTAAAAATCTGTCCAACGTGCCGGTCATCAATGTACTGGGACACTGTGACTCCAAACGACCGCGCAGCTGCTGAGACCGCAAGCCCGAGCTTATGATAAATAAACGCGCTGGCCTTCCATCCAAAAGGTAGTGCACAGAAGACGAAATAGAAACCCTGCCACTGAAAGCCAAAATACGTCCGGGACGACTGATGCAGCGAAACATGTTGATAGCCGCTTTTGTCATCACAAGTGGTCTGAAAATGGCCCGGGAGGACGTATCTGGGTAAATCGGTGAGATGGTCGAGTTTGAAAGGGAGATCACGTATCCACAGGTTAAGGTAGCGCTCGTCGTGGCATAACCGGGGCTTAGACGGCTCCACTGTAAGAGGTAATACCAAACGCGGGGGTGGGTCGCTACCAACCGTTCCCCAGACCATAACGACCCCGGCGGACACCCACTGTAATACGGTATCAGAAACGAAATCGACAAACTTGGCCGTAGTAGGAGAGTTCGTCATAACAATTGGCGGAGGGTGAGGGGAATCGTACGCCTGGCCCTTGAAATTCCCCTTAAACGGCTTAAGAAAACGCTCGATACGAACACCGTCCGTGATGACCTCTACGAGGTCGACTTCGTTACAAGGATGTTTTGCAAGAAGATCGTGCCAAACGGGCAGCTGATGGTGGATGTTGCCAGCCCTGAAGTGATCCGGGTCGAGGAAACGCAAATGGGCGAGATTGCCCAAACTTGGGCGAGACGCCACCAATTCCGGAGGAGGCAAGGGGCCAACAAAGGGAGGGGCTCCCTGTGTAAGACAGCGAAGGGGTACGTCCCCCAAAGAGGTGAATCCCTGAGCTGCTTGCAGTCTAGTGGCGAACAAAGGGGGACCCACCTAAAGCGTAACAGACAAAACAAAAAATGAGGGAAAAAATACGCTACGCTACCAGGGAGCCCAACCCTCCGTTGACCTCAAGCTCCGAATCAGATCCGGAATAGAGACTGAGAAGGTCCCCCCAAGGTCAACTGAGGAGAGGGCAAGGTCCCACCCAAACACAAAACACAAAAGGCGTGGATGCTAAATGAACTTTATTTCAAGAGGATAACAAAACAACTCAACGACACCGGTAGCGGCACAAGTCCTTACTGGCGTCCACGGCCATGGCCACGGCCATTTCCACGTGTAAACTTGCAATTTCGAGCTATATGTCCCCAGCCGGAGCAACTATAGCACTGAACCGCATAAGGCATGTATGGGGCAGAGCGATACGTCTGGCGCCTGGGACGATAATCTGGCGAGGGTGTCTTGGTAGCTCCCTTAAGGATGGAGGTTGCCTCCTTGGCCATCTTGGCCCTAAGGGGATCACCTACTAGGCCCAGCATCAGTCGCTGGAGGACCACGGGCTCTAGAGATGACTGCCTAACTTTGACCTCATCGAGGACGGCGGCGTATTCGTCTGCCTTCTCGTGCGCCTGAGTACGAGCCAATCGGACTAACGTCTCGAGAAGTTCCAACGCCTCGTAGCGATCGAAAAGGGATGTAGGCCTGTTAAGATGTCTCCTAAGGGCCGCCAAGGCATTAGAGCAACTCTCCTTGGCTTTTTCCTGCTCCAATAGCCTGATCTTCTCCTCTAATGCGGCAATGCGGTCACCTGGCTACACATGGAAAGGAAACACTTCAGTTGATAAAAGCCTATCACCAGATAACGCCACAAAGGCTCTCCATATCAACCACCCGGGCCCAAGGTTCCCCAGGAAGCACTAATATACATATGCAGGGAAGAGTGAAACCCCTATACAGTTACACAGAATTCGCAATCGTAAATTGGTCCTAACCAAATGACTGCGCCCGAGCCAAAACGCGTAGCCACCACAAACTGAGGTACATACGGCTTGCGCGCGCAGAAACACAGCGGGACGCAATAAGCCTAGGATAACATTACAGACTTCCCAACATGCAATAGCCCGGGTCGCTGAAAGCACGTGGCGCCTCTACGGGACGCTGGCTCCGAGCCACAAAACATAAAATTCTGAAAACATGTGACGACTATCCAGAGCACTGGCCCTCCAAGCCACGAAATATAAAACCCTGAAAAACACGTCACGCCTCTCCGGGGCGCTGGCTCTCCAGGCCATGAAATATTAAACTCTGAAAAAACATATCACCCCTCACCGGGGCGCTGGCTCTCCAGGCCATGAAATATAAAACTCTGAAAAATATGCCGCGCCTCCCCGGGGCGCTGGCCCTCCAGGCCATGAAATACAAATTTTAAAAATATGTCACGCCTCTCCGGGGCGCTGACTCTCCAGGCCAGGAAACACAAAACTCTGAAAAAACATGTCACGCCTCTCCGGGGCGCTGACTCTCCAGGCCAGGAAACACAAAACTCTGAAAAAACATGTCACGCCTCTCCGGGGCGCTGGCTCTTCAGGCCATGAAATATAATACTCTGAAAAACATGCCACGCCTCTCCGGGGCGTTGGCTCTAGGCCATAGCGCAAAGCAAAAAGGTGCTACAATAGAACCAAATAAGAAACGATAGCGCCTACTGATGGCGTCGCCTGTGGAACAATAAGCGCGAATGGAAAACAATATCGCGACCGAATAAAAACAATAACGCCTAATGAGAGCGCCGCCTGAAATAATAAGCGCGGATAAAAAACAACAATACGATAGAACCAAATAGAAAACAATAGCGCCTAATCCACATCTACATTTAAAAGTCGGTAAAATCCGAAGACATCACACCAACTAAGACAGCGAGCGCCGCCGAAACAATAAGCGCGAACAAAAACAACCATACAGAAGAACCAAAATAAAAAACAACAACGCCCAATGAGGGCGCCGCCTGAAACAATAAGCGCGAATAAAAACAACAATAATAATAGAACCAAAAAGAAACGATAACACCTAACGGGGGCGCGTAGGAAGCAAATAAGCCAAAATAGAAATAGGACCAAAGCGCACTGAGCAGAAAAAATAGACTAACAAACGGGCAGCGATACGCGAGGCGAGCTACAAGCGGGGAAGTGAACACGCTGAACGCAACAATGCGACAGAAACTAACCGAGGGAGGCGCATACCAAGACAAGGACAAAATATTACCTGTTGTTCGGCCGCTTGAGCTGCAGGAACTGCAGGAACCGCAGGTTCAACCACTTCAACAGGTGCGGGTTCAGGAACCGCAGGAGCGGGCGGCGGAGGTAAGACGTCGTCGACATCTGCCATGAGGGCTGGTGGCGGTCAAACAAGAATAGAAACGCAACCGTATTCGCCCTGAACTCCGTTAAACTGACCACGAGGTGAATGAAAAGACCGATATTTGAGGCGGAGGCCGCAAAGCATCATGCCGAGAGCGCGCAAGAGCAGCCCGCCGGAATTTAGGGAACTCAGTCTCTTCCGCGCAATGGGCTAATTAAGTATGCAGTGAGAATAGTTCGCGTTATGCGTTTAAACAGAAACTTATGGAGATTTGAATAAACTTTTTCGAAAGAAGATTGTGTTGTCCATTTTTATGTCTTTGTTCATTCATTACATAGGTTGAAAAGCTATTTTATGTAAACAAAACATGAATTTTATATAGTTCTAACTTCACTCGCGTGGTCTTATGCAAATATGTTTGTGTATTTTTTGCAATTTTGATTTTTCAAATCAGTTTGTCGGGCAATTTTTGACAAGCAACAACTATATTTTATTTGGAAAGTAGTCGTACTAGTTATTTCAGACGGAGAACAGTTTTTTTTTTGTGAACTTTTGAACGGTCTAAATGTTAGTAGTGTGCAGACGGTCGCGTAATACTGTTTTTGAGAATCGCTAAAATTAAAAAATAGCCCGGTCGTCAATCTTAATTCTTGTGCTTCCGACTTTTCACCTTAGTTAACAGGGGCGTAGCCAGACCTTTTTTCCGTTTAAGCCCGACATATTTTATTTGGGGTATAAAATAGGAGCGCCGAAGGCGCGAGCCTCTGGAGGGGTCTGGGGGCATGCTCCCCCAGGAAATTTTGAAATCTGGAGGCTCGGAAATGCTATTTTGAGCATTCTCCACGATATATTTCGTCCAAAAATCGATCTTGATTCAGTGAAAAATGACAGGTATTTTTAGTGCTTATGCAAGATGTCCGAGGTTTTGTTAACTTAATTAATAATATACATGAAAAAATTACTCGCTTCTGATTGGCTAAGAGCAGTGCAGTTCAAGTGTAACACCAGTGCAAAACGTGTAACACCGGTGCAAAAAGTGTAATACCAGTGCAAATTACAAATCGAAACAGAAAAATTTTATTACATGATTACCTATACATATATCGTAGCCTTAGTACACTAAACAACGTTTTACAAAAGCTCGAGGTGTGCAGAGAGGAATATCGGCGCAAAGATGAAATCTGGTAAGGAATTGATCATCGATTGCAATATGTGAGGAATTCTTCTGGCGGCGCGCCATCTTGTAATAGCGTAGAAATCGTGCGCGCAATGTTCAGTTTGAACATTGAGTATATCAACTCAATTGAGTATATCAACTTTTGAACTATAGGTGGTAGTTTTACCGCTGACAGTCAAAAACCTAATCCTTTGCTTTATACAAAAGCACAGCTGATTCCTTGTCCGACTTTATGAAATATAAAGATAATTAACGGTTGTTAACGAGCTTAAGTCGTTGGAGTATGTGTTGTAAATCTTGTTTGTGGTATCTCTGTTCAGTGATCGGAGCTTGGTAGGTATGAGGTATTGACCCAGGAACCGGTCATGGTACACAAGCAGCCTGTATTGAGTTCTTGGATAAGATGATCGATAATGGGCAAGCCAGTAGAGGGCTCTGTACCAATACTGCTGTGGCGTGGCTGCGGGAACATTGGGTCGGTTACGCTGGACTGCAGACACTCTTGGCATGCTGGGCTCGATATCACAACCTGCTGCCAACTCCTTTGCACGCTCAAACAGTTCGTTCCAAACCATTTGGTCGTTTCTTTCATCCCTTAATATGGCAATCACTACCCTTGACTCCTTGGCTATTTTAATCAAAGTTTTAGACCACAGTCTTTGCTTTCTTTTGCATAACATTCGGGCATTTTTCATACATTTTTCATACATGTTTCGAAGGTCATGATTTTATTTTTCAAAGAAACAGTAGCAGAAATTGCGGCCTTACGGCTACTGAACAAAAAAAAATCACCGAAATTCCTGTTAAGCCCGGGGCGCTTTCCATTCGACCAAAAATTCCGGTTTGAAATTCCGGGTATTCCGTGTGGCGAATGGAACAGTATTTTCCGGTTGGTTGTTCCAGGCCATGACGTTTCAAGTTTCGCGCGAAAATACAAAATAAACCAAAGAAAAACAAGTGGAGGACTCGTTGCCTCTTTTACTGCTTTTGGAGTTGTTCGACAACTCTGAAGTTAAAACGAACGATATTTTAAGCGAGAACGATGACATCATTTTTTCCAGCGCAGCTAGCTGTTAACACATGCGAAGGAATTTTTAAAAGTCGAGTCGGCGACTCGGCCTTGTGCTCCTGACTTATTACATTCGTTTAATACAAAGGCTTATAAGCATTTCTGTGCTACTTACCAGTCCTAGCTGTGGCCATTTCTGCTGTTGTACTCGGTATGTTACGTGAGCAATCGAGCTCGAGAAAGAGCTGTAAGCTTTCGGTGAAAAGCAAACGTTTTTAACACGCCGTGCACTGATATTGAGACGCCATCTTGATTCCGGCTCGGAGAAACTGGGCCGAACAGAAATGGTCGAATGGAACGGTATTTTCCGGTTGTTCCGATTTTCCGGAATTTTAGGACAACCTCGCGAGGTTGTCCTAAAATTCCGGAATTTTATTCCTGGAAATTTACGTTCCATTCGCTTCCCAACCCGGAATTTCCGGAATTTTTGGTTGAATGGAAAGCGCCCCCGGGCTTAATGGCTTAAAGGCTGGCTACGCGCCTGGTTAAGCTTGTTTAGAGAGCGACGCTGTTAGGCTCAGTCTATCTATTTATGTATATTATTAAATTGTAAAAGCGACAAAGGCAAAAAAGGCAAGGCAAAGTCGCACACGAGCCACGGATGGCCCACACGGCCGGAGCTTAACCCGGTTTCTGTAGCATGAAGCAACTAGGAATATTGCTACTCCCCCCTGGATGGGATGCTAGTCCATCGCAGGGTTACCCCCAGCATTTTGTCGCCGGTACCCATTTATACACCTGGATGGAGAGAGACAGTGTGGAGTAAAGTTTCTTGTCTAAGGAAACAACACGACGGCAGACGACCTCCGACATTAATTTGTAATAGCTTGTACAAGAGTCCGTCATGCCAGACCGAGTCAAAAGCGTTTTTGAAACCTATAGGGAAGATATCAATGACGTCACCAATTGTTATTAATGTGCCAACCAGAGCTTTATTGGCTGCCGAAACAAAGGGTTCTTTTGTTCCAGTGGCTGGCACATTTGAATAACAAAAAGAATGTTTGTAAACAGAAATCATCCCTATATTTATCTACTAAGGTTCTCAGTGTGAGTACATGGTAACATCGGAGCACAGCTTGCTCGCACGCTAGTCCTATCTATCCTATCTACCCTATCTACCCTGCCTCCCCCTATCCTGTCTATCCTCCCACTCATATCCTGCCCCCTTTCCTATCTACCCTGCCCTGCCCCCATATCTATCCCACCCCCATATCCTGCCCTCTATCCTATCTACCCTGCCTCCCCCCTATCCTATCTTTCGGTTCAATGTTTGTTGCATCTTCAAATCGCATGTGTAAACTAGCAGCGATTTCAGTGTTCGAATCGCAGAGAAATCGCCTTTAGTTTACACTTGCGACAAAAGTTGCATTGGAAAGCGCGAGAAAAATCGTATGTGTAAAAATACGTGTCATTAGTAAAAATGTAAAAATCGTAATCAAAAATCGTATGTGTAAGCCTCTACAGCTTTTTAAAAAGAGTAGAACTAACTATTGATACAAACACCTGCTCAGCTAATTAGTATTCATTAACTTTTCGTACATATCTCTATTCATTGTTTCATTTCACAAGTACGATAAAATATTCGCGTGAGGTCTGTATGGGCTTTACTTCGGCTCGCCATTGTGAACGCCCATACAGATCTCCCGCTCATATTTATTTTATCTACTACATAAAACTGATAAACGATAAAAAGTAATACAAATGTTACAAATAAGAACAAAATTAATAAGCAATTATAGCCTAGCGTTTTGTCTTTCTTGACCTCAGTTGTTCTGGCTTCAACGGCGTCTCGCCTGACTCGTCCCCAGTCGTCTTTCTTGGCAAGACGCGGGAGACGCACGTGGGGGATAGAACGGATCACACCTTGCGCTCCCCTCGGCCGCGCTCCTCTCGTCAATTGAGAGATGACTGGGGACGCGTCAGGCGTCTCACGCTAATCTGCACAAGCGACTCGATCGAAGGTAAGCTCTTTCCCGTTGTATGTGACGTCACACTGGTAAGCGGAGTGGGTCAATAAACGTAATTGGAAAACAAAAGAGACGCTCCCTCCTTCCCGTTTTTTCTGCTTTTTATTATTTTAAACTGCGAGATTCATAGTTTTCATATAATTTAAAAGTGAAAGAGAAAAGTCAGTTTCAGAGATTAAAACGACTGTTGACCCTCTTCAGTATCTGTACGTGCTCGCAGTTCAGGGTCGCAGTGCATGCTGAAAAACTGTGAAAGCCCGCAATGCTAATGCGGTGTTTCGTTAAAAGCGCGCGATCTAAAATGGCGGATGATGGGATTGCCGGTTGTTCGCCTTATAAATCTGTACCCCAATCCATGATCAATAATGTTCTAGCAGTGTGCCCAGATGTTGATCGCAAGGAGATTGCCAAGGATTTGGTCATCACAGGAAGTGCTACGCGGACGATTAACAGAATTTTAGATGGACAGGTCAGTATGGAAACATTATGCGCAGCTACTGTACATGTAAAACTGCATAAGCCCCCCGGCCATCCGAGTCAGATCAATGTCAAATTTCTCCTTGTAATAAATAACAATGCTTAATCAATCAGAGAGGTCATGAGAATTAAGGAAATGATCACCCAATATGAATTCTCTTGATATCTGAACAACTTAAACAAGAAAGATGTGGAGACATACATTTGTAAAGAACAGAAGGAGAATTTGGATTTGGATTTGTGTGAGCTACATGTGAATAGTGTTTAGAGTGCAAACCCTGTGGGATGCATGTCTATGCCCCTGTAGTAAACCTCTAAATATTTCCCCTTCACTCCCTAGCATTAACTCTCTGATGTAATTGAAAAAACTCCCTTTTATTTATCAGTTATTCCGTCTTTACCACATTGATCGTATCAACAACGAAATTCTCGACTGTGATTGGCTATCCACGCACCTATTTCGTATGTAATTGGTGCACGGTCACATGGGTGTCCAATTACAGCTATGCAATTGCAACTTTTTTAATTGGATAGCTGTAATTGGACACCTACCTTGCACATGCATCAATCAGTTGCTCTTAAATGGGTTCTTTTTGCCGCTTTTCTCCACTTTCAAACTGAAAATATCCTAGACATTTTGAGTGCAAAAATTAAAGTCCACCTAGACTTTTTAATCTCCAATTTTGTTTTTGAATGTTGCCATTTATTACATGTAGTAATTGAACATTGTGTCGTACCATTCAGGGGTAATCATGCTCATAATTTCAAAGCGTCCTTACACTCGGCCCAATTGAAATTACTTGCTGGATAACTCCCTGAACTGTACTCCACTCAGTCCAATAACTATTACTTATCTGCTTGTGTGACCTACATACATACATAGTTTATTTGGTGAAGCAGGTTAATATAAGGCAGCTAAGCTGATGTGGACCTGCTATACTAACTAAAAATTATACTAATTACAAAGTTATAAAACCTGATGATTTATACCTGAGCTGGTGATTTATTTTCCAACTAGCTGACCTGAAAATGGATAAAGTAAACAAACAATGGTTTGTCTATCTATTAAAGTACCTGTGCCTATAGCTAAGGATTATTATGGACTATTATAGCTGAATGAAATCCCTGTTTATTATTGATAGCCCTGTGAACTGCTACAGACTGTCCATGTACAGGAGGCAGCAGGACCTAGTGGTTAATTAGATCACTGTACTTGCAATCCAGAGGTCTCGGGTTCAAGTCTGCTCTGACTAAGTACATGTAGATGGATTTGCAATATGTGACATTAATCATGTAATTAGTTTCAAAGCTACACTATGCATTTATAACAGTAATTACTTTGAATGTTCATCCTCCTTTAAGGGGCACTGTCCTGCCAAAACAGCAAAATTGTGCTTATCCTACAGTTGTATTTCTACATTATATTGCCAAATGCCACCCAGTATACAACTTAGTTGGATAAAAAGATTCTATAGAGCGAAACAAAAGCAGTAGTTTGGAGATAAAGTGCAGGATTGCAAGGATATGATTTATTAACATGTGATCAAGAAATCAAACTTGCCATTCTTGTGAAAATTTTGACTTTTCTAGCTGTCATTTTGTCTGTTTACTTCATATTTCTTTGCTTCTATTTGTCAATGGTTTTTTCCAATTTCAAGATAATAAAGTAATCTTAAAGCAAGCCCCTGGCCATAATCATGAACACACAATATTTCAGCCATGCAGTGTCCCTTCAACCAATTGAAAATGTTAAGTAGTAGATAAAATATGAGCAGGAGATCTGTATGGGTGTAAACGCCCATACAGATCTCATGCAAATATTTTATTGTACTTGTGAAATGAAACAAAGAGTAGAGATCTGTATGAAAAGTTAATTCTACTGTTTAATAATTCATCAACTCAGTTGATTTGTATTGGGGTTTACAGAGGTGTACATGTGACTCAAATACTGCCTACATGTATTTATTGGTCATAACTTTTATGAATTATTAATGAATTTTACAAAAATATTTACTGTTATGTTCATTTATTAACTTTGTTTATTTAAATAAATATAGTGTCCCCAACAATGTTATTTCTTTGTTTTGTTGAATATTTACCTGCAACATAAAAAGTAAACTTGTATATTAATAATACTATTTAAATTCATAGGATTAAAGTGCAACCAACCCCCAATAGTGTTTTTCACCAAACGAAATCTCCTAATTGTCCTGATTACCTGTGCAAAAATTTTTTTACGTAGCACTTTTTTAAAGTTTCAAATTTTGGTGGTTCTTTCGGCAAGTAACGAGCAATGCGAAGAATGGGTCCGAGTTTTGTTTTGACGTCTTGTGACATCATCGAAGGAGATTGCTTTTAGGCGAAGGAACTGTGGGCAAACACAAAAAAGGAATCGGAGTGCACAAAATCCTTTTTTTGCTTTTGAGTACCATTCACGTTAAAATGCCTTTTCCTTTGTTGTTCACGGTGATATGCTTATGAGAATGCGGCAAATGGTCTCCTTCGATGACATCACGCAAAGTTCGTACCCAGCTCCCGCAAATGCTCGGTAATGGGGTAGAAGCACCTAACTTCAAACAGCTGTAAAAAATGTAGCAATTTTATCAATTACGATAATTTTTTCACACAAGTAATCAGGACAAACAGGAGATTTTATTTAGCAAAAGAAAAAAAATTGGGGTCAGTTGCCATTTAAGGAAGTTGTTTGACCTTGAATGACTTTTGATTTCTAATATTTTTTTTATATTTATCATTCTTTTTTTAATTATTTTTGTAGTTTCCTGCAGCAGTTAATATTGACGTAGAAAACACACTGTCAGATCTCAGTTCTGAGGAAGAAGATAGAAATACTGTTGATTCTTTACATTCCAAGAAGTCATCAATGTCCGTGAACAAAGTAATCTCAACTAAAAGTCATGATGATAGTGATTCCAGTGACACAGAAAAAAATTCTGATATGGATGATGACGATGATATTATGATACTTCATGAAGAGAGGAAAAGTTTGTTCAGTGCTTTGAAGAAGAGAATACATACTGAGGAATCTGAACAAAGTTGTACAGTACAATCCAAATCTCTGGAGTTGCACAAAAACAAAGGGATTTTTCACTGTAAGGAAGTGGATAGTGATACATGTAGGAGCAAAAAACCTGTAAAGAACAAGAGGACAAGCTTGATTGTTGATCTTTCCTTCTCAGATGATGATGATGACATTCATGTTAGAAACAAGACTGGCTGTAAAATCAGCAAACATGCATCTTCTGAACCACTAGTAGTAAACAAAGCTGTAGATTGCATTTTAGTTGAGCCAGAAAACATTTCAAAACAGGGGGGAAAATTGACGGATTCACCCCTAGTACATGTATCTGACCATGACACTGATAGCTGTGAAGACAGTGATGACTTTCCTTGCATTGTAGCCTGTAGATCTTCTTCAACCAGCCAGTCTTGTACCCCTAATCTCAGCTCAGGAAGCTGCCTGGACTCTCAGGACAGTTCTGAAGTCCCTGCAAAAAGAAAGAAGAGGTCAAAAGAAGAAATAGCGAGTCAGAGAAATGAAGCTTTGGTTGGTTTAAACTTTCTGAGGTGCATTACTAGTAAGCTAATAGTTAACCCTTTCACTCCCAAGAGTGCCAAATATCAAAATTCAGGAAAAATCCCAAATTTCATTTTGTAAAATATTGAAAGACAAATGGTACCATGCAAAAGTACTGCTGAAGAGGTTTCATTTGAATGGTCACACCATAGGATTTCGTCCACAGACTCAAAAGTTAGAACAAATGGTACCATGCAAAAGTACTGCTGAAGAGGTTTCATTTGAATGGTCACACCATAGGATTTCGTCCACAGACTCAAAAGTTAGAACAAATGGTTCCATGCAAAAGTACTCCTGAAGAGGTTTCATATGAATGGTCACACCATAGGATTTCGTCCACAGACTCAAAAGTTAGAACAACACTACATGTCTCCATTGACTCTGGGAGTGAAAGGGTTAAGAGCTGCAAGTAAATGTACAATGTACCGTAATGATTTGATTTAGGACCCAGGGCGCTTATTTACTTTTCGCAGCTCAAGGGAGGGTGGCTATTGAGAAGAGGGTGCTTGTATTTCTTTTTTGAGAAAAACATGCGAGCATGAAAACACACTTTAATGATCAGAACTATTTAAAGTGCACCTAATCCCAAAATTGTTTTTTTTTTTTGCTTAATCAACTCTATGTACAGTACATTGAAAAGTTGAATAGTTAAATATTTCTTGTTTTTAACGTCGCGTTAGTGAGTTATAGAGATTTGAATTTACAAAATGCTAATTAGATGACGTCAATTTGGGGTTCTACTTGTTTTTACCTCCAAGTAATATTTTTTATGAATCAATTGACTATCCACAGTTTATATTAATTTTTATTTTAGTATTTCTCAAATTGATTTTCCTTAAGTTGTTTACTGCCTATTGTTAATTGATGTCATCTAATTAGCATTTTGTAAATTCAAATCTCTATAACTCACTAACGCGACGTTAAAAACAAGAAATATTTAACTATTCAACTTTTCAACGTAAATAGAGTTGATTAAGCAAAAAAAAAAAAAATTGAGGGGTTAGGTGCACTTTAACAGAAATTGTACAATTAAATGCTAAAAGTCAGAACAATGGTAACAGTGGTTCTCATAGTCAGAATATAACTCGCTATTGTATCTCAATGTCTTCAATGTCCCTTTCTTCGATAAGACAGCTTTTTGATGTACATTGTAGCATCTTAACGGGGGGGGGGGGGGGAGGGCTTATTAGAAAGGGGGCACTTATTAACAAAATGACAGACAAGGGGGGGGGGGGGGCACTTATTTGAAATGGGGTGCTGATTGGAAGGAGGATGTTAAATCAAATCATTACAGTACATTATTTATTGCTTGCTTGAACCCAGGAATGTCCCTGTAGTTTGTATAGTGTGATCATCGGAGTGTGTGACTAACTTGGTACATGTAGTTATGTAAAGAATGTTGGTAGTTTGTTTATTTAACTATACAGTACTAATGTTTGAACCCAGAAGTGTCATTAGTTTGTCTGGGTGACTCCTGATAAAGCCTATAGTCCAAACTGTAATTAATAACAGATTTAGTGTATGTAGCAGCGATAAAAAACAGTCTTTCTTAATAACAAACACAAACAACGTAATGAACCAATCATCCTTGAAACAGAAACTAGAAACATGTACACAGTCATGTGTGCAAGCCAATTTTCCGCAGTTTACCCACTTATCAAGTAACTACAAATTGGTTATGCTGTGCAAATTGATTATATGCCGAACACGAGTTGCACAATGATTAACTGAAATCAATATTTCATTTTAATCTGTAACCATTCAATAAAGTACAATAGGTATCATTGAAACTATTCTGCAAAAAATGTCAAAAGTTGTTCGTTTAGGATTTCAAAACAAACAAATTGATGCATTTGTTAAAACAGTTTTATTAGGTCTTCCACATAATGTTTGTTTGCTACACAAGGGTTGGATAATATCTTGCAGCTAAAGAAACAAGCCAAAAAACTTGAACAACAAAAAAAGAAAGAAGCCAAAGAGAGAGAAAAACAGGCAAGGCAGCAAGCCAAAGAACAGATGAAAACACAGAAAGACAGGGAGAAGCTATTGAAAAAGGTTACAATGTAGTTAAATTTAAGAAATAAATGTTTTTTTTTTTAATTTGTCTAGAAAATGACACGGCACATAGGAACCCTAAGGCAAGGCTGAAAGAAACTCCAAGAAGTGTTTTGTCAATTTTTGGAAATTCTGTTCAGCTTTAATAAAGATCTTTCCTTGTGGGTAAGTGACTCCATGATTCTTGGAGAATTTTGGCAGCCGTGCCATTGCTTCCTGTGTCGCCATTTTAAATAACAAGGACAAGGACCTTGGGGATGAGATTGGGTGTTGGGTGTCACATACAGTATTTACTTCATACAGCTGTATGTGACAGAATTACAAATGTATGTGTGTATAAAGTGAACGTTTATAGATGAGGACACTTTGTGATGCCTATCGTGGAGTAGCGCCATGGCCCCCTCTGCCTGCAATCCAGGACCATCTCATCTTTTCCCAACACAAATAGGGAACTTATAGAACTTTCTCAAGTACATAATACCACAAGCTTTTACATTTAACTATCATAGAGTAACTACTCCCATTCTAAGGATGCTATGATTTGTTTCTTGTGGCCGGTTTAGGCAGACAGTATGAATCAGAAATTGAACAATCGTTTGGATGGCTGCATCAAGGTAAATGAAAGCATATGTTTGTTTGTGTGTGTGTTGTCAAAATGAATTCTTTTTAAAATCATTGTGGCCATAGCCGAGGCAGGGGAAATCCCTAGGCTATGGTCCTCATGGTTACACGTTTGGGTTTCATCCACAGACCCAAAAGTTAGAACCATGTTTTATTTCATACTTATTGAGATTTTCTATTGAAATTTGGCGTGTAAAAAAAAAACCGTTCAGGGTTCGCAGCCAATCAGAATGGCGAAACGACTTTCTCACACGTGAAAAAAGCGTTCCATCCAATCACAAATCTCAGTATGTATAAAATAAACAAATGACAGCATGGGCAGTGCTTTGTACGGTATTTACGCACGAGTTGGTTCGTATCAGTAATCTCAATCGCTCGCAAAGCCTCGCTCGTTCGATTTCTGATACGAACCAACTCGTGCGTAAATACCGTACGCCCGCACTGCCCTTGAAGTAATCTATATGTACATTGTAATGGAAAAGGCCTCATTTTGGATGAATAGTTTTACACTTCAGAAGCACCCATAAAATCTTTTCGGTGAAAAGCTGTTCCGAAGGTCTTAGTCATCTTAAAAATTCGTAATCAATAAGATCAAAAACTGGACTGGAGTTTTTGTATGTAAAATGTCGCATCAAACTTTAATTTGCAACATCGTAAAATTTAGCGCCTTTTACGGGGGGTGACAACTCTAACAAACGCTGTTTGAGCAATACTGTGTGGAACTGAAAGTTGTCCCGAAAATTTGGAATATCTTCCCGATTTTTCGGAGACATTCTCACAAAAATTTCAAACTTCCCGAAATTTTAACAACATTATCTCATGTTTCCCCGAAAATTTTTCGAGTCTCCCGATTCCCGGCAAAATCTTCAGATTCCCGGAAGAATTTTGTTTTTCTCCCGAAACAGGCCTTCTTAGAGTTGTCACCCCCCCCCCCCCCGACCGTCCTTTTGTTTGCGGATGAATTAAAATGTCGTTTTGGGTTCGAGATAAGTTAGCTAGGATTTTCGGAAAGGCGAAAGCAGCTGGTAAATTCCGAGGATCAAAGGTTCATTTCTCTACAATTTTCTGTTGCTGAAATATTTAGTTTAAAAACTCGAAAAGCTCAAATTTTATTAGCTTTCACATAGTTTTCCTGTAAAGGCCTTAAAATGAAATGGAAAAAAAAAAACAGTAGAACGGCGATTGCAAGCGTTTCTCTAAACACTCCTGGTTGGGTGCGCCTACACTTTGTACAGCATAATAAACAATACTTCAGGGAGGTATTACTCAATAGAACTCTTTCCATTTACATGTAAGAAAATGTCCACTTTATGATTCCATCTACAGATGAGGTCTTTAGGTTTGTTTCTAGGGGAGAAAGGACAAAAGTTGTCAATGTGTTTCTTCTTTTTCTACTTAAAGTGCACCTAACCCCCAATTTTCTTTTTCTTTTAATCAACTCAATGTACGTTGAAAAGTCGAATAGTGAAATATTTCTTGTTTTTAACGTCGCGTTTAATAGTGAGTTATAGAGATTTGAATTAATTTTACAAAATGCTAATCAGATGACGTCAAATCAAGACTTTACCATTATTTCTACTTCAATTCACAGCTTAAGGATAATCAATTTAAGAAATACTAAATAACAACTGTTAATAGTCAATTGATTTGTAAAAAAAAATATTACTTGGAGGTGGAAACAAGTTCATGTGTAGTTGTACAATAAACGAGTCTTGATTTGACGTCATCTTACATGTATTAACATTTTGTAAATTCAAACCTCTATAATTCACTAACGCAACGTTAAAAACAAGAAACATTTCACTATTCAACTTTTCAACGTACATAGAGTTGATTAAGCGAAAAAACAATTTTGGGGTTAGGTGCACGGCCGCTTTAACAATCTCAATGAGACATACTTGTGTTTACAATTCCCTGACACAGCAAATGCTGGTGTGCATGGATCCTGAAATTTTAACACGTGACCAGCTTCCTGAGGAAAGCCTCCTTGTTCAAAAGTTAGAGGCACTGGGCGCAAGTCATAAACTTGAGTCACAGCTGATTCCCGCTGGTATCACGTGGCAGAGAGCTGTTGTGGAGCATGATGTAGCACAGACACTCCAGGTAAAGTTACATGAAAACCCAGTTAATGGTACTATCATGTAATTGCATTATTCTTTCCTTTCTTTTAATTTGCGCAATTTCGAGAGCGTGGCAAGTGACAAAATTAATCATTGCAAGACAAGTCACAAAAACCATTGCAAAACGTTGAGTCGAGTACTATACACTTTCTGCAACCGTTGCAGTATCTTGTGTTGCAATGGCATTGTCTGTTGCAAGGTAAAAAACCGTAAGTTGCACTCTGCAGTTGTTCATGCAACTTGCATCACAACTTGTCAATGTCCTTGCCAGACAAGTTGTAAATTATTTCAGTTCGCAGCGTAACACCGCCTTTGTGAAATGAATAACATAGAATGCATCAGGATAGCACTAGCTTCACTTCATACTCAAACACATT
Organism: Dendrophyllia cribrosa; assembly: GCA_024195265.1. Lineage (NCBI taxonomy): Eukaryota > Metazoa > Cnidaria > Anthozoa > Scleractinia > Dendrophylliidae > Dendrophyllia > Dendrophyllia cribrosa. The sequence continues at coordinate 36,726,211 of JAJLRJ010000009.1, read as the reverse complement.
TTCCATTTTAGATCTCCACCAAGACTACTTTTGTAGATGAGAACCATGCACTTGTCCGTCTGTCAGTAGACAAGTTTGTTGAGATGGTTTTTCACTTCCGTGAGGTAAGATTAATTACATTTATTGTAATTTACGGCTAAGACAAACTTACCCATCCACCATGGCATTTTATCTGCGATTTTCACATTATACAATAAGAATCATAAACTCTTGTGCATCTTCCAAGAAAGCTTACAAACTTCTTTCTTGTTTCAGGAGATGCAAAATCCTGCCATTTCTGTAATCGCTGATGATGAAACTCTGACAGCATTCTGTGAAAGAACTCTTGAGATTTATCCAGGAAAAGTTATTACGCTTGTTATTATGGGTCTTGAGAAGTATTTCAGGTGCGTTTTTGTTTTGCCGATGCCCGTGTTTAGTATGTTGCTATGACAAGAACTGCAACAGTTTTCAGTACAATTACATGCACCATGCGTCATTAAATTGCCAAACTTTACTGGCTGCTGTATGGAGCTAGAAGAGGCCGTGAAGCCATATTAGTAGCGATTTGCGTTTAGCGATGATGATTTTAAATGAGAGTTCAACTCGCCTATGTTGACGATTTGTTAGACGATTTCGTGGCAGTTTGATCGCGATTTAAATTGTTGTGCAGCGGCAGCGGCAGGAGCAGGCGTATGCGATGTTGGCACAAAACACCAGTAGCCACACAGCTCTTTAGAACCTCTAATTTCATTGGACCTGGGTATCACGCAGGTTTTATGTTAACATCACATGTGCTCTGCTTCGGTTGCGTGAAAATCGTAATCAAAATGCCCGACGTGAAATCGCAGCAAAAATCACTGGGACTTTTCACAGTCCTGTGTAAACGGTCGTTTATGGAGAAGTTACATAAATTTTAAGAGTAAAAATGTTCCATCTTGCTGAAATTCGCAAACGGTTATCTCTAATCTAGAGTGCTTGTTTTCCAACCCACATTAGTCTTGCTTTTTATTCCTGAAAGTTGCAGAATGCCTTCAGATCAACCATTTTAAAGTGATTTGTTTTTGGGGTCAAAATAAATGTTGCAGAATGATTTTTCATCCAAAAATAAATAAACAATAATTATTGAAAAATTGACGGGGAAAGTGATGGTATGACGTTTTGACTGGAAGTTTGTTTATGACGCGCGATATTTTTTAAGCGTTGTTTTCTCAAAGTGAATTTTTGGCTTGTAGGGACGCTATAACTCAAAGGTGATTTGTTCGATTTTCCTCAATTTAAATTTGAACGGTAGGTACAGCTGTACATGTATAATGATGAAAAAAAAGTATCGGGAAATGTTTTTCGTTTAGAGCCAATTCCTCGCGATAACTCCAGTATTTATCGCCCTATTTCGAAAATGTTTTGTAACTTTTTACTGAAATTGAATATGGGAAAACGCAGACACATTTTAACGGAAACCTGAGAACAAATCAAATTTGCAAAATATTACAATTGCTTTGAGTTGTAGCTTTCAAAGGCTGATTCAGACGCTCGCATTTAGACTTCTTAAAAAATCAGACAATTCATTCTATTGGAAAATAAAAGGTATATTTAGATAGCCAGCTCTATCAGCTTTAATTTGATATTGGAGTTAAGGCCGTATCTTAAGATTAATCTCGAGATGCTAGAGCTCTTACACTGGAGACACCCCCGAAGGCATACTGCAACTTTAATAACTTTATTTTTTACACGAGTTTTCTCTCTCTAATTCTAAAGAGATGTCAAGCTCACTCAATCAAGGCAGTTTCGTAACGCAGTTCTGGGTTCCAGCTCCTCAGACAACGAAAAACCCAGCGGTAAAGGACGGAAGAAAGCTAACAAAGGGATTGGACCCAGTGTCATGGTGTCGCGTGTCGATATCGAGGAGGCGCTGGTGGACTTACAGCTCAGGCAGCCAAACTGCCGAGTGCGCATGTGTGAAACGGAGGAAGAATTTACTGAGCTGCTGACCATGTTCACTAAAGCTATTGCCGAGGCTTCTTTCAAGTAAGATTATCTTACTCGGAGTAACAATACCCGTTTTTAACTCGTGAATGCGCGAAGCGTAATGAACGGGTTATCTTAGACGGTGGCAAATATGCAAATTTTCACTCACTCGCTCCCTCCATCACTCGGCTGTAAACTTTTCTTTGTAGTTCTGCTGACCAGTACATAAGGCTTGCGCATATGTTTTGCTCGTTCCAAATGCGATGGATAATGGTCATCTGCCTTACCCATGGAGACGGTGTTAGAGAAATGGGAGGGTCAGGGGTGGGGGGGGGGGGGGGGGGAGGGTTGAGTCAGAAGGTTGTTTCGTATTCACAAGGTGGCTCAAAGGAGCCTTTGATTGACAAGATAAAAGTGATCTTATGTCACGAGCGTGTGGACAAAAAAAAAAGTCCCCGACGGAAATGGAACCCGTGCCTTCCAATAACCGATCTATTGCGCCAACGAGGACTCAGAGCTGAGACTGATGGATGGATGCAAATCGCGCAGCTTCAGCCTTGTATCCATCCCACAATACCACGCGCACCGCGTTAGAACATGGAGTGAAGCCTGGGACGAGGCAGAGAACGAGTATCCAAGGTATAACTCCCGCTCTCATCTGACCCCACCACTCTTGCGTTTTTGTCCGGTCAACAAGATATTGAATCAGTCTGCTTGGGTTTACTAGAAGACTTTTTAGTAGTTTCAAACATTTTCGTAAGAGCAGGTAAACAACAGCGAGAGTTAAAACTTGGACAAAGTTGAAGAAAGTTCAAACTCCCATCCATTTTCGGACGCTTTTATCGAGTTGAACTCTTGTCAACTTTCCCAGTCTCGCGTTTACTCTCATGGAGAGCGAACCTTAGTTCGTTCTCGGTGTAAAAACCTGTGTTTAAACCTACCGTTGACGTAAACAAAGAAAAGAAACAATAAGTTACAAAACAATTAAAACTTGACAGGATTATAGAGAGATGTAATTTCGTGAGAATAGTTAATAGTCCAAATTTCGCTCTTGTTAACTCCAGAATCTCATCTGATCTCGTTGACCCTTTATTAACAGAAAGAAGCAACCGGAGACGTTTAGTTTCTGTGTGGAGGGAGGAGAAAAAGGATCCGTTAAGGTAAGTTGCAAAATAGGATGAGCAAGAAAAAAGTCGGATTCAATATAAATCGGTAGACTAAAGTGGTCCTTCTCTCCAGTCATGAATCTGCAAACGAAAATCAAAATAGGCGAGCACCGACGCCTGCTTGACGTCGCTCTCGGAGGTTTGTAGTCTTAAATGTTATATTTTGTTTATATTACTGAAGCAACATTCAAATATTTTCTGTAGGTGTCAAAAGAAGAGAAAGACAAGTAACAGAATTCGATTTTTTAAACTTCTTTTTTGTGTCCGACTCATTCTAGTCCCCAGAGCCGTCTGGCCCCTCTTAGTCGCCGGAGCCTGAGTACGAGCATTTGGTCCTCGTGCTCAGGCTCAGGCGGCTAAGAGGACATTTCCTTTCACCTTCTCATTCTGCTAATGACATGCACCTTATCCCGCTTGAGCTTATTAACTCTAACCGTGACGATGTGCGTAAAGCTAGAGAGGCTCATCTTATCGATAGGGTTAAACAGACGCCACGAAACTTAATATTCATGTAAATTTTAGCGTCCTTTTTTTATCGTTTCATCATGCGATATGTAATTTCATACAATTCGCTTGTTTTGAATTTAAATTTGTAACGTTTTTCTTTTAGTACGGTTATACCCTGATGAAGAACGGCCGTGCTGTTCGAAATAAATCGGTTAAAAAATATATTCCTTTATTGTACGATCAGCCTTTCATTTCATTTGTTTCTAAGAGGACTAAGCGGCTATGGGGACTAGAATGAGTTCAACTCAGTGAAACCATACAATTTATCTTAATCAACTCTGATGATCTTGTGAGTGAACAGCAAGGCTGACTGAGGTAGCACACGATCAGTGGTCCGCGCTTTTTGAGCATTTTCCCCCCAAAACATAGCGTAGTATAGAACGCTCATATATTCAGTATTAAACTGTAGAAGGTATCTCTTGTTCATACCTGTGGGTGGAAAAATGAATGTGTTTTTATTTTCGTTTTCGTTTTCGTTTTCTTAGTCCTTTTTTGTGTGCAAATTTTCATTTCTGGTTACAGTCTTTTTATATTTCAGTACCACTAAAACAAACTTTTTGTCACACGAGTGTTACACTCGGCTCTCACAGATTGTTCATCGTAGTATCTTCACTGCCGCGACTTTATTACCTTAATTCTCACAACCTGCTTCATTAATCTTACCTCGTAGCTCGGTAGTCGGTTACAGTGAGCACTCGAACATCTATTAGTCCAGTGGTCGTGGTTTCGATTCTCGCCGGGGTCAACGATTTTTTCTTTGGTTCCCCTTATCCCCATATTCTTTCTAGGACTTGCACTCCGGAGGGATTTGTAAGGGTTTTACCGTTATCAGCACCTATAAAAAAATTACATTTCAAATTTCATCTCTCTTTATGCGAGTGCTTCGTAGCCTGAACAACAGGTGCCTTTTGGGGTGCTCGAGCGGGTTTGGGGGTGCGCAAGAGCGAAACACGAGCAACGGTCGCGGAGTGCGAGGCACGCAAGGAGAGGGAAAGCGCTGGTGCACCCCAAAACCTGCTCGAACACCCCTAAAAGCGCCCGTAGAGCAGGCTAGGTCCCACGCGGTTCACACACATTGTTCACTTTTTAGTCGTATATGTATGTGTCAATAAAAGTCAAGTACAGTCAACTGTCTCTAAGACGGACACCGTTGGGACCGGCCCCAACTGTCCGTCTTAGACAGGTGTCCGGCTTATAGCGAGTCGAGGTAACGTGACACCAGTAATTCTGAGATAATCAAGCTAAACTGACCTTTGTACAAGGAATACACGTCTGTAAGTCTGTTTAAAGTCGTACACTTAAGCAAAACCTACCAACTGGAACAACAATTATATTAGAAAAGTGGACTCGTTTGTTCATATTCAGCACCTACATTTCCATTTTGAAGTATTTTTCACTAAAAAAAGCACTTCTCAAGTGTCCATTGACAGTTTCAAATTGTCCGTTGTCCGTTGTCCGTCTTATAGAGAGTTTTGTTACAGTAAAATGACTGAAAAACGGCAGGGACCAACAGCAGATGTCCGTCTTATAGAGGTGTCCGTCTTATAAAGGTGTCCTTCTTGTAGAGAGTTGACTGTACAGCAATTTTTGTTCTTTGTCTAATTATTTATATTTGTACAGGTGTCAAAAGAAGGTCAAGGTTTAAAAAAGGTTTGGTATCAGCATTTCCAGCAGTTCAGAAATGTATCGGCTGATATGGCTGCCGCCATAGTTGCGCTGTACCCCACCCCACAGAGTCTACTACAGGTACCGTAAGATGTTTTAATTATTTCTGCAATGATTGTTTTCCCTTGATTTTATCTAGGTCATTTTGAGAGAATTTGGTTGAAGTCAGTGTAAATATATTTTCCTGATGTGATCAATTCCTTTATAGTGAATGCCGTAACTTGACTTATATTTAATACTGTTTTCTTGCGTTCGACGATAGGAGAACGCTTCCTAATCTCGTGAAGGCAGGTTTTTTTAGATTTTCGGCCGACCCCACCCCTCCCCCTTTTGTCTGTTTTTGTTTTGTTTTGTTTTTGTTGAAGTTGTTTCGGCTATGGCAGGAGTTGTGCTCTCGCCATAATTGCTACGGCCTCTAGGCGCCCTATTTCTGAATTGTCTGGATCCACCCCTGATTTAACAGCGATTTGATTGCGATTTCAGAGGAAATGTTATGCTGTACCACATACGGTATTGGCTAGCATGCGCCACGGGGTTTTATAACGTTTTTTTTTTTTGTTGGTGTCAAAACTGCGCTTAATATTACAGGGACAGGTTCCAGCCGAAATATAGGACGCGTATGCTGCAAGTAACACCGTCCGTAGTAATGGGGTTGTCTCATGAATGTTTTATTTCCTAGGCGTATAAACGATGTGACAGCAGGGAAGAAGCGGCCAAACTTCTTCAGGACATCTTGGTAAGTAACAACCAACGGGAAGTAATTTGTAAATGGCTTCCGTATACAGGTGAGCTTAAAGGAACACTGTCCCGTCAAAATAACAAAATTCCAGTTACCTCATTTCCATGTTGTATCGCTAAATACCACCAAATATACACATTAATTGGATAAAAAGATTCTATAAAGCAAAACAGAAGCAGTAGTTTGGAGATAAAGTGCAGGATTGCAAGGATGGAAGTGGATTACAATTCATCAAATTTGATTTCGTGACAGGCGGTCAAGAAATCAAAATTGCCATTCTTGTGAAATTTTGAATTTTTTAGCCGTTTTTTCGTCGCTGAAGTTAATATTTCTTTTCTTTCATCACCTTTTGGCGATTGTTTGTCTTCCTATTTCAAGATAACAAAGCAAGCTCCTGGCGGCCTTAATCATGAAAATACTATATTGCAGCCGGGACAGTGTCCCTTGGCTTTAAATGACCAATGTCGAAACAAATGGGCATAGCACCCAGACGTCTCTCAGTCGCTCGCTCTTCTAAGAGCGTGTCTCGCTTCTCGCGCGACCTCTCGAAGGGCGGAGGAGGAATGAAGCTAGAAAGAAATGATGTGACGATTTGAGAGTTTGTTTCATTTTATTTTGAGACTTTCGAGACTGGTCGGCGCCGTGTACATTTGTTTACTGTTTAAGTGAGTGACAACCGGAAAACCGGTTTAACAGACGGGTTCACGTGGCTTTGGTTTAACGTATGCGCAGACATTTGACCGCGGTGGAGACTGAGTTAACCATTTTGTTAATTTGGTTCCAGGTCCGCCGCGGTGCTGGAGTATTGGCCACTAGTCGGAGGATTGGACCCGAGCTTTCTCGACGAGTATATTTGCTTTTAACAAGTAAAGATGGGGATTTATCTATGAAGTGAAAATGAGCGTTCATCGCTTCTGTTCGTAACCCAGTGGAATTTTATATCGATCTACCTTGTTCTTATTAATAATTCTTGGTACCGTGTTTGTTTACTATTTGCCCAGTCAAGTTTGGAAGACTATGCTGTGTTCACACTAGGGCGAAACATGTTTAGTATGACTTATGCTGTGTTCACACTAGGGCGAAACATGTTTAGTCTGGCTTACGCTGTGTTCACACTAGGGCGAAACATGTTTAGTCTGACTTATGCTGTGTTCACACTAGGGCGAAACATGTTTAGTCTGGCTTATGCTGTGTTCACACTAGGGCGAAACATGTTTAGTCTGACTTATGCTGTGTCCACACTAGGGCGAAACATGTTTAGTCTGACTTATGCTGTGTTCACACTAGGGCGAAACATGTTTAGTCTGGCTTATGCTGTGTTCACACTAGGGCGAAACATGTTTAGTCTGGCTTATGCTGTGTTCACACTAGGGCGAAACATGTTTAGTCTGGCTTATGCTGTGTTCACACTAGGGCGAAACATGTTTAGTCTGGCTTATGCTGTGTTCACACTAGGGCGAAACATGTTTAGTCTGGCTTATGCTGTGTTCACACTAGGGCGAAACATGTTTAGTCTGGCTTATGCTGTGTTCACACTAGGGTGAAACATGTTTAGTCTGGCTTATGCTGTGTTCACACTAGGGCGAAACATGTTTAGTCTGGCTTATGCTGTGTTCACACTAGGGCGAAACATGTTTAGTCTGTCTTATGCTGTGTTCACACTAGGGTGAAACATGTTTAGTCTGTCTTATGCTGTGTTCACACTAGGGTGAAACATGTTTAGTCTAATCACGAATGAAACATGATTTACTATGAAAAGTGTTCATTTCAGGCGGCGCATTGCGCGAATCATGATTGAAACATGTTTGCCCTGAGCATGGTTGAAACTATCTCACGAGGTAGTTTCGATGTACGCCAGACGAAAAACGTTTGCGCAAGTGTCGTCTTCTTGTTAAACACTGCATCACCCTTCGTTCTAGAAGAGCTTGGCAAGTGAGATTAAACCACAACAGCAAGTTCGAGCTGTACTTGCTTCGGTTCATATGTAAAAATAAAGATTTTATGCAAGGTTATGCCTGCTTCGTAAAACAGTATAAATTATACAACCGGTCAGACGTGAAAAGTAAGCAATGAAATTGCAAAGATGTTTACGAAAAAGGTGTTTCATTGAAACTTGTTTACTCTAAACATGTTTCGGTGCTTATGTGAACACAGCGAAATTTTTTTCTCAAAAACGCCAAATCTACGAAAGAAACTACGTTCCAGGCCTTGCGCAAATTTTGACTTATAACCAGGCTTTCTGAGTAAATTCCGGTAAATGGCATGCGATAAAATTTTCAATGAAATTTCAATTTGAGAATTGTGCGGCCTGTGTTCGTAAGCTCCGTGTAAATAGTAACAAGCTTTATCACGATTCCAGGAAATAATGGCAACTATAAATGTACATATGTAAGTGACTTACTGCAGGAGCTTCTGCTTATTGTGAACATTCTCTGTTTTGAAAACAAAAATCGTGAAAAACGGTTATTATTGATACCATTATCTGCAATACAGGACGAACCTTTCTGTTCCCTGCTACCTGCTGATTCTATTATATTTTTTTAGAGTCAATAGAATTATTAAAGATGAATTACAGTCCGTACTGCGCAATCTCAGCCCTGCAATGTTTGTGAGTCTCACACGAAGGAATGTTTAATAACCAAAATACAAATTACGGGACAAACTTACCTTTTTCTTCATTATTAACGTCAGATATCCTTGCCAAACAATAATAACAAGTAGAATAACCCTAGCGTTTTCCCAAACCGACGTTTCAGCTCATCGAGCATTCGTAAACACAACGGCCGTAATGGCGGACTCGATTTACTCCCATTTACACCATGTATGCTATTACCGTAGTGTAACATATCTACACATTCAAAACAAAAATGAAAACAAACCATAGAATATCTTTGGTTTTAAGAATAGAGGAGGGGATGATGGTTCATAATTATATTTCAGTATCAAAATTAAGAAAATCCATTTGCGTCAAGTAAATTTTAGAAAATGTTCGTGCTTAACCAATCAGAATAGCAGAAGACAATAGCTAATAATTTTGCTTCTTTGATAAAGTTCCCCAAATACAATATCTTTTAAAACTTGCATGTGGTGCGATTGGATCTCAAATTACGTGAACCCTTAAAAAAATTAGACAAAATGCACATAGAACCTTGACTTTTTAGCGGTTTTTGAGTCTAGGCCAATGAGATCACTATGAATGAAAAGGCCAATGAAAAAAGTTGACATTCCATCGTGCATTCCCTTCCGAATCAGACTACAATTTGTTTTGTTGGGTGGTTGTAGTTTTACAGTTTACTGAGAAACGAATGTGTTAATATTAAAACCACGTTTTGTTCCAGTTGTATTTGTTATTAGCAATAACGATGACAAAATACATGACAAAGATATAAATTTTATATTATATTTTCAAATTTAAAAAAAATCTATTTGTAATAAAGCGCGGTGCATTAGTTTTTTTCTGTCCAACAAGGAGGGGAGGGCAGTATCCAAGGGAATTCCCTGCCATGTATGTAGTATTTATTGAATTATTCATGTAGAATGTAGAGTAATCTCCACGGGTCAATGCAAGAAAACTTTTACAAGTTAGCCATTGTTTCAGAGGTTGAAAACAATAGCTACACTTGTAAATTACACTTGTAAACGTTTTATTGAATTGACCCCAGGGGTCAATTTAATAAAACGTTTACACTTGTAATTTACAAGTGTAGCTATTGTTTTCAACCTCTGAAACAATGGCTACACTTGTAAATTACACTTGTAAAAGTTTTATTAAATTGACCCCAGGATTGCACGCAGAGGGGGCCACGCTACTTCATGATAGGCATCACCAAGTGTCCTCATCTATAAAAGTTCACCAGAGCACACATAGTTTTGTCACATGAAGCAATATGAAAATGACAAATAACTCTGACAAATATGAAGTATTTGTTAAACAATACTTGCGTGCAATCCCGGACATAAATGGCAGAAAGTAGAAAACGATTCGACTTTTAGTGCAACGAAAAAACAAATAGGCCACTTCGAAAAATACCATAATACTCTTTAAAGTGCAGGTTTGGGTGGTGCTTGATGTAAGCCTGATTTTTCCAATTTCTTTTGTTTTCAGCACGAACTCCACGTGCTATGCTTCAACTTCTTGGCAATTTGCATACGGTGCACATTTGTATACGAACACGCAATGCTACGTCCTAGCGTTCTCACATGTATTCTGAATTCCATTGTGCCATTCTAACAAAGAAGACTTGAGTAATTACACCCCGGTGAGGCCGAGCCTGCACATAAAAGAGTTGCACGAGGAGGTGTTACACAAAAATCGTGCGTACAACTTGCAACGATTTTTTTTGCGCAAAAAATTGTAATGTGTAACATCCTTTGATGAAAATTACAAAAATTGTTGTTGTTTGTTGTTATATTTTGATTTGTAATTCTTGACGTTAGTGGTGAATTTATGGCGTATTGTTGTTTTTGTTGTTATATTTTGATTTGTTTCTTGACGTTAGTGGTGAATTTATGGCGTTTTGTTGTTTTGTTTCGCGACGTTAATAATTGCGGTATGATTAACAATTTGTGGTGAACTGTCATTTTGTTTCTTAACGTTAAATTAAGGGTTATTGTTGTTTTGGATTTTTAGGTTAGTAACTTGCATGTAATACTAACTGAGGGTGTATTAAAATACAACAATACCAATAATACGTCCATAAATTCCTAATTAACCAGAGACGTTCGTCATAAACAGTTGGCCAGGAAGGAAAACAACAGTACGCCGCAAATTCCCAATTAATCTAATTTTTCACGTCAAAGAAGAAAACAACAATACAACATTAAATTCTTCAAAAAGCGATAACATTCTTAATTAACAGTTGATGCAAGCAAGCAAAAAAACAATACGCCAAAAATTCTCAATGAAATATTCACGCCAAATAAGAAAATAACAATACGCCCTTAAATTCTGAATAAACCAGTGACGTTCATAATAGGCCATTTGCACGATGGCGTCATTTGACTACAACTACCAGAATTCATTTCGTTTTTATCCTTTCTTATTCAAATTTTGTAATCCCAGTGCGGCGCGGTAAATATTCACCACCACCCACCTACACCGAGGTGAATAGTTGTTTTAGTATATACTGAAACAGTGAGATAATATAACGAAAATGATGCTTTTTAACTTATTTATTCCTGTCAACGGTTACAATTTTCGCGCGCAAACTGATTGCTGGGAGGTGAATAGCACTTGCTATTCCGAGTTTCAGTAGCCAATCAGAGCGTGCCAACAATGCTATCCACTGTTTCAGTATATACTAAATAACAATAGCCCTAATTTGCACTACAAAACAAAAAACTGAAGGATTCTGGTAGTTGTAGTCATATGACGTCATCGTGCAAATAGCCTGTTAACAGTTGACACCAGGAAGCAAAACAACAGTTCTAGTCGCCGTAAATTCTCAATTAATCCTTCACGTCAAGAAAGAAAAGAACAAAACGCCTTTAAATTCTTAATTAACCAGTGACGTTCATAATTAACAATTGATGAAAGGAAGCAAAACAACAGTTCGCCGTAAATTCCTAATTAATCTAATCTTTTACGTCAAGAAAGAAAACAACAATACGCCCTTAAATTCTTAATTAACCAGTGACGTTCGTCATTAACAGTTGATGCCAGGAAGCACAACAACACTACGCCGAAAATTCTCAATTAATTTAATCCTTCAGGTCAAATAAGAAAACAACAATATGCCCTTAAATTCTTAATTAATCTAATCCTTCACATCAAGGAAGAAAACAACAATACGCCCTAAATTCTTAATTAACCAGTGACGTTCATATTTAACAGTTGATACAAAAAAGCAAAAACGACAGTATGTCGTAAATTGTCAATTAATCTAATCCTTCACGGCAAGAAAGAAAACAACAATACGCCCTTATATTCTTAATTAACCAGTGACGTTCGTCATTAACGTACGTAGAGGTCAGGAAGCAAAACAACAGTACGCCGTAAATTCCCAATTTATATAATCCTTCACGTCAAGACTGAATCAAAAAAAGACAACAATACGCCTTTTAAATCCTAATTAACCAGTGACGTTCGTCATTAACATTTGATACCAGAAGGCAAAACAACAGTACGCCGCCGAAAATTGTCAATTAATCTAAGACTTCACGTCAAGGAAGAAAACAACAATACGCCCTTAAATTCTTAATTAACCAGTGACGTTCGTCATTAACAGTTGAGATCAGGAAGCAAAATAACAGTACGCTGCCGAAAATTGTCAATTAATCTCATCCTTCACGTCAAGGAAGAAAACAATACTCCCTTAAATTCTTAATTAACCAGTGACGTTCGTCATTAACATTTGATACCAGGAAGCAAAACAACATTACGCAGCCGAAAATTGTCAATTAATCTAAGACTTCACATCAAGGAAGCAAAACAACGGTACGCCGTAAATTCTTAATTAATATAATCCTTCACGTCAGGGAAGAAAACAACAATACGCCCTTAAATTCTTAATTAACCAGTGACGTTCGTCATCAAAAGTTGATGCCAGGAAGCAAAACAACAGTACGGCGAAAATTCTTAATTGATATAATCCTTCACGTCAAGAATCGAAAAAAGACAACAATGCGCCCTTAAATTCTTAATTAACCAGTGACGTTCGTCATTAACATTTGATACCAGGAAGCAAAATAACAGTACGCCGTAATTTTCAATTAACCCTTCACTTCAAGGAAGAAAACAACAATACGCCCTTAAATAATTAATTAACCAGTGACGTTCGTCATTAACAGTTCAGATCAGGAAGCACAACAACAATAAGCCGTAAATTATTAATTAATCTAATCCTTCACGGCAAGAAAGAAAACAACAACACGCCCTTATATTCTTAATTAACCAGTGACGTTCGTCATTAACGTACGTAGAGGTCAGGAAGCAAAACATCAGTACGCCATAAATTCCTAATTAATATAATCCTTCACGTCAAGAATCGAAAAGACAACAATACGCCCTTTAATTCTTAATTAACCAGTGACGTTCGTCATTAACATTTGATACCAGGAAGCAAAACAACAGTACGCCATAAATTCCCAATTAATATAATCCTTCACGTCAAGAATCGAAAAAAGACAACAATACGCCCTTAAATTCTTAATTAACCAGTGACGTTCGTCATTAACATTTGATACCAGGAAGCAAAACAACAATACGCCGCCGAAAATTGTCAATTAATCTAAGACTTCACATCAAGGAAGCAAAACAACAGTACGCCGAAAATTCTTGATTAATATAATCCTTTACGTCAAGAATTGAAAAAAGACAACAATACGCCCTTAAATTCTTAATTAACCAGTGACGTTCGTCATTAACAGTTGATGTAAGAAAGCAAAACAACAGTGCGCCGTAAATTCCCAATTTATATAATCGTTCACGTCAAGAATCGAAAAGACAACAATATGCCCTTAAATTCTTAATTAACCAGTGACGTTCGTCATTAACAGTTGAGGTCATAAAGCACAACAACAGTACGCCGAAAATTCTTAATTAATCTTACTAATCCTTCACGTCAAGGGAGAAAACAACAATACGCTCTTTAATTATTAATTAATCTAATCCTTCACGGCAAGAAAGAAAACAACAACACGCCCTTATATTCTTAATTAACCAGTGACGTTCGTCATTAACGTACGTAGAGGTCAGGAAGCAAAACAACAGTACGCCATAAATTCCCAATTAATATAATCCTTCACGTCAAGAATCGAAAAAAGACAACAATACGCCCTTAAATTCTTAATTAGCCAGTGACGTTCGTCATTAACATTTGATACCAGAAAGCAAAACAACAGTACGCCGCCGAAAATTGTCAATTAATCTAAGACTTCACATCAAGGAAGCAAAACAACAGTACGCCGAAAATTCTTGATTAATATAATCCTTCACGTCAAGAATTGAAAAAAGACAACAATACGCCCTTAAATTCTTAATTAACCGGTGACGTTCGTCATTAACAGTTGATGTAAGAAAGCAAAACAACAGTGCGCCGTAAATTCCCAATTTATATAATCCTTCACGTCAAGAATGGAAAAGACAACAATACGCCCTTAAATTCTTAATTAACCAGTGACGTTCGTCATTAACAGTTGAGGTCATGAAGCACAACAACAGTACGCCGAAAATTCTTAATTAATCTTACTAATCCTTCACGTCAAGGGAGAAAACAACAATACGCCCTTAAATTCTTAATTAATCTAATCCTTCACGTCAAGAAAGAAAACATAAATACGCCCTTAAATTCTTAATTAAACTAATCCTTCACGCCAAGGAAGAAAACAACAATACGCCCTTAAATTCTTAATTAATCTAATCCTTCACGTCAAGAAAGAAAACAACAATACGCCCTTAAATTCTTAATTAATCTAATCCTTCACGTCAAGGAAGAAAACAACAATACGCCCTTCAATTCTTAATTAATCTAATCCTTCACGTCAAGAAAGAAAACGTAAATACGCCCTTAAATTCTTAATTAAACTAATCCTTCACGTCAAGAAAGAAAACAACAATACGCCCTTAAATTCTCAATTAATCTAATCCTTCACGTCAAGAAAGAAAACAACAATACGCCCTTAAATTCTTAATTAATCTAATCCTTCACGTCAAGGAAGAAAACAACAATACGCCCTTAAATTCTTAATTAACCAGTGACGTTCGTCATTAACGTACGTAGAGGTCAGGAAGCAAAACAACAGTGCGCCGTAAATTCCCATTTTATATAATCCTTCACGTCAAGAATCGAAAAGACAACAATACGCCCTTAAATTCTTATTTAACCAGTGACGTTCGTCATTAACATTTGATACCAGAAAGCAAAACAACAGTACGCCGTAATTTTCAATTAACCCTTCACTTCAAGGAATTAAAGAAAACAACAATACGCCCTTCAATTCTTAATTAACCAGTGACGTTCGTCATTAACAGTTGATGTAAGAAAGCAAAACAACAGTGCGCCGTAAATTCCCAATTTATATAATCCTTCACGTCAAGAATCGAAAAGACAACAATACGCCCTTTAATTCTTAATTAACCAGTGACGTTTGTCATTAACAGTTGAGGTCATGAAGCACAACAACAGTACGCCGAAAATTCGTAATTAATCTAATCCTTCACGTCAAGGAAGAAAACAACAATACGCCCTTCAATTCTTAATTAATCTAATCCTTCACGTCAAGAAAGAAAACAACAATACGCCCTTAAATTCTCAATTAATCTAATCCTTCACGTCAAGAAAGAAAACAACAATACGCCCTTAAATTCTTAATTAATCTAATCCTTCACGTCAAGAAAGAAAACAACAATACGCCCTTAAATTCTCAATTAATCTAATCCTTCACGTCAAGAAAGAAAACAACAATATGCCTTTAAATTATTAATTAATCTAATCCTTCACGTCAAGGAAGAAAACAACAATACGCCCTTAAATTCTTAATTAACCAGTGACGTTCGTCATTAACGTACGTAGAGGACAGGAAGCAAAACAACAGTGCGCCGTAAATTCCCAATTTATATAATCCTTCACGTCAAGAATCGAAAAGACAACAATACGCCCTTAAATTCTTATTTAACCAGTGACGTTCGTCATTAACATTTGATACCAGTAAGCAAAACAACAGTACGCCGTAATTTGCAATTAACCCTTCACTTCAAGGAATTAAAGAAAACAACAATACGCCCTTCAATTCTTAATTAACCAGTGACGTTCGTCATTAACAGTTGATGTAAGAAAGCAAAACAACAGTGCGCCGTAAATTCCCAATTTATATAATCCTTCACGTCAAGAATCGAAAAGACAACAATACGCCCTTTAATTCTTAATTAACCAGTGACGTTTGTCATTAACAGTTGAGGTCATGAAGCACAACAACAGTAGGCCGAAAATTCTTAATTAATCTAATCCTTCACGTCAAGGGAGAAAACAACAATACGCCAATTCTTAATTAATCTAATCCTTCACGTCAAGGAAGAAAACAACAATACGCCCTTAAATTCTTAATTAATCTAATCCTTCACGTCAAGAAAGAAAACAACAATACGCCCTTAAATTCTTAATTAATCTAATCCTTCACGTCAAGAAAGAAAACAACAATATGCCCTTAAATTCTTAATTAATCTAATCCTTCACATCAAGGAAGAAAACAACAATACGCCCTTAAATTCTTAATTAACCAGTGACGTTCGTCATTAACGTACGTAGAGGTCAGGAAGCAAAACAACAGTGCGCCGTAAATTCCCATTTTATATAATCCTTCACGTCAAGAATCGAAAAGACAACAATACGCCCTTAAATTCTTATTTAACCAGTGACGTTCGTCATTAACATTTGATACCAGGAAGCAAAACAACAGTACGCCGTAATTTTCAATTAACCCTTCACTTCAAGGAATTGAAGAAAACAACAATGCGCCCTTAAATTCTGAATTAACCAGTGACGTTCGTCATTAACAGTTGATACCAGGAAGCAAAATATCAGTACGCCGTAATTTTCAATTACCCCTTCACTTCAAGGAATTGAAGAAAACAACAATACGCCCTTAAATTCTTAATTAACCAGTGACGTTCGTCATTAACAGTTCAGATCAGGAAGCACAACAACAATAAGCCGTAAATTATTAATTAATCTAATCCTTCACGTCAAGGAAGAAAACAACAACACACCTTTATTTTCTTAATTAACCAGTGACGTTCGTCGTTAACGTACGTAGAGGTCAGGAAGCAAAACAACAGTGCGCCGTAAATTCCCATTTTATATAATCCTTCACGTCAAGAATCGAAAAGACAACAATACGCCCTTAAATTCTTGATTAACCAGTGTCGTTCGTCATTAAACAGTTGATGCCAGGAAGCAAAACAACAATACGCCTTTAAATTCTTAATTAACCAGTGACGAAGTTGCCGACACTTACAGGCAATTAAATATTTAATTAAATATAAATAAATGTAGTTGATGTTATTTTTTAACTGGTTAAAAGAATCAATCAATCAGATCACGTGACGTCCACATGGGTGTAGTTTTTCGACCCCAAAGTTGCCGACACTTACGGGTAATAAATATAAAAAGACAAGGCAATGAATGAAATTCTCAATAAATTTTATTTTCTTTTGGTGTCCTATTTTAATTAATTATTTATTTTTATTCATTTTCTTTTCTTTTGGTGTCATACTTATATCAAATTTCTATGAAATGCGATTAACAGCACTATTAACTTTCCCTAATTAATCCAAAATTTCTTACCTCTACAAAAAAAAAAAAAATCCATTCAGGTTCGATTCGGGTCCTCTCTGACTCTCATAAGTAAGGCTTTACCAATCCACTATCAAAAGTGGCCAGGCAGTCATGATCAACTTAAAAAAAAATATCAAATATCATTTTGTAAAAAATACCGAAAAATAAACAGTACTGTACGAAAGTACTGGCGAAGGGCTTTCAATAAAATGTTCACACCTCTGGATTTTATCTACGGAATTTGTACAAAACTTAGAGTCAAATTACGGTACAATAGACCAATATCACGCTAGCATGGTACAAAAAATATATTTGGTTTATTGGGAAAAAGAGCCCAGCATCAAATTCAGCATATCGATATTAGTAAAACTACAAAGTTTTGAAAAGATTGCTAGAAAACTGACGAAGATATGAAATTTTAAAACTGAGCATTTTCACAAACAAATGTATGGTGGACGGGCATAGATAGCCCATCCAGCCTCGTTTTCGTATTTTTCCCATACATTTCTTCGTAAAAATTAGGCCAGAGTACTAAGTTTCGAAAGCTCATATCTCCGTCAGTATACGAGCAATCTTTACGAAACTTTACGGCAGTTTTACTAATATTAATGTGCTGATTTGACACTGCACTCTTTCCCCTATAAAATTAAATATATTTTCATGCCATGCTAGCGTGATATTAGTGTATTGATCCTAGGTTAATGATTATCATTTACATAAAGAGTAAAAAGTAAGCTAAGAGATACAATGCCTGCAGTGTATGGTAGCCAAATTGGTGCTGTCGATGAAAGGGATGCAAGTTTTGTTGACAGCATTTTCAGTAGAGTTTGTTGATCGTGTTTTCCTGTGGTTGAACGTTTGTGCTGAACTTGAAAAGTGCTGAATGTGAGCTGAAAATTCTAGCTTGAACTTGACTGAAGTGAGAACGAACTTGATTGTGATATGGCTGCATGGCTTGACCTTGAAAATAATGGGTTGAATGTGGGAGGAAAAAGCTTGAGCTGGAACGACTTTGGTTGAAACTAACAGAAATATTTCAATGCCTTGAATTTTGCACCGATTTGCTGGCCATAGCAGAAGTTGATGCTTTAACTTTATAGCTCAGTATTTGATATACTGTGTCTTGTTGCCATTAGATTTAAATGCACATTATCAGTACAACCTCTTGCCATCGCGTCAACATGATTATATGAAAAAAAAAAAAAAAAAAAACTAAACAAATAAACTGATGATAAATCTGAATTGCCTACATGTACTGCTTTTTTTCTTCATTACTTTATACACTAACATTACATAATTTGTCCAAAAATATCTTAACTTAATTAATTTTACTCCATACCCAATAAAAACTTGGCTTCGACCTGTTTTAAAGGGTAGTCCTGCACTTGTCCAAACGATGTCTGTGATTCGCTAAGAAAACAATAGATTTGTCCAACTGGGATAGGGACTAGGGATAGGGGCATTGTTCGAGTGATATATCAATTGTATCGTTCGCCGATCACAGACATCGTTTGGACAGCTATGACCCCGCTCGTTTTTAAGTATGTTTCTGAGGAAACACTCCATAACAAAAATCAATTGTTTACAAAATGAAAATAACTCCATATTACGATCAATAAACAACTTTTGTAGGTAAACTAACTTAACAGTTTTCTGTTGTTTTATTTGCTGAGAGTAGCAACAAGCCTGAAGTCTACAATTAGAAGATACTATATCATAGATGGAACCACCTTTAAACAACTTTCAATTTTTGAAAACATTTGTCACAACTTTAAACAAAGAGGATAACGTTGATTGCATTGAGCATGCACATAATAATTAACATAATAATAATTATTATGTTAGTAATTATGTTAATTTATTTTAATTATAATTATTGTCTGTTTGGATTCCTTTGTTGTGTGTTTCTGTGTTAGTTTAACACAGAAACTTTTAGGGAATGGAATTTCATTGCCACAACTTGCAAGTGGCAGTCAGTCTTACACTGGAAGCTAGCTTATAGCACTGGAAGAAAACATTTAAGGGACTATTGATAATGACATATGTTTTACAAGTTTAGAAAAAATATATTTTACTTTGTAAAAAGTCGATACTAAAAAAAATAATTTAATTGTTTGAAGCCTAGTAAACTATGCAATTTATCAAGCTTGTCTACAAAAAATCAATCATTTTTTTTTCCTTATTTGGCTAAAACCTTGCAGATTCAAACATTTCTTGTAACAGAGTTGACATGGGCACCTCTCCTTCCAACTTAGCCCTCACTAACAGGAAGTACTGATAACCCTTTGTGCATACATCACGCAAGGCTGGAAGACGAAGCAGCAACTTTGCAAAACGTCCATTTTGGTCTGGGTATGTGGCTTTCATATGCTCTTTAAGAGCTGCGAGAAATGCACCTTGCAGCTCTGCAACAGCTACCTTGTCAGAAAGCCCTGATGTCTCTGTAAAGGAAAGGGCAAGTAATATGTTAATTAGCCTGTATAGCAGGCATCGGGGAGAAGGGAACTGGGGAGAGAGAGAGAAAGGATGCCTGCAATAAAGACCCCCATTTGTTCATTTCTTCCCTTCTCTGCATCTCCTTTTTCACGCCCCTCCCCCCTCCCCATTTACGTCAGCCACGCAGGCTATATGGTAATTGAAAGAAAGACTATTGACACAGTTTTGCTTAATTAAACAAACATAGTCTTCACAGATCAGTAAATTTGTAAAAAAAATCCAGATATTGATATAATATGTACAAAATGCAGACTGCAGAAGGAAACTTTTAGCAGCTGATACACTCAGCCAGAAAGGCGATAACGTGACACTGGGGTATGTTAAAAACATTGCTCTTGGATGGTCTGCATTTTATACTCAATTTTGGTCTCAGTTGACTTAGTTTGCACTTTATACCCAGTCTGCAGTCTGCAGTCTGCATTTTAGACCCAGTCTACAGTCTGCATTTTGTACTGACCGAATTATTATTGACGTTTAAACTGGTTAGAGTTTTACTTTTTTCTCCCTTTTAGGTCATATAGATAAGTCTTGACAAGCCTAATGGCTCACAACTGCCAGAGCTTAACCCGGTTTCTGTAGCATGAAGCGACTGAGAGTATAACTACTCCCCCCTGCATGGGATGCAAGTCCATCACAAGGTTACCTCCAAGCATTATGTCGCCGGTACCCATATATACACCTGGGTGGAGTGAGACACAGTGGAGCAAAGTTTCTTGTTCAAGGAAACAACACGATGGCAGATATAACATGGAGATAAGCTAAGCAAGTCACCGACCTTCAGCTATAGGTTGAAAGTCCAACGCACTAACCACTAGACCATGTACATGTACTGCACCTTCATAGATCACATACCTCTAGTTATTGTTTACAGGCTTTTAGAAAGGTCGATACTTGATACTTTTTTATGGTCAGCTTAGACACAATTTGCCACTTTAGAAACGAAAAGGAAACTAGGCCAAATGGACTTTCATGACGACTTTTGGGATCATTACAGGGGATGCTTCTTTTGTCTCTGTCCCCAGTAACAGTCTCATAAGTCGTTGCAAAAGTTCACTTGGCCCAGTTTCCTTCTTGTTTCTAAAGTGGCGAATGGAAAGCTGTCATGTACATTGAATTTGTACATGCACTGACTGCATGTCCTTGCAGATAGTGTAGTGGGGGTCAGTCAAAGTCTGAATAGCCAAAAATGTCCCATATTATCTATCTGCTGGTCTCCCATTACTTTAATTTTATTTGGGAGTGACCCCTGGGAGGAGGAAGGGGGGGGGGGGGGGGGGGGTAGGTTTCTCAATGCATGTATGCTGCAGTCATTAAAAATATGGTAACTAATTACAGTTGTTTTCACATAACTGCATGTACTGCATGGTGTTGCAAAGTTTGTTGGAAAATTAGCCAATTACGTTGTGAAGAACGAAACATACAGTAGTTCACAACTTTATACCCCCCCCCCCCCAAAGTACATAACTGTCTTGTATAAGATGATGGAAATGTTGACTTGGTACTTCGGTGGGAATGAAGTTCGTATACAAGTTTCCAATTACGTTCTGCACTTCTCAACGTAATTGGCTAGTTCGTAGCTTGAAGTACCCAATTTAACAACAAACTTTGCAATACCATGCAGTAAAGTTGTCAGTCAAGCATGTCAGCTTCGTGCATTGATACCTGGATCTACTAGAAGAATAGTCTTCAAACAAGCAAATTCCACATCATCAATAGAGAGGGGCCGTAGTCTTTCCACAACATCTAAGATCATGTCGACGATTTCTTTGTTTAGTACATTGTAACAATCTTCCCTTAGCAGCAGTGAAGTGGTGTTCATATACACATGTTCCTTATATGGAATAGATCTATAAATAACCCTGAATACAATAAGTTCCATGCCGCCAGCTGTCAAAAGAGCTATCTGGTCCTGTCGACAAAGCTCGTCAAACCCTGGAACAAGTTTGGCCCACTCTACAATCAAGTACAGTTCCTTAGTGATTGCATTGGAAAGCCTAGTTAGTATTCCTTCCTTGCTTTCTTCAACAGTGTCACTGGAGTTCTTTGTTGTGTCTCCTGGAGGAATAATGCATGGACTACTGCTCATCAAGTTTTCAATTAGTTCAGAGCAATATTTGATATCACTTCTAGTATTTTCATTTGAAGGTGTCTGAGTTTCTTGTTGACATTTTTGTTTCTTCAATGGATAGAATGATCGCCCGCCACGCTTCTTTTCTTTTCTTACTCCTGTAAAAAAAAAGTGTAAAATTAATATTTAGTACACAGTTCTCAATAAAAATTAAAATTTAAAAGGACAAAATGGAGTGACAATTGATTCAAACATTTGTTATTATTCCACTGGCTGTTCCCAGGTTACCTAATTTTAGCACATCTCAAGATGTGAATCTTGGTGACATGAATCAGGAATTGTGTGTTGTGACATACAAGTAAATTTATACCCCCGCAGGAGGGGGCAGTTCACTACAGTGTAGAACACCCACTTCGGTTTTTGCTATGTGGCGATATTTTTTAACCTCATTTCATCTCCAACAGATAGCCCATCGTGTCCTCTACAAGGCAAGGTGGTTTTATGTTGACGGTAACATCATAACTTATTATCTAATGTTAAATAGAGATGACCACAATTATTTGCAGAGCTCCCATCTTGGATCCGCCATCTTGGAGTTCCTGCAGTCCAGTCCACAGCCTGCTGTCAATAATCCACAGTCTGCAGTTTGTATACAGTTCATAGTCCCAAGTCCATTCAATATCAGAGAAAAGTAAACTAACAGAGAACTGGGAGCAGAATGCAATTGCATGTGAACTGCAAGCCTGTCAAAAACTCAATTTGCAGTCAATAATAATAATACTAATAATAATAATGACAGACATTTATATAGCACACTTTCTACGTGAAACTCAAATGTGCTTTACAACAGTTTGTGGTTCACGAACAAATGCATTCTGCTCTGAGTTCTCTGTTAAGTTTCTTGTGTCTGGTCCTTTTCGTCTACAGTCTACGATCAGCAATCCATGGTCCACAGTTCACAGTCCAGTCCACAGATTGACAGTCTACAATCCGCAACAGTCCAGTACATAGGTGTTACTGAACTAGCACGAGGTCACATTGGGAAAATATTGGTCGAGTTCTTTTTTTGCAAGTTTGAGGTCCATAAACTTGCAAAAAAGGAACGAGACAAATATTTCGCAATACGAATCGAACAAGCTACATTGTAGTTCAATAAAGTTTTTATTATACAGTGGAATCCCGATTTTTCAAACCTCCAAGGAAAATGGAAATTGGTTCAAAAAATCGGGAGTTCGAAAAATCGCAGGGGGTATTGACTGAAATCAAATCCAAGGGAAACGAGTTTTGGTTTGAATAATCGCGAGTTTCGAAAAATCGAGTATTCGAAAAATCAGGATTCCATTGTCTGCCAAACATGAGGAAAAATGTTTCTACTTAATGGCAAACAGTTTAATTTGTTCCTTGTTTTATAAAAGAAATTTGGTGAAATGAGTTCATAAGCGGTACATCTCAGTGGTCCGTACTGCAAAATTCGGACTGCTCAGGGAACCAATCGGAATGCTCCTTTTCATCGTGGACCAGTTTGCCATATAATAAAGTCAAGTACTGAGTC
The DNA here is from genome assembly GCA_024195265.1 of Dendrophyllia cribrosa. NCBI lineage: Eukaryota > Metazoa > Cnidaria > Anthozoa > Scleractinia > Dendrophylliidae > Dendrophyllia > Dendrophyllia cribrosa. The sequence continues at coordinate 36,702,798 of JAJLRJ010000009.1, read as the reverse complement.
CATAGTCCATGTCAGTCTACAGTCTACAATCCACACACATTGCAGAGTCCACAGTCCAGAAGTAAATATACCAATTTTGCTGTGATCAGCTAAAATGGCTACCTACATGTAGCACACATGTGGCAAGTTTGCTTCAGAAACTTTTTTAGACAGGGTTTAAATGTTATTTTTTTTATCCCTAATATTATGTTACCAGTTGTACGTGTACCTTTTTCATATAACTCCTAACATGTACTCAAAAGGTATAATGTCAGTGGAGTGTTTGCAATTCAAAAAAATATGAAATTGCTCTGGAACCTCTCAGGGGTAAAAAATAATAAAATCGAGCAACGTCCACAAAATTAAACAAGATTGTGGTACGTAACCTTTTGCATTATAGAAGGTCATGATCGTTGTAGCTTAGACTGGAGTGGTATAAATTCGAGACGGCGCGACTATAATTTTTTTTTCTAAGACGGGCTCATCGTGGAGACATATTTTATACAATTATGCTTATAAGCTTAAAAATAATCATTAATTTTGGTTTCAAGTATAGACCTTCATAAGATTAAAAAAAATACCTTCTGCAACCATCCCCACCGCAAAGCACTTGTTCAGTCTGCAGGACTGGCATTTGGCCCGGGATTTTTTGTCCACTGGACAGTCGTCGTTTCCACTGCACTCGTATTTGTCAAGAAGATCTTTTTGCACCGTTCTTTTGAAGAAACTTTTGCACCCCTCGCAAGTGTTTGCACCATAATGGTATCCTGAAGATTTGTCACTGCATACAGTGCACCACTTCTCGCTTTGATCGTCAGTATCTGACATTTTCAAACGTCTTTAGTTAGCACTAAAGAGAGGACAAGGTGCAAGGCTGTACTTCCCGGAAAATGGATTTGACTTTGCAGGAAGCCATTGTTCAAACATGTTGTATTTGACGGCTAAACTGAGGAACTATACGAGCACTTTGATGATCAGAACGTTACTTCTTTTTGGAGACTGTCATAGATTTTGTATAAAGCTTACAAAACCTTGATTAAGAAACCTATTTTTGTGAAGGTAAGCTACATGCACTTTCACAGCGAGACGGATCGAGGAGTCAAATTACGCAAGGCGCAAGTGTGATGACGTCATTCTATTTTTCCCTTTTTTGTCACACAACGAAGCACAACGGAAAACTTTCCGGGCTTGCTTCAAAACCTAATTCCTCCTAGAAAAAAGTTAACATAAATACAAGCAATACAAGAAAACAAACAAATAGGCCAAAAAAGGCTTCGAGGGTTTCTTTCCTAGCCAGTAACGTAGCCGAGCCCCAAGAAGCTCCGAGATCGAGACAACCACGACCCAAGGGCCAGTTGCCTGCGGCGCGGAAGCGACACTTTTGGTGATCGCTACATGAATGAAAGTTCCATTATTTGTATGCCGCTGGTAAACATTTAGTGTCCTCTTACATGACGTACGTATTGACAGAGGCAAAGTTATGAAATGTTTTGAGAGCTTTTCTGCATAAAAGGAAATTTCTATCAAGGAAAATGCCTTTGCCAGCCAGAATAGGTAGACCTCACGAGGTAAGTGAATCTTTCGTAACGTTTTTATTGTGACTAAATTGTTTTCTTGCCCCTAAGAAGAATTTGTAACAGTTAATTAACGTAGCAAGGGAGCATAATATGTCGTCTGTTCATGCCAACCCCACGTCTTCCATTTGGGATCCATACATGTAAATGCGCTTGAACGGGGTATTTTGTTCTGGGAATAAACGTCTCAAATTAAGGAGGTGATGGATAATCAGATTCTCATAATCATTTAACCACACTATAAAGCAATGTAATGAATTATATAATCTCATCATCATAGAATCACATACATGTACATGTACCTGACCAGAGCTCTGGGGATGGGGGGGGGGGGGGGGGGTACTCCCATATATGAGCTATATAGGTATGTGCCGCTGTGAAGGGTATGGTTTTCAGGCAGTTTAGTCTTTGATAGGGTATAGTAATCAAAGATTTTTGGTCTAGAATAGGGTATCATTTTCTGCAAAACTGATCAGTTGCATGAAGAATTTAGTCTAGACAAGGTTTACTGGCAAATGGCATTTAAAATCGGTAGGGCGGGCAGTACTACGTTTTTACTGACCCCCGTTAACTAATAGACCTTACCCGCGTTCGTCACAAGCCCACGCGCGAAAACATGAAAGCGAGGCTCGGGTGGACAAGAAAACAAACATGGCGGACACTCCCATCGCGGACGACTGTTTCCGTTCTTCTCCCGGTGGGCGAAGCAAATACTGCTGCGTTCCTGACTGTCATAATGCCTTTTACGACAATGAAGGAAACAAGACTGGCATTTCGTTTTTTTCATTTCCTTTAAATGCCAAAATTAAAAATCGATGGCTTTTGGCTATAAAGAGGCAAGAGCACAGAGACGGATTTGTTGTGACTGGATACACCAAGATATGTGAACGTCATTTTCGTCCAGAGGAAATAAAAAAACACTTGAACGGCAGGAAAGATCTGAAGGACAAGACTACCACCCCTTCAAAGTTTAGCTGGAATACAAGTTCAACTGCATTTGTTCGGAAATCACCGAAGAAGAGGTGTCTAGAAGTAAGTTTTAAGCAAAACGAAAATGTTAAGCTTAAATGTGATCAACAAGAAAAAGAAAATTCAACCATAGCTAAGCAAAATACACAGGTCTGTAAAGATTGCGTTTATTTGAGAAACGTTGTAGAAAAGTTAAATTCGAAAGTGTGTACTTTGATCAAGGAGAAAAGTGATGTTGAAAAGGAAAATAGCGAGTTAAAAGGTGACATAGAAAAACTGAAAAAACAGCAGTTTTACTCTAACAACATCAGAAAACAAGAAGATGTTTTCAAATCATTCACTGGTTTGCCTCCAGAAAAGTTTGACATTCTTTTCCAATTTTTGAGTCCTGGTGAGAATGCAAATAATTTAAAATATCATGAAGCTTCCAAGAAAGCATCAGATGAACCTGAGAAATGCAAGTTTAAAGAAGGAAGTAAGCCAGGTATGAGCCCTAAATTGGATGTTATTGAACAACTATTTATGTTCTTGGTGTGGTTACGATGTGGATTTGGACAGAAACACTTGGCATGGCTATTTGGCATTGGCAAGTCAACAGTTTCAAGGTACTTGATTACCTGGTCAAATTACTTGTACTTCTGCTTAGGGAGCATCCCTATATGGCCATCTAAGGATCAGGTTACTTCATCCATGCCAATATGTTTTAAGGATAGTTATCCTTCAACAAGATGCATAATTGATTGCACAGAAATCTTTGTTCAGGTGCCATCTAGCCTAATTACACAGAGTGCGCTTTACTCACACTACGAGCACCATGTTACATACAAAGCTCTAGTTGGAATCAGTCCTTCTGGAGCCATAACATTTGTGAGTCAACTGTATCCAGGCTCTTTATCCGACAAGGAGATAGTAGCCAGATGTGGAATATTAAACCCAGGGCTTTGGGACAAAGGAGATTCAATTATGGCAGACAGAGGGTTCACTATCCAGGACTTACTTGACCCACTTGGAGTTAAACTAAACATACCTGCATTTCTGGATGACAAAGAGCAGCTTGACAAGGAAGATGTTGTATTAAGTCAAACAATAGCTTCAGTTAGAATCCATGTGGAGCGTATCATTGCTCGAATCAAGAAATTTAAGATCTTAAAGACTGAAATTCCTCTGAATTTGAATGGGACTATAAACCAAATATGGACAGTAGCTTGCCTTTTATGCAACTTTATGGACCCACTCATTAAGCAGTAAAGAAAAGTTTTAACTTTTACCTTAAAAGACCTTAAAAGGTCTTACAGTTTACTCCAAGGGGTGCAATAATTAGCAAGGGTAAGGCATTTTTAAACATAAAAATGCACTTTCTCTGTTTGGGGTTAACTAAAGTCCCTGCTCTTGCAACACCACCTCTCCATATTGATCACTCTTCATTTCCACGAGTTTTTAACATCAGTAACCATCCTGTCGTTGCTACACATACCATTGTAACAACAGCACTGTATTATCTTAATTAGCTGCTTAAATAAGATTGTTCTTAATGAGGCTTAACATCTTCATTTCACTTAAGACTACTTCTATTCCAACCAAAATGTGCACAAATGGTATAAATGTTCTTCAGATTTTCCTGTCATTAAAGTGATTTTTTTATTATTTCCTCTAGGCAAAACTGTTATTCACACATCTTTTCATAATTTCATTTATTTCCATGACAAAATCTAGTATAAAATACCATTCTCTGTCCGATCATCTTATCCTTTGATCCACAATGCAAATTCTTCTCATTGGGCAAGCTTTATTTATAGTAGTGGTGAAAGTTTTAGGTTTGGCAATCATTTTTTTTTCTCTTGTGCACAATTGATTGTGTGTTGAAATTAACAATAACAAGGATTATTGATCATCATTGGATGAAAAGCTCAAACTCTGGAAAATTAGTTATGTCATATCTTGGTATACTGTAACTACTGTACTTGTTGTTCCTATTCTTCAATGTTGACTCAATAAATATAAGGTACTGTAGCATACTAACAAACTCAGTTCATGACTTGAGGGAGAAACCACTGGACATAGAAGGTGTTGATTTTACGTACCACACTGTTAAAATAGTCTTTATCAAATGGAACTCTGGTAATAATCATCCCCTTGAAAAGGTAAACAACAAAGTCAACCCAGTCTAGTCCACAGAAACCCATGACTAACTGGATCTGTGTGTAATACCCTAAGTGATGGTCTTTCTTCAGGGTGGGTTTACCATTCACTAACTCGATGTAGAAGGATTTGTCCTCCATTGCTTCCTGTGGGGTGTGGTTTTTCTTACCCTCTGGGCATTTAAGTTCAATTGTTCCTAGTTTGCCAGATGTGGAGCATGGGTCAATCACAAGACCATCTGGGCTACCCTCAAGCCAAAACATGCTTGGAGGAATAACCATCCCTGTCTCCCTTAAGGTGATTGGTCTCTTCAAATGGTGTTTCATGACATCATAATATTTGTCTCTTGCCACTGGCTCAAATTTTATGCCATGTCTTAGTTTTTTCTGTAGAAATGCTGGCATGTCATCAAGAGGCTTAAAGGGCTGGTTAATGTCTTTTGCAAGATTATTAAAACTTCTCTTTCTCACATAAATCCTGTGACATACTGATGATCCAAGTCGATTTTCACGGTATTTGATCCATTCATCACACTCTCTTTGCTTAACAGTTCTTTTCTCAATATCAATGCTCTCCTGACATGTTACTCTTAAGCTTTCAATAAAATTATCTTGAGCAGTGGTAAAATGAACAGCTTCAGGCAAATCAGGGAACTTATGTGGCAAATTGACTTTGTTAATGTCAGTTGAATCAGCTTGAGGAAAGCTAGCCGATTGTTCCAGGTTGGTAACAACAGTAAAGTTAAAATCTAGTGCACTCAAATGAAAAGAGAGTGGTGATCCAATAACTTGTGGTCCATACCTGGTGTCTACAGTGCTCAACAATTCAGGCTTTTTAGGGATGATGTGTGAAAAACCAATAAAGGGATTAATTTTCTCCAATTCTTTTTTTAACACATCCACTCCAGGAAGGTCTAGTGTTTGTCTTTCTTTGACCCTTGGGTCATACAGAGTAGGCTTTATCCCCCTATTTGTTAACTCCTTTTGAACTGACGTGCTCATTATAGCTTCTTTGGGAAGACCCTTCTCGCCTATTGAAAAACAAAAAAAGAACGACAAAAATAACCTTTCTTTTAATTTTATTTAAATTATTTCCAGCTGGACTGGCCTGCAGGTAGCTACACTGTAGTGCTAAATTAAGTGGTTAAGTGGGCCAGTCTAATGAATTACAAAATTGATTTATATTTCACCTGGGATACCCCATCTTCTTAACGTGCTTGTACAGGCTGCTTCCTCAGGAACCCTATCTAGCTCTTCCAAGGAGTACCGAGCGAGTTCAAGTAGCAGACTCATCACATGGTTACAGTACCCACTGTTACCGGCCTTGCAAGTACAGTGTGCCATGAGTACATTTCCCGATGATACATCAAGTGAAGTCTCTAGATCGTGAATTTCCCGAGTGCTCATACTGGCTCGACACTTTGCTTTGACCATGAATGTGTTCTTAAATACCTTCGTGTATACCGAATCTGATGAAAGATAACGTTCTTCTTGAAATTTTGCGCCACGTTTTAGTGTTTTTTTAATAGGTTTAGCAACATCGTCAGCCTTCCGTTTTCCACTTTTGTTCCGGTGTACTGTATATCTATCTCTTTCTTTGTGAACACGGGTAAGCTCTCCAGAGACTTACACCATTTAATATCTGCCGGCGTTTTTGCCGTCGGCTTCGCTGGAATGTCTGCCTTGTCCGCCATGTTTGTTTACTTGTCCACCCGAGCCTCGCTTTCATGTTTTCGCGCGTGGGCTTGTGACGAACGCGGGTAAGGTCTATAACTGTGATAGCGAGTCGGAATAGGTCTAGGATAGCTTAGGGTTTTTCGGTGTTTAGTCTAGAATAGTGTTGCAAAATGCAGCTAAAATGGTCTAGTACGAGTTAAAGGTCTCAGAGTCCCAGGGGCACACCCCCACCCAAAAGTTTTCACAGTACCCCCGGCCAGAGCTAAAGCATCATTAGTTATAAATTAAAAGTGGAGAGTTGCACCAATATTATGTAAATGTATAAGTTAAATCCAAGATATTTTCTGGAACGGTACATTGAACAAAGCATTTTTATTAAAAGGGACACTGCAGGTGTAGCTGTCCCACCAAACTAACAAAATTTTGCTTACTCTAATGATTTCCATGTCATACCGTGAAATTCCACCAAATATACAACTTAATTGGATAAAAAGATTCTATAGAGCAAAACAAAAGCCATAGTTTGGAGATAACATGCAGGATTGCAAGGATGGAAGTGGATTACAGTTCATCAAATTTGATTTTGTGACAGGTGGTCAAGAAATCAAAATTGCCATTCTTGTGGAATTTTGAAGTACACATTTCTTTGCTTTCATCACTTTTGGGAATTTGTTCTTTCTATTTCAAGATAAATAAAGCAAGTTTCTGGCTCATAATCATGAAAACATGATATTATACAGTATCAGCCAGGACAGTTTCCCTTTACAGTCAAACCGGATGTTCTTTTGTGGGCAACTTTGCAAATTTCCGCCGCAACATTGGTATTTTGATTGACAGTTTGCTTCAAGCAAGTTGGAAGTTGTGCGAGCAAGTTGCAACTTTCGCGAGCAAGTTCCTATTTCAAACTTGCTGTCAGTTGCCGGATTTCTGAATTGAAAGTACTTGGTTTTGGTTACCTTGCAGTATTTCACAAACTCTACAATGTCAGGAGTAGAAACTGTTCGTTCCTTCCAGCCAGGTTTACCGGGAAAATACATCTTGTGTTGTAAAAATCTGTTTACAATATTGGATACAGTTTGCCTTGATAATCTAATAATGCTTGAGATTTGTTCTTGTTTTACACCAGACGACCATTATTCTTTCTCTTTTCTCAACCGAGGTCAGGTATTATTGCGATGTACATGAGCCATAACTGAAGAAGGACGTGTTTTCACAATATTCGCAATTTGCAACTGACAACAAGTTTGAAATAGGAACTTGCTCGCGAAACTTCCAACTTGCTCGAAGCAAACTGTCAATCAAAATACCAATGTTGCGGCGGAAGTTTGCAAAGTTGCCCGCAAAAGAACATCCAGTTTGACTGTAAGTGTCAAATTAACAAGAATTAATTGCACATGTAATACTATAATTTGACAAACAATGTACTGGTTGTAGGTACATGTACATGATTGTACATGTTTAAGGTGGCTCGACTGGGTTTTTGAGTGATACCTTTTAATTTTGAGAAACTTGTGTACCACCACAAACGATACAATGAAAAATTGATTGCCACAGCTCTACTAGAGAAGATTAAAGTTTCAGATGAGGTACGTTTTATTCAAATCAGAGTTGCCACATCATTCCCTGTTTTATATAATATACAAATCACGTAGAATTTTAACTTTCAGTACATCATGAATTCATGTACATGTACATGTAGCACTTAAAACAAAGCAATGAAGTGTTTACATGTATGAATTCATTATGTACTGAAATCAAATTTACAATATAATTATTGCATGGCGATTCGAGACAATGGAGACGCATAATGATAGCAACAAACCACTAGCATGAAAATCAGTGGAATATTTTCCTAGGTTGAGGATGGAAATTGACAGCCTTAGAATGTTTCAATGAATTTGAAACTTGGCAGTTGTATTGAATATTGCTTTTAAATTCGTGACCATTTTAATAAGTGTAGGTCAATTTTTGATAAAAATGCGAAATAACACTCTAGACCAGTTCATATTCAAGCCAATGTTTATAAAAATCAAATGGATGATTTTGCAGAGATTTTCACTCAAGGTATTTGGATGGTATAAAATTCATTTCAGGCCAAAATATTATTTCATCAAGCCTTGTAGACATAATTTTTAATAACATTTCAAAATTGTTTAATTTGTTTTTGTTGTATTTTAACACCTTAAAAGTTCAGCCGAAATTTTCTCGAAAATGCTTCCATAGAAATTTGTAAAATGTTGTAGATCTTAAGACAAGTATGTCAGGTCGAACATGCAAAGAGCGTTTTCCAAAATTATCTCTTGGTGACAAGAAATTCGGTCTTACATAAAATTGGAGATGACATCATTACGTTGCTATGGCAACTCTGATTTCCATAAAACATACCCCATTTTAAACTTTAATCTTTCACTAGTACAGCTGTGGCAATCGATTTTCCGTTGGATTGTTCATGGTGGTACACAAGTTTCTCAAAGTTGAAAGATATCATCACCATTTTTAGTGTTATTTTAAAAAGCTAAAAGACATATTTATACCAGTGGAAACACAAAAATAATGGACGTCCAGTTTTGTTTGAAATTGCTTTACGAGTATAATGAAACTATAAACAACTGTCTGACAAAAGATGGCCAGGATGGAAATGAATTGCAAAATTGGACAATTTTTTCAAGTTGGTTCAATACATGTATGTTTTGGAAAATTTGCTAAAAACTAATTATAGTTTATTCTTTCTACATGTACAAGAATTTACTTCATACATGTACAGTATCTTGTTCTTAGTGTTCTAAGAGCGTTTCGTGTTTGAAGTAAGATGCTTAGTTTTAATTCTAGCACAATCTGAAACAAATTCATAAAAACTGTCATGACATACATTAGCCCCTTTAAGCTTACATTTATAATAATCATGATGTTATTGAGATTAATATTTATTTAATTTCTATAGAACTTAGTCGAACCCATGCAGGTTGATGTGTCACCTGAGAGTGACAACAGCTCACACGAGAACAACTTCATCATTGAGTCTGCAACTTTGGTGAGTACTGGGGTCAATATTGTTAATCTCTTAAATGTTTATTACATTTTTGACTATTTCTCTTGGTTACATGAAATGACAGGCAAAACGATGGATAAACTTATAAAATCAGAAACTTCTTTTGTGTGAAAGATGTTGTACTGTGATCTTGTGTGGTTTAGAAGTTTTTATGTGCAGGTTGTACTGTGATGCCTAACAAACCAACATCTCACCACACATACAAAATCAGAGATGTAGCTACAATGTAAGAGCTGACTGCTGGCTAATTTCATCAGCTGAAAGGGAAATTATCAGCGGCTGAAATTTCATTAAAAAACAAAGACTTGGGGTGATTTTGAAGCTGCACAAGCCAGAAAAACTGGCTGGGTGTGTTAATGAGCCTGCTACAGTAAGTGTTCTCTTAGCTTCACCCCTGCAAAATTAATGTATCAGAGAACTTCTTTTGTCAGATAAAAAAAGTCTCACATCTTTGATCAACACTTATAAAAAGAGAGCTGTTTTGAAATTTAATGTTTTTCAAGCTTGGAAGATTGTTTTTCAATCTTCGATTGTGCTCTGACTCCTTCCCAAGGTGGTCACTTAAAGGGACATTGTCACGAGGGTGCATACGCAGTTTCTCAAAAACTTGAGAAACTTGAAAAGTTCTGCCTGAATTTTTCAAGTTGAAGTGTTAATTTCAAAATGGTGTCAACTAGTGGTGGCAGTCATATTGGAAAATGAATAAACTTAGGACAGAAAAGAATTTTGAAAAATATCAGGATGGAAAAGATATCTGAAGTGAGCCTGGTCCATGCCTGTGAATCTGTGACAGTGTCCCGTTAAACTCATCAACAAAAGATGAGCTTGGGGAAGGTGCCTGGAAAGATGGTGGAGCCTCGAGCACGAGAGCCGAGCGCGTCGGGTAACCATGACAACCCTGTGAGCGGCAACCACCAGGCACTGTCACACTGAAAAACAGTGGAACCATGATACTTACCACATACTTACCAGACAGGGAGGGAGGGCAGGGAGCGAAGTCGCCAAGCACCGTTGAAATGGCAAAAGTGCACGTGAAAATTCATGAGTTGACCTCAAAGGCCAAGCTGTAAAACCACGCGACCCCCTGCAGATCCCCCAACCACTGCGCATGTCCACCACAAGGGAGACCACAGACCAGCATTGTTTCGCGTTTAACTTAGCTTAAATTACATTTAACCACATTTAATACAAGAGCTTTGACTGTATGTAGTTTTTTTTTAGCAAAAGGCTTAAATTTGAAAAATTAGCATGTATTAATTTTTACTAAAAACTGGCTAAACCAACCAAAAGCATTGAGTCCAGATGCGATGTGTTATGGTCACCTGCCATTTCTGGGAGGGGAAGGGGTGGAGTTCGGTGGAGCAAAACGCCTAGGAGATGAGAGGGTGGGGAGTTAGACGTAGGGTGGGAAAAAATTCACCAGTTGGCTCCTACAGTGACATGTACATGTACATGTACATGTAGGAGCCTTTGATTAGTTTTCCTTTTTAGGACCTTGATGTTTATGCATCTAATTACACTGGCCTCACAAAGCTCAACAGATTATTGTTTGTTGCCAAGCATTGCCCTTCATTAGAAGTTGATGCCCTGAGGTAAATGGAAAAAATATTTTTTATACTCTACATTGTCAGTAATATTAATTAGTATTATAATGATTTTTGTGATCTCCATATAATAATTATAATTATTTATTAGACCTTACATGTATCTTACAAAGACGAAAAGGAAAAAAATCATAGTTTTCGAAATTGGAGATTTTTGTATGCTCGGATAAATTACATCAAGAGCTTTCTAAACTAAACCAGGCTAAATGTATATTTTTATCAAAAATTACATTTCTGAAGCTTTCTGTTGATATCCTGTATACATGTACATGTACATTATAACGTATAGTTTATACATATATACATTGTACATGTACATGTATGTAGGGAGTAAAAATATATGGTTTACAGGGACTAATGTTTGTTTAGCAGACTGTCCTTGGCTGAGGGGTGGTTGATATCTAAGGTCCTCCTTACAGTACAATGTATTTGTATCTGAAGTCACTCATTTAAGGCATCTATAACCCCAGTTTATCTTATAAATTTATATTTTAATGTACAAAGTACAGTCAACTCTCTCTTAATGACCACTCTCTTAATAAGTAACCACTTCGCAAGCGACCACTTTGTAAATAACCTTTTTTTTCTCATTTTTTTTAATTAGTACATTATTTTGTAAATTTTTACAACATTCTTATTATCTATTTAATTATTAATTTTTCCAGGATAGCCCTGAATTATGTGAAACAAACATTTAATGTGCAGTTGTACCAGGAGATTGTGACGAGAATGACTGAAGCCTGGTTAGTATTATAATTATGTTATATTTATTAATTTATCCACTTTGCTCCACATTGTCTTTCTTTGCCCAAGTGTATAAATTAATTACTGTTTCCTCGCTGGCAAACAATGCTGGGGGGTAATCTTGCAACGGACTAGCATCTCATTCATCAGGGAGCTCGAGAAGTACATGTAGTTACTCTCAATCGGTTCATGCTACAGAAGCTGGGTTTAGTATGGTCCCTGAAGACTTGTTTTAGAAACTTGTACATTTATTACATGACTAAGACAGTCAGAGGGCCAATAACTAAAATCAACCAATTAAAATGCTCGATTGCCGGTCCAATATTCTCAAAGTATTGGACCGGGCATTGTCCCGAATGATCCCACGCGATCCTCCTGCCAGCAGGAGTCGTTTAATAAATCTCTTATTAACCAAGCTTGCTCGGGACCGTACTGGGAGAATATCGGCCCTCAGTCTTTTCTGTACATACCTCGCTGCGCTCAGTCCATACTGTCAAGACCTCGGGCTGATATTCTCCCAGTACGGCCCTTGCACTTGGTCAATAAGATATATGTATTACTATTCATAACAATGTGTGGAGGCGCAGTGGTGGTTTATGTGTTGGACTTCAGATCCAAAGGTCTGTGGTTTGAGGCCTGGTCTCATGAGCAGTCGTGTTGTTTCCTTAGACAAGAAACTTTATTCCACATTGTCTCTCTCCACCCAGATGTATAAATAATGGATCTACCAGTGACAAAATGCTGAGTGTATTAGCCTTCCAGGGGGAAGTAGCAATACTCCTTGTCTATTTAATTTCACCTGCACTATTTATCCGGCACCTAATTTAAAGTCACCCACTCAAGCACCCTCCCAGTATTAGTTCTCACTAGCTAGTTGGGAGTACACATTCTAAGTTCTAAGTTCTACAAAAACCGGGTTAAGCTGGCAGCCAAGTGGGTCACCTGTGGCTTGTGTGTCACAATTATACCTTAACCTTAACATTAGGGTCAATTAATTTTGTTTTTCAGCAGTCGCAGTGAACTTGAGTCTCCTCCCATAGACACAACATGGATGGAGACTACAAGCAAAAAAGCTGCACTGAAGGTAAATCGTAACACTGGAATCCAGGACACAACATTTCTTATTCCATGTCATTCAAAGCTGTACTAGCTAACTTTCATATTGATCTTTGTTTTCCTTCCTCATATTATGATAATGAATCTAGGACAAATAAAAACAAAACATTTGAACCACAATGGACATAATCTATATATGTTTTTCTAAGTTTCAAATTATTATTTAATATATTTTTTGTATTTTAATATTATTTCACTACTTGTATATTTAGCAGTTATTCATCGAGGACGAGCCGAATATGAGCTGATAAATTATATAACCAACGAGGCGCCGCGCCGAGTTGGTTATATATCAGCTCATATTTGGCGAGGCCGAGATGAATAACTGTTTTAGTAAATTTTAAAACACTCAAATAACCGGAAAGGTGTTGGCCGGCGTCGCATTTTCAACCATTTGTTGAATTTCTAGGGACGAAAGCTTCCCGAATCTCGCCATTTTTTTTTTTCGCGACGAAGAAAACAATTTTGTTTTGCGTAATTGTCATCATTTTTCCATATTTAGGCAAATTAACCAATAACGACTCAGATCGGTAGCGGTGGGACCAATCAGAAATCTAGAAAATCATTATCGAGAGGTAAAAATTTACTAAATACATGTATATGTTGTGGTTCAAATGTTTCTCTTGTTTAATTTTTATTTTCTATTGTCTCAGATTTATTACCATATTCTGAGACAAAGGAAAACAAAAATCAAACTGGTTTAAAAAAATTTAAACCAAAGAAAAATTTGAACCACAACATATATACTCAAAAATAATTTTATACATAATATTATTTTAATATTATTTGCTGTGCAGCTTGAGAAGCTAGATACAGATCTAAAAAACTACAAGAGTAACTCCATCAAAGAAAGCATCAGGTGATTACAAATAAAATACCGATAATTATAATGTACATGTACAGTATATCAGCAATATTATGAAACAAAATAAATGCATTGTAAAGAATAATGATGTAACTATTGTTAGAGCAGTTTTCAATTGACTGTCGAAAGTAATTACACAATTGCTTTGGTTTTGCATTGCTACGCTTTGTGATTGGCTAAAAAATCTCGCGCCACTTTCTCGACCAATCAGAAGTAAAACCAAAACCAATCGTGACTTGCTCGCACGCGTTTTCCCGCGCTTGGCGCCCGCGACATGTAATTGCTTCGAGCTCTGATTGGTTCATTGGATTGTTTACGACTGCTGTGATTGGTCAGAGTAATTACTTTGGTTTTGGTTTTACGACACTCAATTGAAAACTGCTCTATCAGCAATATTATGAAACAAAATAAATTCATTGTAAAGAATAATGATGCAACTATTGTTACATAGTTTATGGTGGCCCAACTGAGTTTTTTGGTGACACAACATCCCAACTTTGAACAGCTGATACTTCACTGTCTGAGCTCAGTCAGGCAAGCTGCTTCACATCATACATACATTGTACTAGAGATGAAAATTTAATGACCTAATTTTTTTAACTCATGGATATGTGAAGCATTGAACAAGGTATAGGAGTGTGGCAAAAATAAATAGGCCATTTCCGAGTTGCCTTTAGCCTCTCTATCAAAGCGAGGCTAGGTGCGAAACCTTTCATATGAAAATGAGTTTTCATTCACATGCAAATAAAACTTATTTACATGTGAGTGAAAACTCATTTTCATATGAAAGGTTTCGCACCTAGCCTCGCTTTGATAGAGAGGCTAAAGGCAACTCGGAAATGGCCTATTTCCTTCGCTTGATCGCTCCATCGCTAAATCAGCTGTTAATATTGGGCCTGGGATATGTACAGCATGGGACGTCATTGCAGGGAGGGGAGGGTGCGGAGTTAATGCACAGGATGGGGTGTTGGTGAAACAAAATGTCTAGGAGAGGGGGGGGGGGGGTACGGACGTTTTGTATTCACGAGTTTGCTTATTGAGTGCTTGCATGTGACGTCATAAAAATTCAAAAATCTAAAGTATACATCTTACAAAGCTGTTTCTAACATGGTATGTGGATACCAGTGTTATAATCTTTCACAAAACGTTTCAGGCTTTAACGATGTTTTGCTTTCGATTTATAAAGGTTTGAAATGTGTCACGCAATTCGTCACCTATTTCAGATAACCCGTGAAAATAAACAAAATTGAACCAGTTAAAAGTTATTTTTGAATTATAGATTATTATAAGATGATTTAATGGCACATATAGTGAATACAATATTTTGTGATTAGATTTTTGGTGTTATTAGACTTCGAATTTTTGGCCGCCATGTTGGTGTCCCTAAGTGGAATACCAAGATGGCCGTCCATACATTTCTTACTAAAAATGTCTAATACTTTTTCGCCTATACATGTAACTCTTAAATGAAATGTTCTAGCGCTTTAAAATTTGGCCCAGATGTGTAGTTTTAAACTCTCTACAATTCCATAAACATTTTGGAATCAAAAACTGTTGTTTAATGCTTCGAAATTTTGATATGACGTACATGTAAGTGAAAACACTCTATAGGAGACTTTGATTTTAGTTATGGCTTCTTTGATATTCGGGCACAGAGTTTCCTCACTCACGTTGTTAAATGTTGGTCTTTTGACAGACGTGGACACGATGACCTTGGGGATCATTTCTTTGAATGTGGAGACCTAAAGTTAGTATCATCATACATAAATAGACTATTTTAAAACAAATTAATAATCATTTTATTACGCTGTTTATAATTTAATTTATTAAATTATTGAAATTTGTTTGCACTCAGTGAGCAACCACTGTTTCAAAATACCAATCAAGTCAAATCATTATAGTTCAAACCAGCTCTCGTAAAACAGGGTTCATACCATCAGAAAAACCTGGAAAGTCATGGAATTGTATAATTTAATTTTCCAGGCCTGGAAAGTCTTAAAATTTAAGTGTGGGTCATGGAAAGTCATGGAAAATTATGTTCATGGTACAAAATCACTAGGGCAGCATAGGTTGTGGGAATAATAAAGCAAGATGAAAAATTTAAAAAAGTAAATTTAAAAGCTTAACTGTATAGGTCATGGAAAGTCATGGAATTTTAAAATCAGAAAAAAGTATGAACCCTGTAAAAGCCCACGACCACTTTTAACACTGGTGATTTGAATTTTTCTATAGTAACGTTTTAACCTCTGGTACTGTACATATAAGTGACCACTTGCCCATTATTTACAGATGCAAAATAGAATAATGTGTTACAAAACATTTTAAATAAATGTTTGAAACTTTTGTCCCTTGCACCAAAACCTCTAGATGATACAATATTTTGCAGTGCTGTAGGTGCTTTGTAAATTTAAATTACTACAGAATCTAAATTACGACTCTCTTTGGTCTGACCTCTCTTAAGCGCCCACCTCCCATAAACGCTCACCTTGGCTTTGCATTTGGGTGCGGGTCACATGCAGGAGGTTCAATAGTCTGTATTAAACTTGTTTTATTGTCCACTAAAAACAGCAATGCTTTGAAGTGCTATTCCAGAGCGAGAGATTACTGCATGAGTGCAAAACAAGTTGTTAATATGTGTGTCAATGTTATCAAGGTAAGTGCATGTACATGTTAGTAACATTATTACAATGATTGTAATAAAAAAAAAGAACTGAATGATAATTGTTATTGTTTATTGCAGACAAGTACATAATTTATTTAATTTTACAGTAAAATGGCCAAATCTTATCTAAATAGTTGTTGTAGTTTTGTTATTATTATTTTTTTTGCCATCCCTTGTCTTGAATTAAGACTTCTTTACTTCTTAAAGTCCATTTCAAATTTGCTTTTTGGTTGCTTGATCAGTTAATAAATTTGGTTGGGGAGGCTGTTAGATATTGGCTCTTTGATGCTTGAAAATTAAAAAAATTTAACATTACAAGAACAAGATTAGAGAATTAGACAATTATTATATGTTTGTGAATGTTTATTCCCTGCTGTAATAATATTATTAAATTATTTCTAATTTCCAATTGTTGGAAATAAAAATTAATTTATACAATCACCAATTTGTGCCAACTTCACTTACTGTACATGTGTACATACATTGTATAAATATTTCTAAATCACTGTGTGTTAAGAATCTGCAATGATTAAAAAACATGGAGATTTCTTATTGAGGTGCATACATTTGTAACTCCCAGATGATAAATTTGTGCCACCTGATCTTGTGTTTTTTTTTGACAGGTCAGCATTCATTTGGGCAACTGGTCACATGTATTGAATTATGTTAACAAAGCTGAAAACACCTCTGAACTGGCTGAGGTAAAGTTCCTGGTCAGATACATGTAGATCTGCCATCAATTTATGAGTGATGGGATTAGACAATTAGCTTGTCCTGGGCAAGGAAAACATAAGCATGTAATATTATTTAAATGATATTTCACCCTTCTCTAAAGAGTAATAATAAGAGTTTGAAAATTAGAAAACAAAAACTTAAAAAAGATGACTTTAAACATAATCTGTGTTATCATTTGAAAATGATGGTCTATACACCTTATTCCAAAATGGCGGCCATTTTATTCCTTTATATCCATGTAAATTAGCCCTCTTGGCCTTGTCAGCATGTGCAAAATACAAAAGAATTTTCAAGCGAAAATGAGGCCAAGAGGGCTAACTAACATGCATATAAAAGAATAATAAATTGGCCACCATTTTGGAATAAGGTGTATTGGCCTTTAGCTCTAGAATTCAAGATGTACAATCATGTACTTTTTTAAATTGTTCTTCCAACAGCTTCCCCGCAACATAGTTAAACAAATTTTGGAGAGTGGAGAGAGTACAGCTTTTTCAGCAAAAAATCGTGACATTTTTGTACTTGACATTAATTAAATGTTATTGCCATGGTACACATTGTACTTGTACAATAAAAAAAATTGCATTGTGCAAATGATATAAATGTATTTGTACCACAATTTATTACACGACTAAGATAGTCAGAGGGCCAATAACTAAAATCAACCAATCAGAATGCTCGATTGCCGGTCCAATATTCTCTAAGTATTGGACCGGGCATTGTCCCGAATGATCCCGCGCGATCCTCCCGCCGGCAGGAGTCGTGTAATAAATCTCTTATTAACCAAGCTTGCTCGGAACCGTACTGGGAGAATATCGGCCCTCGGTCTTTTCTGTACGGACCTCGCTGCGCTCGGTCCGTACTGTCAAGACCTCGGGCCGATATTCTCCCAGTACGGCCCTCGCGCTTGGTCAATAAGATATATATATTTATTTTTACAGCAGAAAGACAGACGCCCAAACTTAGTGACCCTTACAAGGCTGAAATGTGCAGCAGGTATGATTATATATAATAATTTATTATAATTATGCAAGCAGACACAGGATCTGCTGAATGCTGGACGGTGCAATAAATTCTCTCCTGGGGGGCGGGGAATCCCATATAAAAATGACGAGGGTACTTGTCGGAAATTTTCGAAAAACACCCTATTATAAAAAGGTACCAGATTCTTGTTTGATGGGTGTGGCTCAAATGGATTTTTGCCCCTGAGAGGTACAAATTCTAAAACAACACATGTCATAATTATTCTGTCATATTTTTTTGGCTCAATACCCTAAAAGGTGCCGTGATAATTCTAATGGTGGTCAATTTAGATTTTATTACCCTAAGCGGTACCAATCTACAAATTTTGACCCCTAAAAGGTAGGGCATAGGACGAGCACCCCCATCATTTTCTATGGGATTCACCCCCTCCCTAGAGATTTTCCACATGGAAAAATAAGCTGGTACAAGTGCAAGTCAGAGATGTGCTAAATGTTAATGACTGTGTACATGTATTTTAGGTCTTGCAGAACTTGCTACCAGAAAGTACAAATCAGCTGCTAAGAATTTCTTGCAGGCCTCATTTGATAACTGTGAATGCCCTGAGGTCAGTGGAATGCATTCTGTACTTTAATTTAATTTTTAATTATTGTCTTATTTCAAGTCCGAATTGAGCTTTTGATTTTTCCGTACAGCAAAGCTCCCGTGAGCAGACACTCCTAAAGTGTCCGCAACTGGAGTTGACCGATGATTTTCGTAATCACAAGGTTTTGTCAAGGCAGCCATAAGTAGAGGTGTCTGCATACGAGTGTCCGCTCGGCGATCTTCAACTGTATCTTTTCCCCCATGCAGTTTTTCTTTTTATGGGTTGTATAACATGATCTTCGTGGACTTGTTCCAAGACTAAGGCAGTACTGAAACGTTCTTTGCATTGACGTGTTTTTGTGATGCAACAGATTATTTCACCCAATAACGTGGCTGTCTATGGAGGATTGTGCGCCCTTGCTTCATTTGACAGACAAGAGCTTCAAAAGAAGGTCCTATCAAGCAGGTGCGATGGACGTTTTGTGTGCACAGCACCGTTCATAGAGCTGTTTTCTATTGAGTGTCGCAAGTAACTTTGCGATTGCCTTGGTTTCGCATCGCTACGCTTTGTGATTGGCTAAAAAAATCTCGCGCCACTTTCTCGACCAATCAGAAGTAAAACCAATCGTGACTTGCCTGTACGCGTTTTCCCGCGCTTGGCGCCGGCTACATGTATTTTCATCGAGCTCTGATTGGTTCATTGACTTGGCTGCGCCTGTCATGGTTGGTCAGAGTAATTACTTTGGTTTTGGTTTTACAACACTCAAGTGAAAACCACTCTGTATAAAGTTGGTGTCATGTTTTTGCACGTTAAGTATAAATATTAAAACTGGAATTTTATCTTGATATTTGTGAATTATTACTTTACAAAGCAAAGAGAAACAAGACTGATAATGATACATGTATGCTTCTGTGTTCTTCCTGACGTGTTTCTTACATTCTATAGTTGTGAATAATAGTAGAACTTTGTGTGTTGCAAGACTTCCAAATGCACTTCCTCCAATTTGCTCGTTCTTTCTAGGGGACGAAAGAGATGCAAAGATTCAAAATTTTCGTTGCCTCGTCTTTGTTTTAATGCGCGATATGACACTTAATTACGTAAATGTAAAAGTTTTAGCAGTATTAATGCTTTAATTTCCTTTCTAAGCCGAATTTCAAACTTTTGACAACTAAAAGGTGTTGTGTTTCACATGTGTTTAGTTCATTTAAGCTGTTCTTGGAGTTAGAGCCGCAGCTGAGAGATGTGCTTTACAAGTTTCACGAGTCTCAATATGCTGCTTGTCTGAAACTGCTCGATGAAATGAAGGTGCGTGCGTGGCTTAAAGTATAGCATGAATTAGTATATATCAAACCAGTAGATAGTGTTTTTTGCGCGTTCTGATTGGCTGCTCAAACTCGGGATACAAATATAGCATTTGCTATTCATTGTTCTGGATTTTGGGCGCGAGTTTTTTCCCCATTTGCCGGAAATAAAGTAACTATTTCGACTGGCTAAATATATCCAAAAACAATTTTCCACCGACACTGAGATAATAATTGTTAGATTTTGTTGTTGTTTTTTTTACAGTGTATCTGCATGAAAATCCCGCAAAAATACTAAAACACTTTTCGTAGAAGACAAAAACAAATAATTATCATTTACAAATCGTTTTCTTCTGGTTCGGGTTGTTCAAAGCGCGGTTAAGCTAACCCAGGGTTAGCATCAATTTTTATTCCAGTTAAATAATTAATCAATGCAGATTTTTTCCAAAGTATTTTTGTCCTTTAGGGCCGATTCGCACTAGCGGACAAGTTTGAAATGTCATGACATTTTTGACAAAAACAAAATTGTCGCGACAAGTCAGAGACATTTTGAAGAAAACAAAAGGTATAATTATCAGTACAATAGCTCTGCACGTGCTTCTGGCATCCTTGTACATTTCTCGGCACGGTCGTCTTGAGCAAACATCAAATATGCAGGCAGGTCCACGTGGTGAAAAATGTTAAAATGATTTGCATTTGAAGTGCGCGTGTACTGATGTTTTTGTGCTCATGCGGGGAAAATGTCGCAAGAAAACTATTATTTTTCCCGTCCATTTATCGGCACAAACTGGTTCCCTCCGCATTCTCTTGTTCCAACCCCGGTATTACCATCCTTCCACGACGTCACCTCGGCAAGTTATGAAGCAAGTGGCGTTTAACAGATGTTAACGCCACACAATCGTCCACGAAGCGTTAAGCGGGACTATGATAAATGGGCAAAGGACGAAATTTCGCGTGTTGTTTTTTAGTACAATCCAGACCAAACACAATAGCCAATCAACAACGTATTGTTATCTGGCATTACGAGGGGCATTGGAATGCGACTTGTCATGAATTGTCCTGCCTTGAGGCAGGACAACGGCCCCTTTGAAGATTTGTCCGTTTTGACAAAATTTGCACTTGTCCAACAAGTCGTTCGCACTTGTTTTTGCGATTGTTTGACAAAATGTATCGCACGTCCAA
This sequence comes from Dendrophyllia cribrosa, assembly GCA_024195265.1. Classification (NCBI taxonomy): domain Eukaryota; kingdom Metazoa; phylum Cnidaria; class Anthozoa; order Scleractinia; family Dendrophylliidae; genus Dendrophyllia; species Dendrophyllia cribrosa. The sequence goes on along the minus strand of JAJLRJ010000009.1, from coordinate 36,681,639 downwards.
CGCTGACCAATCATAAGACAACTGCTTCTTTGTTTTCCTGAATTGTTGGACAAGTTCTAGGTCTCAAAAAACGTATTCGCACTTGTTTTCTGTAACAAGTGACACATTAATGAAGAAATCTACAAATTGTTACAAAATTTGTCCGCTAGTGCGAATCGGCCCTTAGTTTTGTCTCTGACTTGTCTTTCCATGTAACTTGTAATTAGCTTTTGAAAACACTTCTAACAAGAGAAATTCAATCCTCGGTTAAGTTTTAATCCTGGGTTAGCGTTAACCGGCTTTCGAACAACCGGGCCCTGGTAAGTAACTTGTTTTTTCTAGCTAAGAGGGCTATAGCAAATGTAAGATGTTATAGAGAAGACCAATTGCAAATGAAACGACTTGGCAAAATTTTAAAGCCGGATGAATTAGGTAAAGCTTAAGACCAGGTAAAGGTGACCCACACTGCCGAAGCTTCACCTTGACATGAGCATTCACCTTATTATACACCTGGGTGAAGAGAGACAGGAATTCTTCTTGTCTAAGAAAACAACTCGACGGCGAAGATCATGCAGGCCTCGAGCCATTGACTTGAAGTTGAACGTTCATCTTGCTTACTACTACCCCACCGCCCCTCTACAAACTGCATATTGTGCATATCGCACTTATTCACATATTGTGCATATTGTGCATATTGCACATATTCACATATTGTGCATATTTAGTCAAATCAGAACTTGATTGTCTCGCTCTTATTATAGGATAACTTCATGTTAGACATGTATCTGGCGCCGCATGTCATCACCTTGTACAGCCAAATCAGAAACAGAGCCCTGGTGCAGGTTAGTAACATTTTATATCCATTTATTTACTAAGGAACTACCGTGTGGTTTTCGCGAGAGTTTAATTTCGCGGATTGCCGATTTTTTGCGCTTCGCAGGAACAAATTTTCGCGAAGTGGGATTTCAGACTTTGCTGTTGCGAACAAATTTTCGCGCATCTTGGGGAAGTTCCTATCCGGTATTTCACGTATACGTACCTCAAGATGGCTGCTCGATTTCTATAACTACACTGTTCATGAACAGCAACCCCACTATAATTCCCTTGAGAATGGTGTCGCCCATTTTTATGAACCGAAAAAGAGTTATCAAGCATTGATAACTCTTTTTCGGTTTATAAAAATGAACGGTTCACCTAGAGATCGCAGAGACTCTTCGTTAACAGTTGCAGTTGTAAAGAGGAGTTTTTAATCAATTTGAAATTCATTGATCTGAATAAATGGAGTAAACTCGCTGGGGTTTATTTTCATGAGATCTTATTTTCGCGGATCGTTGGAAAACCCGCGAAATTCGCGAAAATTAGATCCCGCGAAAATTTCATGCCACACGATAGTAACTTCTTTTTTGCGCATGTTTTCAAACCATCCTTTGCAGTACAAGTTTGGTTACACGAAGATACAACCACACAGCGCTAGTAATTCAAGAACAATAGTTACATTTTCTCTCTTTTTGTAGTACTTTAGTCCCTATGTGTCGGCGGACATGGAGAAGATGGCGCATGCGTTCAACACTACAGTGCCAAACCTGGAAGATGAGCTGTCACACCTGATACTTGATGGTCAGATACAGGCTAGGATCGACTCACATAACAAGGTAATGCGCTACTATGATCACCCCCGTCGCTTATGGGAATCCCCCACTCCCCCGCCCGGCGTGAGAGTCTTATTTACCAAAATAGACTGCTAAAGTTTTTTTCATTTTTCACCCTTGACCCTCCTATTTCTAGGTACTGTTTGCCCGGAACGTGGATCAACGAAGTGTCACGTTTGAAAAAGCGTTAGAAATGGGAAAAGACTATCACAAGAGGACAAAGGTTAGCAAACCTTCACCAGTAGCTAATTTCACCTCTATCTGCGGTATTCTATCCTCTTACCTTGTCCTAAAGGAAGCCATAGCCTAGGACGAAACTCAAATAATAGTCTTTCATAGTACTTTACATCGTGTGAGTTAACAATAACAATAATAATAAGTTCATGCGTGTAAAGATAATAATAAAAGCTATCGTAATAAGATCAAATTGTAATAGCGCAGTTTTCAATTGAGTGTCGTAAAACCAAAACCAAAGTAATTACTCTGACTAATCACAGCAGTCGTAAACAATCCAATGAACCAATCAGAGCTCGAAGCAGTTACGGGTCGGCGGCGCAAGCGCGGGAAAACGCGTGTAAGCAAGTCACGATTGTTTTTGGATTTACTTCTGATTGGTCGAGAAAATGGCGCGAGATTTTTTAGCCAATCACAAAGCGTAGCAATGCAAAACCAAAGCAATTGTGTAATTACTTTTGATACTTAATTGAAAACTGCTCTAAGATCAAATAGTAATAAATACATAACAGCGACTAATAAAACTACATCGACTAATAGTTAAAATTTTGTTTTATCACGTGCGTTAATAAGGTAAATTGTGGACACCGTAGAAAGATTCAACAGCTGACGTTTCGAGCACTAGCTCTTCGTAAATGCGAATCATTTAACGCTGGAAACGTCAGCTCTTGAAGGTTTTTACGGGCAGTACGCAGCTCTTACAAGGTCTTCTCTGATTTGCTGAGAAAACAATGGAACAAACAACACAACAATGGACCCTCGCCCTGAAAACAATAGAGCTGCGTGATACCCAATGAAATTAGAGTTTGTAAAGAGCTGCATGATATCTGGTTTTTACGGTGGCCAATTTCCCTAATCAACTCAGCTGATAAACCCAAATGTTTTTGTTTCCTTCCCCCACCGACCCATGTAGTGTAGTTCTAACTTTTGAGTCTGTTGATAAAATGTTATGGTGTGACCATTCAAATGAAACCTCTTGTGCAGTACTTTTGCATGGCACCACTTGTTTTTCAATACTTCACAAAATGAATTTTCAGATTTTATATGAATTTTTATCTTTGTCACTCATTGAATTTAAAATGTTAAGCTAACAAACTTCCGTTGTGTTTTAGGCGTTAATTCTCCGTGGAGCCATCCTGCGTAACCAAATCGTCGTCAAAGTAAGTTTCTCTAACTTTCTTGCTCGGAACAAGCCTCTATTTGGTGTTTATGTTAGGCGGGTGGGGGGGGGGGGGGGGGGGAGGATATGAAGACCTTTTCGTTTCAGGATATAAAAGAGAGCACTGTATGTGGAGGCCCGGTGGTCTAGTGGTCAGCGCGTCGGACTTTCAACCTGAAGGTCGGTGGTTCGAGCCTGGTCTCTCCCGTCGTGTTGTTTTCTTAGACAAAAAACTTTGCTCCACGTTGGCTGCGGCCGCACTAGAGAAGTTAACCCGGTTATTTGCAATTAAGTGTCATTGTCAGAGAAAACCAGGCAGGGCCCACGTTTCGAGGTCGGCCGATTCGTTTCAAATTTCTACCACAGATTACCCTTCTGATATGATTAAAAAATATTCCCTTTTGAAACGAATTGGCTTATTTTCATGCGACTTGACCACCCCCCTTGTTTTGCGCTAATTTGCATAAGAAAATCGCTTCATATTTGGGGTAACTTGTGTGAGTTATTCGACCTACTTTTTGCCAGTTTTCAGCGTCTTTTTGATTTATTTTGATTATTTGAGATTCGATCAAACTGTATTCACATGAGTGATTTAGGATTGATTTCGTGTTTTTGGCGAGCGTGCAAATTTTCGTCTCGTGTGGCTGTTGTGGATTCGCAAATTTTAAGCAATTTTCAAACGGCATTTTCTCACAACTGCGTGGATAGAATTTCAAATCAAAACGGTTTTGGCACAGTCCATTTATTATTGTTTAATGTTCAGTAAGATTTAGATTGGGACCTACGAATCCTTTTGGAAGATTGACCATTATAGTCGGCTTAAATCGGCAAAATCAGAACATGTTTTCGTGACATTTTTAACCCGTGAATACGCGCATGCGTAATGAACGGGTTATCGGTAACGGCGGCTAAATTCACTCACTCACTCACTCGATCCACCACTCAGATGTAAACTTTTTCCTCATATCTACGTTGAAATAACAAAATTTGACCTCGGTAATTAGTCAAATCCTTAGTACCGCAGTGCATAAGTGAAAAGACAATAGAGCCGTAGGCAAGTGAAGGATGTGAGTTCGAATCTCGCCAAGGACGGATTTTTTTCTTTCTTTTTTTCTTCGAACTGAAAGTTACTGGGTTTTTTTGTTTGTTTGCATTCGTCAAAAGTCGTTACATTTAATTTCCTAAAAAAAAAACCCGAAATATTGCCTTACCGTAAGCATTTCGTATTCACGGGTTGGCTCGAAGAAGCCTTTGATTAAGTATCAAAACAGACGAAACGATTTCTTTAAATCCGTTTGCATCCATTATTCATCATGTGAATACAGTTTGATCGAATCTCAAATAATCAAAATAAATCAAAAAGACGCTGAAAACTGGCAAAAAGTAAGTCAAATAACTCACACAAGTTACCCCAAATATGAAGTGATTTTCTTATGCAAATTAGCGCAAAACAAGGGGGGTGGTCAAGTTGTTTAGTGGTCAAGTCGCATGAAAATAAGCCAATTCGTTTGAAAAGGGAATATTTTTTATCATTTCAGAAGGGTAATCTGTGGTAGAAATTTGAAACGAATCGGCCGACCTCGAACCGTGGGCCCTGCCTGGTTTTCTGACAATGACACTTAAGTAATTAAAATTAACTGGTTTAACAAAATTCCTGATGCGACCGCGTATTTTTGTCGTTCACCAAATTTTAACCGTGTTAGCGGTTCCCATGGAAATTAATTAAAGAACAATAGATTTTTTTAACCGGGTTAGGTTTATTTAAACCACCTCGCTAGGTTGTTTAGTGCAGGTTAACTTTCCCGATCTGTCAATCATCTTCGCTTACGCGGTAATTTTTGGCTTCCTGTTGAATTTGTAGACCTTCGTATGGACGACTTTCAATTTCAAATAGAGAAAGGAAAACCGTCTTGTGTTTATGTTCTCCACAAAACCTATAATTAGATAATTTGACGATGTTGCTTTGCAGGGAATAACAATATGTAAAATGCCGGGTTACTGAAAAAATAACCCAGTTAACTCACCAAGTGCGGCCGCAGCCGTTGTCTCTCTGCACCCAGGTGTATAAATGGGTACCGGCGACATAACGCTGGGGGGTAACCTTGCGATGGACTAGCATCCCATCCAGGGGGAGTAGTAATACTCTCAGTCGCTTCATGCTACAGATACTGGGTTAAGCTCCGGCAATTGTGAGCCATTAGGCTTGTGAAGACTTACTAGGGAGCTTAAAGGCTGGTTCTCATACAATCGTCCCGGTCGCTCCGGTCGTCCGAGTCGTTTCAAAATTTTTTTGCAAACGACTCAGACGATCGGGACGACTCAAGCGATTTGGGTTCTCATACGGTCGTCCCGGTCGTCTCGAACGTTAATAGCGCAGTCGTAAACTGAGCGAAAACAATGCCTCTGCACGTGCGTTTCACATTTTGGTACATTTCTTTGTCGTTCTCTGCAAAACAACGTTAAATAATCAAATTATAGGTTTTGTGGAGAACGCGAACACACGACGGTAAATTTTCCCTTCTCCTTTTGAACTGGAAAGCCATCCCTTCAAATTCAGCACCTGGACAATCCGGTCACATTAGACAAACTAAACAAATTGGAACAACTGCATAGTAGTTTAAAATAGCGCAAATCCTTTTTTCAAGTGACGTTTTCCTTGGCGTTGCCGTCGTCGTTGCTTAACCCATTCACTCCTGAGAATTTTTACGTTTTTGAGCGATTTTCTGCATTCACACGCCCCATAGGATTTCGTGACTCCATATTTAAAGTTAACATTGAAAGTGCTGCTGTTCTAAAACACTGAAGGCTCGAGTTTACTGGAAACGTCATTGTGACGATCTCATTTTGCTTGGTTGATTTGCAATAAAGGGTCCAATATGAATTATCTACGATTTTTGGTAAGTTCACAGCCATTTTTCATCTTTAGTAGCTGCCTGATGAGCATCATTAAGCTTGGAGGTAGTTCAGAGTCCACTTCTCAATGAAGCGAGTTAGGTGTTGTACTTCGTTTACGAATTTGGCTCGTTGCTCGTTGAACTGGAAAAATGGCCGCCTGGAAACGAAGTGGCTTTGGGACTCGACTCTGGATGAATTTCTCGACCTACCGCGGCATATTTTGGAAGTTGCGACCACAGGAGAATACAACAAGCGCGAAATTTCGGCGGTGGGTCGGAGTGGCTGTGGACTTAGTATAAATATGAAATGTGTGCGGAAAGAATCGAGCGCTGTCAAAATTTTTGGCTTTTTCCCAGCATGCAGTGCGGTGGTGATATTGAAAATCGTGGCAAGGTCAGTATGCATTAGAACGAGAAGCTAGAGCTCGGCCCGAGCAACGAATAAGAGCAAAAACATTCACTGCTAAGCTAGGACTAGGACTGAATTTTGCTGTGAATGTTGACTTTTGGGTTTGCCATGATGATTTGAATAAAAAAAACTAAAGGCAAAAACGTGATTTTTGTTGTTTTTCTATGACGTTAAAAACGGTCATTTTTGTTATTGTCCAAATTCAAACGCTGATATTCTGCAAAAATCGCTGACTTTTTTGTGTTTATTGGGTATCTCAATTTGAGGGACTTTCTAGTCAATGCTCAGAACTGCTAGTTAGGGCAATGTTTGCGCGATTGAGAAAGTTGCAATTTTTTAAAGCAGTGGAGTATTGTACGGCCGGTTTTGGCCGGTGTAGGAGCGAATGGGTTAAAGTGCCCATAACGATTTTTTTTTTTTATTTTCTTATCTAAATCTACACGTCACGTAATGAACATCCGCGAAAAAAATTTTTGATTTCAGCAAAACGTGAATTTTTTTATGATTTTTTAAAGTCTTCGAAATTTGCCGCCTATTTTGGTCCACCATTCGCATTAGTCTCCTCTCGGTCTCTCTCGGTTAACAAAGGATCCGTGACGTAGGTTAAGGAACACATAACTTCAAACAAAAGAACTTGTGACTTCAAACAAAGAAACTGTGACGTACATTAAGGAACACGTGAGCCCGTTGGCCTTCTTAACAGCGGGACGGGTATACCGCAAAAAAATAGGATTTGGAAGATTTAAAATATTCAAAAAAAATTCACGTTTTGCTGAAATCAAAAAATTTTTTCGCAGATGCTCATTACGTGACGTGTAGATTTAGATAAGAAAATAAAAAAAAAAATCGTTATGGGCACTTTAAGCTCCCTACTGTATGTCTGGCGCGCCTTGGGTTGAAATTCTGTACATCAATAAACTGGCTTACCTCCACCACCATTACAACTGATGCCTGAGACAAATTTTATTGAGCTAAATAATAACTGAAATTCTAAAATTGGGTATAAATGGAGCATTATTTCTCTCTTACCGATAAACCCAAATGTTTTTGTTTCGCTCCCCCACCGATGCATGTAGTGTAGTTCTAACTTTGAGTCTGTTTATAAAATGTTATGGTGTGACTATTCGAATTCGAATGAAACCTTATTTCTCTCTTACCTTTTTCGTACTTCTTTTAACTGGAGCTGTCTTTTTAATTGTCGTCTCAGAGCCCGCCTCGAGAATCCAGTTCTGGAGATGTATCCATGCCGGTCGCTAGATAAGCAGCGTCACCATGAAGATCTTTCAGTCTTTTGATGAAACAAAATTGTGAAGCCTGCTTTTTGTCAGTGATTTAAGCTCAAGCACAGGGAAAGGAGTTTAGGTCATGAAAATTTATTTGCAAATAGAGGAGTTTAGTCCAAAGAAAGCGAAAGGAGTAAAAGCACAAAGGGAAAAGAACAAACTAACTCATTCATGAGCGAAAGCACAAGGAACTGGCGAAAAAAGACAAGTGTTCTTTGCCCGTGTGGTTTTACTGGCGTGGAGCCTGTTTTCAGGGTGAAAAAAAAAAGCCCCTTTGTCACCGTTACTTTTAAAAACCAGGCTTAAAAAGTCATTTTGAGAGCGTTATTTACTGCTATCTATTAACTAGCGCCTAAAGGATATTAGTATGGCATTTTCTTTCTTTCTATTCTTAACCCTTTAATCTCTAGTATCAAAATACATATTCTCCTTTCTTGCCCCAATATGTTCATCAGCGTTAGTGGGGAGAAGATTTTGAATTATCAAGATAATTCGTCTTGGGTGATCATATTCTTAATTCTCATGACATCTCTCTGATAAAGTATTGTCATTAGAAGAAGAAATTTGATGCTGATCACTACTAGAGCTTAAAGGGTTAACAACACGTGTGAAAGAGCATTTGTAGAAATGTTTAACTCTACCGCGCGTTTCAGCGTGGTGCAAAGAAAAATTTGTTGAATTTCGATAATAAAGCTTCTGACAAATGAGGTATCATGATGAGTGAATCATATATATGAACTGCGGATAGAGAATATAAAGTGAAGAAATGATTCTCGCAGTCAGGGCTTCAACGGGATATGAACCCCTGACCTCCGCGTTACTGATGCGATCTCTACCTATTGAGCTATGAAGCCATACACATTGGTCACACTTAGTCGAGACAGCATTGTCAAGTTGTGGGTATGTCGTGGTCAGAATCCGTAAACAAAGTTCCGTTTTATCAAAAGATTTTTTGTTTGTTTGAAACAAATAAAGGACCTTTCGAGAGGTATTTACCTTTTAAAACTAATTGCAGAAACTTTTGCAGAGATAAAGAGACTTGTGCGATAGTAGTATGATTTTCAATGCGCGCTGTCAACCCGACACTCGTCTGCTTATTTTTATTACAAATATATCTCTCAATGGAGTGTATGTAAATTAAATAGCCAATTACAACAACGCAAAGAACGCAATGAAGAAGCGGCCTTGTTCAGGAGGTTTCTACGACGAGGTTAATATCTATCAATTTTTTTCAGCCTACGAGACTGACACATGTCTCAAATTTAATTACAATTAGCATTCAGGGGTGTGTCCCTGATACATTCACTAATTATTTTAACACGAAACGCTGTGACATCCATTCGCACAACACTAGGCACAGTAATGGTCTTTTTATAGAAAAAATTAAGTTAGAGATTACAAAACGTGCGTTATTTTAGAAGGTGCGGCACTTTTTAAGTCTTAAATTTTGATCCGTAGCAAATGTATTTATCATGGGTTACGTAACCTCATTTTTGGGCGTTTGTGACACTTTGTCACAATGCTTCATTAGCGGGGTGTCGGGTATATATACGGTGAGGCCTTCATTTGTATTCATTCGAGTCATACGACCGCACTCTGTTCGCCTCTAAATTATGTCCGACACTGGAAACGGCGTAGAATCAAATCTTGAGGTTCCTTTTGACGACTCTTCACAACGGACTCCTATTCCGCCTTCTTCGTCTCCGCTACAACAGTCTCCTGACTTAGCATCGACGTTTTCTCTCTTTAAGGATTATTTCGACAAGAAATTGACCGCGTTGAAGCACGACATCCAGGAAGACTCCTTAAGCAACAGTGATTCTATTGCTAAGAAGTTGAAAGAGGAATCCAAAATATCCTTCAAGTTTGAGGGGAACAAAAGGCAGTTCTACTTCAATTCCGGCCTTGCAGAGAAGGTTCAATCGGCTTCCACCGCTCTCGCTAAAAGGAAATTTGAAGTCGCCCGCTCTTATCTAGAAGAGCTAGACGCTGACATAAAGAAACGGAACAAACTTGTCAGATTGGCCGATAAATCCGCTGCCGGTTGGGACTTGGTCAACGAATATTTATCTGACGAATTGGCTAGCGGATCGGAGGACGAAAAGCGAATTCGACGCGCAGAGCAGAGGGCCCTTCGCAAACGAAAAGATCGGCAGCAGCAGAAAACGAAGTCCGCAGCCAGGCAGAGTCAACCATCTGCAACCACCACTTCTTTTGCTGGCCAGCGTCAGTTCAATTTTGCTTCCGCTTCTCGTTCCTTTGCACCCGCTAGTAAAGCAAAGCCTGGCGATTTCTGCTTCGCTTGTGGTCGGCAAGGTCATTGGAGATCCGAGTGTCCTGGACATTCCCAACCCAGACCTTCAAGTTCCAGCCAGTTGAATTCCGGTTTCTCCTCAAACCTTGGAGGTAAATAAAAACCTTCCCAAGAACTTGGAGTAAAAGTTAAGTATTTATTTTGTGATTATGGATTTTTCCAGCTTAGAGTTTTTCAGAGAAAGAGACTCTAGTTCTTTAGTCGATTTCGATTACGATCGAAATCTATTCAAATATGAACAGAACTCTGTTTTGCCTGTACTGAAAGGCAGGCTTAAGGCCGCGCTCCATTATTGGTATTCTATTGGCGCCAATAGCTTTGTTACTGATACTATCAAGTTCGGTTATCGCATCCCTTTTCTCAGTACCCCTAGCAGGGCGCTTTTTCGTAACAATAGGTCAGCTTTGGACAATGCGTTGTTTGTCGAGTCGGCTATATCTGAATTAGTTTGCAATCACTCGGTGGTTGAGGTACCCTTTGTCCCACACGTTGTTAACCCGTTTTCTGTGTCGATTCAATCGTCAGGCAAGAAAAGGCTTATTCTCGATTTGAGGCATGTCAACCAGTCTATTTGGAAGCAGAAGTTTAAGAGCGAAGATTGGAGGGTCTTGTTATCATATGTAAACAAGGGTGGTTTCCTTTTCAGTTTTGATCTCAAGTCTGGCTATCATCATTTTGATATTTTTCCAGATCATCAAACTTTTTTGGGGTTTTCCTGGAATTTTTCTGGAACTGTCAGATATTTTTGTTTCACAGTTCTCCCTTTCGGCCTTAGTTCCGCCCCGTACATTTTTACCAAATGTCTCAGGCCGCTTGTTAAGTTTTGGAGACTTAGTGGCATCAAAATAGTCGTGTTTCTCGACGACGGGTGTGGTGAGGGTGATTCATTGCGAATTGCTAAGGATCATTCATTGCTCGTTCGGACATCGCTGGGTTATGCAGGTTTTGTCGCTAATTCCGCTAAGTCTACTTGGGAACCTACGCAGTCACTTGTTTGGTTGGGTTTGAACTGGAATCTTGTTTCTGGTTCGTTTTCTATCTCTGATAGGCGTATTTCCAACTTTATTGGTTTTTTAGAGAAATTCCTTCAATCGGCTCCGTACGTCACTGCTCGGGATTGCGCCTCGATCGCAGGCCATGTTATGTCAATGTCACCAGTCTTGGGTAATTTGACTCGTCCTAAGACCCGTTTTTTGTACAAGGTCATAGACTCCAGGTCTTCGTGGGATTCTCGGTTCAATATCGGGCTTCATAACGATTGTCTTTCGGAAATATTTTTCTGGAAAAACAATTTCGCGAGCCTTAATTCTAGACTTATAGTGCCTTATCAGGCGCCTTGTTTGCTTAGTTTTTCAGATGCTAGTAACGTAGCCTGTGGCGCTTACCTTGTCGGTACTAGCCAAGTATGCCACCGTATGTGGAGTCCATGTGAGGCTATGAAGAGCTCTACATGGAGAGAACTTAAAGCCGTGTTTTTTGCTTTAACATCGTTTAAGGATTCAGTTCAGGGCAAGTCCGTTAAATGGCCCTCTGACAATCAAGGGGCGGTCCGTATAGTTGACATAGCGAGTCCTAAAGCAGAATTGCATTCTATTGCGCTTGAGATTTTTGATTTCTGTAGGATTTTTAATGTTCGTCTTGTTCCTCAATGGGTTCCCAGAGAGCTTAATGTTTGTGCTGATGAAATTAGCAACATTATCGATTACGACGACTGGTATACTACCCAGGGGTTTTTTGCCCATTTAGATTCTATCTGGGGTCCCCATGCCGTTGATAGGTTTGCTAACGCGTCCAATGCCCATCTCCCTAGATTCAATTCTAGGTTTTGTGTATCAGGCTCAGAAGCTGTTGACGCTTTTTCAGTCTCTTAGACGGCAGAGAATAATTGGCTCGTTCCGCCAGTACATTGTATCACAAGGGTGATCCAACATCTTGTTTCATGTGGCACCTTTGGGACTTTAGTGGTCCCTTATTGGCCGTCTAACGTTTTTTGGCCTTTTCTATTTGCGAGCTCGCTTGATTTTCAACCATACGTTGTTGGGTCCATTTACTTCCCAGATCCCTCGGGGATATTTGCTCTTGGGTGTTATAAGGATTCGCTCATAGGCTCTGATAAGTTTAATAGTGCGGTTCTAGCTGTCAGAATTGACGCTAGGGGTCACAGTTCTTAGGCATGGCGTTTTTTCTTTTATGCCGAGTGGTTTTTTGACTGCAGTGACGTTCGCACTGGTCAGTGGTTATGTTCGTGAGTTCAAGAAGTTTCGTCTGCTTGTTCCTTGACTGTGTTTCGAATGAAACTAGTTTGCCGAGTGGCTTGATTCTCGCCTAGTGGCGTTGTGCAGATTTGTACAGGGTTGTTTTTTGCGTTGTAAATTAGTTTCACGTTTGTTATGATATTTATTTTTGCAATGCTAACGTCGTTCCCATAGATTTTGTCAGAGGGGCTTTACAGCCTGGTTTTCAACATGTTGAAGACAGCCGCCTCAAGGTATTAGCTCAGGAGCTCCCTGAAGTTCTTCTCAAGAGCAAAAGCGCAAATACAGCTAAGAAGTATGAAAGAGGTTTTAATGCATGGAGAAAATGGGCTTCACAGTTCAAGGAGATTGTAATTTTTCCCGCTTCTAGCGTTTATGTTTCTTTATTTTTTCTTAGTTTGATACAAGAATCGGTTTCTTGTAACATTATTGACGAAGTCCATTACGGGCTTAGGTGGTTTCATGATTTAGCAGGTCATCCCGACCCATGTAATTCACCTGTTGTTATTCCATTATTGGAATCTGCCAAAAGGCTTCTTAGTGTTCCGATTAGAAAGAAAGAACCAGTTACTCCTGAGGTTGTTCAGCGCTTGTTTGCGCATTATGGCTCCGCTTCCGCTAGTTTATCTGATTTACGTTTGCTCAGTTTGTGTGTTTTGGGTTATGCGGGATTTTTCCGTTTCAACGAGTTAGTTCAATTGCGCAGGTGTGATTTTCTATTTGAAGATTCTTTCATGAGAATTTTTGTTCAGCGTAGCAAGACGGACATTCATAGGGATGGAGCTTGGGTTGTCATTGCTAAAACCCTAAAGCCTACTTGTCCTGTTATGTTAACCCTTCGTTATTTTTCAGTTGCTTCTTTTTCAGAAGACAGTGAAGTTTTTCATTTTCCGTCCACTTGTTTTCTGCAGCAGCAATGGATCTTATCGTTTTCGTGGGTCTGCCCCATTGTCCTACTCTAGGGCGCGCGAGATAGTACTTTCCGCTTTTGAGGCCGTTGGCCTCTCCAAACAAGATTATGGGCTTCACAGCCTTAGAGCTGGAGGCGCCTCCGCCGCGGCAAATGCCCAGATTTCTGATCGTTTGTTTAAGAGACACGGACGTTGGAAATCAGACAAGGCTAACGATGGCTACATAAAGGATAATACTCTTGCTTTGTTGTCGGTTTCATTGTCATTGGGTATTTAATTTACTTCCCGTTCTTTTAGTTCGCCCGTACACGGCTCGTGTTGACACACCCCATAAGTGGTTGCTTATTACATGGTAAATGATTTATATTCGGTTGAGCGGGGGAGCGTATTAGAATATAAATGTATTTATCATGGGTTACGTAACCTCATTTTTGGGCGTTTGTGACACTTTGTCACAATGCTTCATTAGCGGGGTGTCGGGTATATATACGGTGAGGCCTTCATTTGTATTCATTCGAGTCATACGACCGCACTCTGTTCGCCTCTAAATTAAATACCCAATGGCTATATTAGCATTCAGGAGGTTTATTTTTTCTATTCTTGGCTTGCCATGTTTTGTTTTGTTTTTTCACATTATACTAGATTATGTTGTGATCGTAATCTTCATGCTAGACATTACAGTTACTGCTCTGTTATTATCTTGCGCCACATTGGTTATTGACATATATCTTGTAATTTAATTGACATGGAGGACATAATAAAGAGGCCCGTACACGGCTCGTGTTGACACACCCCATAAGTGGTTGCTTATTACATGGTAAATGATTTATATTCGGTTGAGCGGGGGAGCGTATTAGAATATAAGTGTTTTTATAGACTAAGATTTATAATTTTTTATCCGTAATTGTATACGTAAAATAATAATTTAATACGTAAAACCAAAAAAAAATTCGTGCAAGGGAAAATGCCAGGAAAAAAATTCGTGCAAAGTTCAAGGCAAAGAAAAAAAATTCATGCGGAAGGAGAAGTCCTATTGTAGTTGTTATTTAGTATATTGTTATTATTGTTGTTATTATTGTTGTTATTATTGTTATATTGTTGTTATTTAATATATAAAAGCTGCCAAAGTGCCTATTGAAAATAGCGCTCTTGGCGTTTCAAAAATTCAAAACATTCTTGGGGCCTTGTTCATTATAAATAGTATTATAAAGGTGACAGGCCAAACACGACTCCCGCTAGTCGCAAAATGTATAAAGAAGCCTTTAGAAATGCTTTCCCAAGAAGGTCTACGAGATATTTGTTCCCTTTAGATCACCAATATAGAATTGTGACTAGTCACTATTATCTCTGTCTGAGTTTTGCATGCACGATATGTATTGTATGACTCTTTGATGATCTTTGGGGTAAAAATCTCTTAAGGCTGGTTTTCACTAGCGCATAAGCATAAGCACAAGCCAACATACGCAGACTCAGTAACATGTTGATCATTAGTTCCAATTGTTTGAACAAAACAGAACAATAGGCACTAATGATCAACACGTTACTGAGTCTGCGTATGTTGGACCCCCCTTTCAGACCTGTGTCTCCCTTGTGGTTCATAAAAATAATAGAATAAAATTGTTTTATACGTAGTTGTTTCACCTCCACCAATTGATTGATTGTCAATTTTTTTGACTTAAAGGGATGGTTTCACGGTTCGGCGCATGTGCACAGATCTAAATGCTTTATTCGCTTGCTTACCAATTTTATCGGTTAAAAAACCACTCACCTTTACTTCAATAATCACATACTATAATTAGTCCAAACAAAACGAAGGATGACCAAAATTCACAGAAAATGTCGACGGATTACACCGACAAAGTCAACACTGAATAAAACCTTTGACCCGAAGGATTTATTCTACGCTCTGGTGATTTTCATGGCGCACATTGGTATGTATAATCATCCATTCAACCAGCGACATTTTCACGGGCAAATTTCCCGCCAGAGTTATGTACTCGCTTCCGATTGGTCTAAACAATGAATTTAAATCGGTTACGTTACAGCTTGCACATGCGCCGTACCGTGAAACCCTCCCTTTAACAAACGCTTTTCGAGTTTCAGGAGTGCTGGAAATGGCGTTTCAGAGGGTAAAATTGGAAAAATTTCCGGGCAGGCATGAACCCGGACCCCCCTTTCAGAAATCCCTGGATCCACCTCTGTTTTAGCTCCTTGTTTTATATATAGTTCTGTTTCTGAGAAGTGTTTATTGGAGCTTGAAGAACCTCCGTTGTTTCATCATGGCGTTATTGCATCCCGACATGGCTTGAACAGATATGGTGATCTGTATTGAAAATCTCACGAACGCTAGTGAATTCTTACGTTTTTCTTAAGCAAGACTCGAGTTTCGGTTCTTAGGTGAACCTCATCAGTTGCTCCCATAAGTAACTGTCTCGCGGAATAATATGAAATTATTCCGTTGTACATGAAATGTTTGCCGCTTTTGTACTCTTGGGAAGGATCGAATGTTCCGTTTTCTAATTGGCTCGTTTAATTGAACCAATAGCATTGGTGTAGTTTCTATGAAGTCAGATCCGAGACTTAATTGGTCTTTCGACTCGTCGAGCCGACCTGCGGGATCGAATCGTCGACTCCTGAGATCGACTCGTCGTGTTTCACTCTCGAGGTCGACTCGTCGAGTCCTGAGATCGACTCGTCGACTCCCGAGATCGACTCGTCGAGTCCCGAGATCGACTCGTCGAGTCCTGAGATCGAATCGTCGACTCCCGAGATCGAATCGTCGACTCCCGAGATCGACTCGTCGAGTCCCGAGATCGACTCGTCGAGTCCTGAGATCGACTCGTCGACTCCCGAGATCGAATCGTCGACTCCCGAGATCGACTCGTCGAGTCCCGAGATCGACTCGTCGAGTCCTGAGATCGACTCGTCGACTCCCGAGATCGAATCGTCGACTCCCGAGATCGACTCGTCGAGTCCCGAGATCGACTCGTCGAGTCCTGAGATCGACTCGTCGACTCCCGAGATCGACTCGTCGACTCCTGAGATCGACTCGTCGAGTCCTGAGATCGACTCGTCGTCGTCGGTTGATTCTCATATCCAGACCCCTTAATCTCAAACCCTGGAAAGGTCTGGTACTAACTTGTTCCAAGATGGCGGCTACCGATAGGGATAGAAGTTTGGGTGATCTCAAAGCTTCCCTGCGAGATGGTATACAACACATAATTACCCGTTTAAGTGAAGAGATGTTAGCAGACGAAGACGGGATTGATTATTTATGCACACATATCGACCGGGTTTTAAACCTGTTATCAAGAGCTTGTACTCTGTTCTATATTCCAGAGGATCTGATTTCACTTCTGCTCAGTGTTCGCCAGGCACTTTTTCAATCAACATCAGATTTAACAGATGGTGATAAAGTGCGACCAGTATTTTATTCAGGGTGCAGAGGAAGACCAGCAATAGCTATTTCCAGGGAACAAGTAGAATTGTATCTGGAATACGGTTTCACGGCTGTTAAAATCGCAGAGTTATTTTCCGTGTCTGTGAAGACCATATTTCGTCGTATTGCTGAATGGGGAATCGAGAGAAAAAAATACAGTGACCTGTCCGACATGGAGCTTGATAATGTCATGTAAGTGTAATCGGCAAATTTTCAAAAGTGTACATGTAGACATAGTCCTTGGAGAGAAGAGCGTAACAACGAGGATGTACATGAAGATTAATATCCCTCAATTTCCTCAAATCCCTCTGTAAGGACGTGAAAAGCCGAAAATGTGAGAGGTGATTGTTATTTTAATTGTTATATTATTTTTTAGTATTAGCAAGAAATGTACATTTTATATGGGATTCTGAGTTTTAAACAGGGTGTACAATTTCACTATTTTGCATCTTGAACCGGTTATCTGTGTTGGTTGTAAAAGTACGTAATAAGGTATGCAAGACATAAAAACTAGTTCTGCCTTAAACAGGGTAGCAAAGTTAATGTTTTTTGTCTTAAAAGGTTGAGAGTTTTACAGCCTCAGTGACACTTCCCTATCCAAGTAACCCCCTCCCACCCCCACCCCAGAAACATGTACACAGTGTCTCAGTCTCAGAGTAGTCAATAGTACTGTAACTTCCAACCTGCTTGTATTGTACAATAGTTTTTATTTTCTCCTAAGTATGTTTTATCACTCAAATGCCACATTAAAATCACCTTCATGAACTTTATAATAATGAATGCATAATTATACCCAAGTTATGTTTTAAGTTAACACCAAATGAGGACGTGCAGAATGTAAAATGTCATTTACTAGCTACATTTACATACTCTTTAGTGCTGACATTCTGAAAGTCATGCCAAACTGTGGATATCGGAGGATGAGAGGCCACTTGACTGCAAGAGGTCTACTTGTTCAGTGGAGTCGTATTCAGGATAGCATGAAGCGAGTCTGCCCTGAGGGTATTCTCATGCGTGCTCTACAACTTACAGCAGTCCATAGAAGATTCTACCATGTGAGAGCTCCGCTTTCACTTTGGCATATCGATGGTAACCATAAATTAATCAGGTCAGTATGCAATGCAAATACTGTTGGTCATTATCAGCATGATTATTGTATTGTTTTGATTTTAAGACAACCATATCTTGATTACAATATTATTTAATTGCTAAGAGTAATAATATTAAAATACTATCAGTATTACTCGGTATTGTTATTACTATAGACCCTATTCATAAATGGCGGCTGATTTATTTATTCTTTTATATTCATGCTAATCAGCCCAACTAGCCTCATTTTAGAGCAAAAATTCTTTTGAATTTTGCACATGCTAACGAGGCTAGTTGGGCTGATTAGCATGAATATAAAAGAATAATAAACCGGCCGCCATTTATGAATAGGGTCTATTAGTAGTATTAATGAAGATGATGCGAATTGCAGAAATACAAATTTAAATGAAGATATGATTGTTGCAGTGGTAATTGCAATGAAAGCAATTGCAAATTAACCTGAAAAAATATTGCGGGACTTCAATGGGATTCGAACCCATAGTCTCTGCAGTGCTCTACCAGTTGAGCTATGAAGACCCATAAATTGACTGCAAGCCAATTTAATTGACTGCAAGCCAATTTATAAATGAAGTGCACATCATCTTCATTCTTCATTCCTTCCACGTGTTAAGATGAACTCAACAAATTGGCCTGCTCCCAATATATGGGTCTTCATAGCTCAACTGGTAGAGCACTGCAGAGGTCATGGATTTGAATCCCGTTGAAGTCCCGAAATATTTTTGCGTGTTAATTTGCAATTGCTTAAATTGCAGTTATCACTGCGATGATCACATCTTTATTTTAATTTGTGGTATTATTATCACATAATTACATGTCAAAGTTAGCAAGGTCGTGATGATGATGATCATACATGTATTTCTTCATTTTGATCACTAATACCATTGTAAGTAGTTTTCCATGGGGCCGTTGGTCTTTGCCTTAAGTAAAATATAACTTTTGATTGCAGGTGGGGCTTTGTTATTCATGGGGCCATAGATGGATACTCAAGGCATATTATGTTCTTAAGATGTAGTTGCAACAACAAAGCCGCAACAGTGCTTCAATTATTTGTAGAAGCTGTTGGAACCTTTGGTTTACCATCCAGAGTAAGAGGAGACAGAGGTGTTGAAAATGGTGATGTCGCATGGTACATGCTCACCCATCCAAACAGAGGGCCAGATAGAGGCAGTTTTATTGCTGGCCGAAGCTGCCATAACCAAAGAATCGAACGACTTTGGAGAGATGTTTATTGTGGCTGTTCATTCACATTTTACAATCTTTTTTCATTCATGGAGGTTGAAGGGTTGTTAGATATCGGTAGTGATGTCCACATGTATGCCTTGAGATATGTATTTCAACCAAGAATAAACGCCCACCTAAAGGAATTTGCTGAAGGATGGAATAACCACCCTTTGTCAACCGAGCGAAACATGTCACCTGCCCAGCTTTGGTTATGGGGTCTTCGAAGAGTGCCTCGCAGCGATGAATTCCTGACTAATGTAAGAATTTCATCAACGTGTTATGTACAAGCAGCTTTTGCAGAGGTCTATTAAATGCATCTTTTCCTTTTGGCAAGTCGTTGCTAAGAAATTATGAAGTTTTTCCCAGGAGCCACGAAGCTCTTTAGGACCTCTAATTTCATTGGCCCTGGGTATCACGAAGCTCTATTGTTTCAGGGCTAGGATCCATTCTTCTGTTTGTTCTGTTTTTTTTTTTTCTCAACCAATCCTGGGAGCCGTTCCGAGAGCTTCGTGGCGCCCCATTTGTCCTAGCCTTACCTCTGCAGCCCAAGAGAAGTGCTAGTACTCTTGCTTTAACCCTGGTCTCAAAATGTTATTTCCTTTGCATGTATAAGTCCGTATTAGTTGATATCATTATTATGCATTTAAATGAATTTTTTTACAGGATGAAGCTGCACAGTATGGGATAGACTGGCATGGGCCCTTTCCAAACTCTGAATGGGCTGGAGATAATGCATGTGTGGATGAATCTATCATTGTTAATGTTCCAGACGTGCAACTGCCTTTTCTCACAAGTGATGTGTATGGTCAACTTGTTCAACAGTTTAATCCACTTGGTGAAAGCATGTCATTTGGACTGGACATTTATCTTCAGGTGGTTACATTTGTGACCAGTTATTCTCAAAACTGAAAAAACAGTTTCTTATCTTATTGGTGGTGAACTAAAAGACTCCATATACTCGTAAACAAAGTCAACATGTTTTTATTGCCATGGCCAGGTAACGTAAGGCTTGACAAATAAGCAGCAGTTCAATTGATGATAGTTTCAACTTAGCTTTTTGCTGCTGTCTCTTTCAGATACAGTAATCGTTTCAAAAAATCAAACATTGTGCAGTTCCAGAAAATATTCATACTCCCCCCACGGAAGGTGTTTTGTTTAGCACTCCCGTTCCCCCCAGGAAATTCCAGTTAAGCTTCATACTTTGCTTCTAAAATGTTGGCTTTTAAGACCCCCTCCCCCTAGGAATTTCCAATGACCTTCCATGGGGTGGGTATGGATTTTTTCTGGAACTACACATTACAACATTTTCTAAGTAGTATGAAAAATACTGTAACTACATGTGGCTAAAGTATGGTTCTTTTTTTTTTGGACATAGCACTCCAGACTAAGTTTTATTCAAACTTAAAGTGAGTACATGTAACGTCACAGTCACTTCTTAATTTAACAACAACAAGAACAAAGTTGGTAGCGATTTTTGTTAAGCTTTACAAAACTAACATGAGTTGGTGGTGTTGTAGCATTGGTATTGTCATGTGACCTTATGACCTTCACAGGTGTTTAACAAAGGGTTTAGAACCCACCACTGAGTAGCAAAGGTACACTGATGTAACCAATTTCCAATAACTTTATATTCAAATCAATGATACTTACACTCAGATGTGTAAAAATAGAACATGCCCTTTGGGCAAAATCAAAGCTGGTTGGTAATAGTTTTGTTTTAATAGATATAAACAGTTGATGACAGTCCCAATGACACTATAGACTATCATGCACTTAATATAATGGGAATCGAAGACAGTTTGTTATGACTTTGCTGCTGAGGCCCAATTAAGTAAACTACCCATGTGGTGGGGTCACCCAAAAAACAAAAACCCTAACGCAACTACAAGGAACTTGCAATTTTTTGCATGACAATATGGCAATATGCTACACAGCTACATGTATTCTCGATACAGGTACATCTTTTACGCTCGGCCATATCCTTTCCCTTGAATACGGACCGTTGCATCAAATGCTGCCTCAAATTGGCCATATGTGGAAAAGCATGTGGGTATCTTCAATGAAGTAGAACATGTGTCAGGATCAGGCAATGAATAACCTTTCTCATCTGGCAAAAATCCAACATTTACTTCTCTGGGCATGAGGGGTGATCCAGTGATAAAGGCCAATATGGATTTGATATCAGTCCCTAAATATTATTAGCATAAATAACTAGAATTTAATATTTGAATTTGCTTCTTGAATTTGATCTCAACCCTAGTACTCTAGGAGTGCTGAGTATCTTATTTCTCCTTAACATATCACTACCCTATCACACTGTCACTCAAGAATAAAGGAAATGATCATCAAGAATAGTTTTGATTGTTAAACAAATTCTCTTCATCAGGGTCTTATCAGGGTTTATGCACCTATCAATGTTAATCTGGGGGGGGGGGGGGGGGGGGGGAGGCCGGGCAAAGGCCGGGGATTTGACAGAGGAAGTTGGCCCATGGCGACATAAAAAATTGCTTCAAGTTCAAATCCCCGGCCTTTGCCTGGCCTCCCCCCACCCTCCAGGTTAACATTGATAGGTGCATTAATGAGTTAAATATCACAACAGTATCAAAACATACAGAGAGAAGAGTAAGAAAAATGAATATCCCAACTATTAAGCTACCTACCTTCTTTTCTCTTACAAACGTTTTGAAGATATTCATGAAAGTAGCCAAATGCTGTGTCACTCTTTTCACTTCTGCAAGATGTAGGGTCTTTTTTCACCCTTGCTAACAACACATGAAGGTCAACTGTAACTTCATCCACTGTTGGGAAAACCAGGGAAGTAACTTTGGGATGATCCGTAAGCAAAGGTCCAAGATGCAAAACATTGAGTCCCTTCCTGATCTCATCCAGTTCTCTTAATCTCTTGTGGATGACTTGGTGTACCATAATCTCATATGCTACTTGGGCTGCATTATTAATGGTAACAAAAGGAACACTAACTCCACTTTCATCTACGAGGTTAGAGACCATATCTTCTCTATTCAAGGAGGCAATTTCATCTTCACCAGCTTGGGACATGCGTTTCAGCACTTCCCGAACATTCAAATCAGGAACATCCTCTGCACACACTACTTGTGCGGCAGTTTCAGTGCAGCCAGTGGACAAATACACTTTAACTGCTTTTGCCAGACCAGCAAACCAAACTTCACCATGAATGATAGCATGCGCCACAATTTCTCCTGTCATTTTGAAATATCCATTAAGTACCAGCTGCTGACTATGGACGGGGAGTTTGTGGTCATCATCACCTTCAAACAGTTGAGGAGCTGTTCCTTTAGAAAGTGTTTCTATAGCAATTGTGAGGAACTCCCTTAATGGTCCCCCAATATCAGCTGCCTCTTCTTCAAAGTCAACATCATCGCCACTGTCCGAGATAAAATATACCACTGGTGGTCTAATGAGTTTGTTGGCACTGTTTTTATAAATCCTGCAAAGCTCCCGAAAAGGATTCTTTGAACGGTTAAAATTAATGGGCATGGATGGACCAGCAGTAACCACATCTTCTTTAAAGATCTTTAAAATTATATCAGATGGTAGGCCTAGTTAGGAAAACAGATTGGATAAAACTTAAATTGTATTATCTGCAGTATACCTGTGTCAAAAAAGAACAAGTAAGCAGTGGAATTATTTTCCAATGCAATATAAAGGACATCTTTTCTCTTGCTTGCCTACATTGTACTCATTGATGTATGGTCTGAAAGATCTCTTCCCTCCCCTCGGCACAGGTTAAATGTCAGTCTTCTGTTAGCGGTAAACCTGATGACATTAGAAGCAGTAAAGAGACATGGATTCTCATGGGAAATACTGGCAGTTCAGGGGTGAAGGTGTTAACAGAAAATATAGCATAGCATTAAAATAGGAATTTAAAATAACTTGGACACCTGCAACAGGTCAAGAAAATTCAGGAAAGGGGGGCAAAGTCCCGTGGGTGTCACACTCACCCCCCTCAGTATTTGTTTTTGTTTTAACGATAAAAGATTGTTCTGAAACCAATTACCTCCATTGACAACTTTTGTCTCAGCTTTTTCGTTAGATCTGCTGGTGACACTCCCCACTAAAGTCAGGTCACAACTTTCAGTGCCCTCCTCACTCACCGCTTCAATCTCTTGGCTTTCACATAGTAAATCTGCTGCCTCCTCAAGTGTTAATGCCATGTCTACTGCTTTTTGCAAACTTTCCTTTGATGCTGTGGGAAACATCATGGATAAACTATCTGTCCACAATGCTGCATCAGCTGTTGGAGCTTCTGGCTGAAGTTGGTCATCAGTTGGAGCATCATGTGCTATGTTAGTCAGGTCTTGGGAATTTGAGGGTGTTATACCACTACTTCCCACAGTGCACAAGGGCATATGATCACGAATGGAACATAATGGCATACTCTCATTACAGTTTATGCATTTTGTTGTAACAGCACCATCAGAGCTTGAGATGCTAGTCTTCACATCTTGTTCTAAGCTAAGCTCACTCTGGATGGGTCTGATATATACAATTCCACTTCCAAGGGCACCTTTTAAAAATGGGATTGAATAACCTGTTGACTGCATGGGAATTGGCACAAGTGGTCGAGAAGCTCCTCCTCTTTCAGCCCTCATGAATTCAAAAGCACCATTTTGTGTCTTAAGTTTGGGGAATTCCTTCTCCAGAGTTTCTCTGACATGGTCAAAGCTTCCTTGCTTATCTTTAAAAACAATGCGTTTCTTTCCCAGCCCTGCTTGTAGCAAGGTATTGCCTTCCATAAGGGTGGGTGACTTCTCTGCCATTGGTGATGCAAGCAAAAAAAAATCATGTGTCCATGTTTCTTTAACAAAAGGAATAACAGATTTCTGCCTCTTACGAGAAGGAGGATTGGATAATGGCGTAATATTTTGTCTTCTACCTCCTTGCATGTACTGTGGGAAAGCAGCCCTAATTAACAGAACAGGTGACAGTCAATTAATTTAGTAAATTATCGTACATGTCTAACTTAACCTATGGTGGATGTGTCTGTAGTTCATGTAGTAACTTAACCTAACCTAACTTTACCTACTTCACTTATATTTGTGCCCAGGGCTGTGCTCAAGCAGTGCCCAGGGGCCTTGGCATGGGCTCCTTACTTTTCTCTTCGGACGACTAGAAAAACTTCCTTTTGCATAAAGCTTAAGTGCCAGGCACCCCAGATTTCATAGTTGGGAGCCTTTGGGCTCCCTGTGGTTCTTCTAAGAGCACAGCCTTGGTGCCATTAAATTATTGCCATAAATGAATACATAAATATAAGTTACCATATCTTGAAAGGTTACTAAAGCTTAACAACTAGAAATTTGGTCAACATTTCAAAGAAAAATCCAATTTCAAATCATCCATTTTTTTTTTGCAATTAATTTTGTTACACTTTCCTAAATAATTATGGAAAAATGTTAAAGAAAGGTATGGAAAAAGGTTAAAGAGCCACTGCTAAAGACCAGCTGTTCCATTAAAAGGCAGCCTAGACTCTAGGGGTATTTTAACTTGAATTTTCCAAGAGAATGTAGGGGAATAAAAAGAATTGATTCTGCTAGTTGAAAAGGTTTGAAATGAAAATGACTTTGTGTTGGTCGTGTCTTTTATTCACTGTCTGTTATCTTATGAAGTATTTGAACAAACGGGTTGGTTAATGCTTTTGACAAATGGTAAACAAAACTCAGATCTGCTTTTAAATTTCATTTGGGAATTAGGGGTACTTATTATTTACATGGAAAAACTGGAAATTCCGGTTGGAAAATCAAATGGTTTGCGCCATTCCGTTTGTGAAGCTTAAGAAAATATGGGCTGTGATTTGAGGCAATAGAATTTTCCTACTCTTTTTAGTCTGTTAATTTGGATATACTTTGTAGTGGGTCGTTCTCCCACCATGTCAATTTTTATAGTTTTATGTTTATGCAGAAGATTTCCACCGTGGTGGTTTGTGTAAATGGTAAACACCCTAGGTTTACATGTACCATTGATAATTACTTTTTCAAAAATCTGGTATCAAGGATGGCTTTGAAGAAATAGGGACACAAATTTCTGCTTGGAACATTCCATCTGGAGAAACAGGAAAACCTTTTCTGATGTTCCGTTACTCCCAGAAATTTTTCACTGGAGACACCAGAAAATTTGTGTTCGTAAAATCGTAAACAAGCTACAGGATAGAGTCTGGGGTGTCTGTGGACAATGAACTGACTAGCAACGAAAGATCACTTTAATATATGTTTGTAATTTTATCCATATACGGCTATAACGACAATTAACATTATTTTTTCAATCTTTGCCTTTTTAAGTGAACAAGTATTTGCCTGCGATTGCAAATACTATTTAAGCGTAACTGCGTGAGAAATTTTGAATTGAAATCCTCAGTTTATATAAGCTCACCTCCAATTTGCTTCTGCTCTTGTAATGTTATTTGCATTGGTTGAGTTGGAGCTTGAGGAGTTGGAGTTTGTGTGCTGTTGATTATTTCCTCCTTCACTGGATGCAGATGGAGATGATATAGACTCGATTTTACGGATTGCGTTCTGTAAGATTCCTCGTAACTCCTCCATTGTCATTCAGATCACTTTCACCATGTGCTTCTTACTTAAACCCAGTCCCTAGCGGCCCAAATCAATTAACGCACGACGACGAGTCGATCTCAGGAGTCGACGAGTCGATCTCGGGACTCGACGAGTCGATCTCGGGAGTCGACGATTCGATCTCGGGAGTCGATGAGTCGATCTCAGGACTCGACGAGTCGATCTCGGCAGTCGACGATTCGATCTCGGGAGTCGACGAGTCGATCTCGGGAGTCGACGATTCGATCTCGGGAGTCGACGATTCGATCTCGGGAGTCGACGATTCGATCTCGGGAGTCGACAAGTCGATCTCGGGACTCGACGAGTCGATCTCGGGAGTCGACGATTCGATCTCGGGAGTCGACGATTCGATCTCGGGAGTCGACGAGTCGATCTCAGGACTCGACGAGTCGATCTCGGGACTCGACGAGTCGATCTCGCGAGTCGACGAGTCGATCTCAGGACTCGACGAGTCGATCTCGCAGGTCGACGATTCGATCTCGCAGGTCGACGATTCGATCTCGCAGGTCGACGATTCGATCTCGCAGGTTGACGATTCGATCTCGCAGGTCGACGATTCGATCTCGCAGGTCGGCTCGACGAGTCGAAAGACCAATTTAGTCTCGGATCTAACTTCATAAGTTTCGATCCGACGTTAAGTTGTGTTTCTTTCTGAGGCTTTGTTCTTAATTTCATAGCATGTATGATATTTTCTGACACAAAGAACAGTTCTTTTAGTGTTGTAGAGTGGAGGTCTCGTGTATGTCTCAATGAATTCAAGATACACTGCATATTTTTTCTACAACAGGCGTGTAATTCTGGTGTCAAGTTGTGTTTGCTTCATGCGTTCCATAATAGGATATAGTCTTGTGCAACGTAGCGGACTATTCCTAATACATATTTTTCAAATATACTTAATGGTCAAAAATGGTTTTTAAGTATTACACCTTTTTTTAATTAGTAAATGAAAAACAAAGCAATATTTGTCTGAAAAAAAAAAATTCGTGCAGAGGGTTTCACCTGCAAAAAAAAAAATCCTGCACAAGCAATGGGCGAAAAAAAAAATTCGTGCAAGCTGAAAATCCCCCACCCCCCATCACTTTTCTAATGGTTCGTCCCTTATTCAGTCACAGAGTGTGATCAAAAAAACAAAAGATGTGCACGGTCAAGTACGGTTCAACATAAATTGTAGCTCCTTTGTTATCGCCGTTAAATTCTGCAAGTTTCATAACCAGTCTCTCGATTAACTATGGGTCGGGCAACTTCGTTTTTTCATGTCAAAGTCAGTGGGTGGTTCCCTCGTCCCCAGGTTCTCCCCTTTGTTCTAAGGTGGTGCACCTGGAATTGTTCAACTTATCCTCGACGCCGGAATTATGATTATCATAAAATATTAAGTGCCCATGAATTTATGATTACCATAATTTTGTGGCACAACAGTAGAAACCGAAGAAAGACTTAGTTCTAATCAACGATCTCGGCAAAATACAAAATACTCGGCAAAATCGCATCACGGCGCGCGAAGGACAACAAAGGTCAAGCATGGCTGGTGAGTGTATTATTTTGTAAAATAGAATAATTATGTTTCGTCATTAGTATGATCTTTTATTTTACCCGAGACAGCTCACACAGTTGTTCCAGTGTTTTCGTAAATTACCGTCGTCCATCTTGGATTAGTCGAGCATTCCAATACTTTAACCCCAGATCCTCTCGGTTTCTACTGTTGCGCCACAAAATTATGGTAATCATAAATTCATGGACACTTAATATTTTATGATAATCATAATTCCGGCGTCGAGGATATGTTGAATTGTTGGATGCAGTGTGCATCCTTCCCACGATGCTTTGCGCACCCTAGTTTTTCTGCGCCGCATAACCGGCTCCTTGAAGGGGTATCGAATGGTCCCTTAAAATTTTCAAGTGCTCGCAAAATGTCAGTGGCCTTTGCTCGATTTGCTCGCAAAATTTAGACCAGTGCTCGCTTGCTCGTGCTCGCAAAATTTTCGCAATTGCTCGCATGCTCGGATTCTCGTTAAAATTTGCTGATTGCTCGAAATTTCGTAAATCGTGCTTTGTAGGTTTCTTGATGCAGAAATAAATGTTCTGTCAAATGCTATCAAATATACTATTCAATCGGAAGACTTGCAGAGAGCAACAGATCACAGGGCGTCCACGGATTTAAAGCATGGGGCATATAAATTCTGATTTGAATAACGTGGGAGAGGCCCGGGGGAGAGGTGGCTCTCAGAAATGAAATTTGTCATCATAATGATACAAGCTAGCTCGCCTGTTGTTTTTTCTAAAGTGCTCGCTGCTCGCAAGAGAAATTTGATGACTGCTCGTGCTCGCAAGAAAAAAACAGTGCTCGCAAAGACCATTCGATACCCCTCCTTGAGAAGGAGATCCCGGCTTGTAAAATCTTACAAAACCCCCTGCTTTCGACGAAAAAAAATCAATTCGGAGTCGCATCAAAGAATGGTTCTGGTACCTTTTAGGATGTTTTTCGAAAATTTCCGACGAGCACCCCTGTCATTTTTATATGGGAGTCCCCCCCTCCCGGGGATTAACATCCTTCATTGCTGGAGCGATAAAACAAATTTAATTGGTTGTCATTGTGGCTTTGTGAATTATCAGGCATAACCACAGAACATTAACTAAGAGAGATGGCTCGATGTAGATTATTTTGCTAACCGTGTCTATCGCAAATTTCCTTTACAAAAATCCATTTGAAAAAAAAAAAGGAACAAGCAAGCAAAGAAAAAATGGAGAAAAACCGATAGCTTCGTAGTGATGTAGTCAGATGCTTTCATGTAAATATGTAAAAAGAAATGATTTTATCTACAGACAGAAATGCCAGATATGAAACCACATTTTATGTGTCAGGTTTTGATCCATAGAGTGGAAGGGTTGAATTAATAATTAAATTAAAGTTCATTATGTTTTCTGACATTTCAGATGACTGGGAAAAATTAGCATGTAAGCGTTAAAAAATTATTGAAAAATATTACAGTCGCGAAAGACAATCTTTTGTTTTTCTAAGCAGTGAGTCTTCTTTACGTATCGTCTAAGCTTATTTAGACTTTTATAAATGCACTTTGAAGCAGAATATAAGTTAGAACTAACCGAACGTAATTTTTAATGTTCTTAATAATTAATGTGATATATACCTGCTGGTATCTAACGTGATATTTGCACATGGTGCAATGCAGAAACCGTATTACGTGGTTAGTTCTTAAAGAAGAAAAAAATATCAAACCACTGTGCTTTAATTTCCCCGTGGCGAAAAATTAACCAGAATCAATTGAGGTAAGTACAAAATTTAGATATATTTATAGGTGTTTATTAAAATTTCAGGGTCTCTTTGTTTTTCTGAAATGCATTCGTTTCGGTTTAGACGCTGTCTTGTGGTGTGTTGTGTGAGAATATAATTATACCAGTATTTAGCTTGAACAGTGCCCGGCAAATGAAGACTACCTTTGTTGTATTTTTAACCTGGCATTTTCGCTTTTGTTTTTACACTCATCTGAACTGATGAAAAAGCGAAGTTTAGTAATTATCTGTATGGTCAGTCCATACAGACACTTAAAGAATATGTAATGTGCATTGCGGCGTCATTTTCATTTTAACTGCCAGAATTTATTTAGTTTCGCATGAACGAAAACGAATTCAAACGCAAAAACATTCACCACTGAAAGTATGCTGGTATTTGAACATAAAATAATCTAGTTTTTGTAGCGTGAAATTGGGTATGGATTTGGAACTGAAATTTCGGATCCGAAATTCAGCATTTTTGAATGGCCTACTAGTCAGACGGAAAATGGTCAACTTTGCTCCTCGCTGTATTCCTTTACCAGCCTTCTACCCAAGTGTATACAGACCTATCAACGAACTTATTGATAGGGGTAATCTTGAGAGATGGACTAACATCCCATCCAGTCGGGAGTTTCGATTTAGGCATTTGATAGATATGACATTTAGTATGTGAAGTCGCATAAAAACAAGAAAGGTTTTCAAGAAGCGTCCCCGAACCAAAAATTCCGAGGGCTACTTCCGACCGGCCTAAGGAACTCCGGGAATATTAAACTTTGGGAAAAGCATCAAACATACACAAGCTGTCTGAAGAACTTTACGAGAAAGACGAGATTTAATGGAATAAAAACCATGCGAAGAGTGAAGGAAATAACTTGCATGCTTAATTAATTCGAAAAAAATATATAGCGCAATTTAAATTTGAAATTAATAAAGCTGCTGCGAGATATGTAATTTCAGACATCTGAGTGACGTAGCTACAAACTAGTCAGAAATTATTATTCTGATGGCCGATATAGAGGCTTGCGTGTCGTTATGGGACATCTCGGGGCTATTTAAGGGTTTCGCAGGAGATATTTATCATCTTAAGTTGGTCAGTTTCCTCGAACGTTGCCGTTTTTTTTCGTTTAAGTTTTTATTTTAAATACGTTGGAAAATGAAATGTTGTAAAAAGTATTCATATCAGCAATGTTATCAGTTTTTGTAAAATCCTGATTTTGAATTGCCGAGTTCACGCGTGGATATTGTGAAATTCACGAAGGCTTTCACAAGTGAACAAGCCCGGTGACCCCCATCTTTTATTGTTTCAATATTTTTCCTTATTAAGAGAAAAAGTCAGATAAAATTTAAAAACATTTTGTGGAAGGAATTTTTTACCACTCACAAATTGTCTTTTTTTACGTTTATAAAAAATCTGCTCCAAGGAAGTTTTTTAAAATAATTTTACACTTTCCTCTTTAAGTGCCAAATGTTATCACGTTTAAAAAAATGGGGATCACCGGGTTAATTTTTGAGTTATAAGCCCCAAAAGCTAAATAGTAGGTCTGAATGATCCCCACATATCGTTACCATGGTAACCATCAATGACGAAATAACAGTCACTTTTGGTCAACAAGTAAATGTACATTTTAATTTTACCATAATTTAATTATGACCTTGGCCTGATGTTTTGTTATAATTTTCCAAAGTTTATAAAGTCAAAAAGCCGAAAACTGTTACGAGCCACCTTAAAAGATCAGGAGTTCGCCACTTTAGAAACGAGAAGGAAACTGGGCCGGGTGAACTTTCGCAACGTCTTCTGGGATCGTTACAGGGGACGCTTCTTTTGTCTCTGTCCCCAGTAACAGTCCCAGAAGTCGTTGCGAAAGTTCACTCGGCCCAGTTTCCTTCTCGTTTCTAAAGTGGCGATATTAGGATACATTCATCAGATGACTGACTGACTCATCCTAAATACAGTATTTCACATTGATGTCACGTATTGGTGGAGTCAGAATGACAATTTTTTTTGGGAGAGGGTGGGGAGAGTAATTTGTAAGTCATTGCTGGCCTGTCAGCAATGACTTACAGTAAGTCGGTTGTCTTCTGGCGAATAACAAAATATTTTAGAAGGAATTTAGTTTCTGACCAGTTCGCTGAACTGAACCAAGATCTTCCAAAGCATTTTATGCACGCCTACATGCAATGAAAGTTTCTTAACTGCTTTTTTGGTCACAGTTGGAAACGGTGCAAAGTTTTGATCTTTTAAGTCTTAGTTCTCTTAGCTGTAACTACTTGTTACTGGCATATTATCACGGTTAGTCCGTTACAAGTCAAATGGTGGTACTATACAGTAACATATATATGGCAAGCACTCTTCGCTATCTAGTCCCAAAGTTATGGGAAAAATTAGCTACAGCTGATATAGATCAGCAAAAAAGTTAAATGCTTTTAAAAACAACATTCGTAAATGCGACATAACTTTGCTGAGGGATGATGGTTGCAAGGGTTGTACCCTCTGCTCATCATAACAATACAATTTTACCATTTTTCTCAAATTTTTAGTTGATGCTTTTTAACTCATTTATTCCTGTCAACGATTGCAATTTTCGCGCGCAAATTGCTGGGAGGTGAAAATCAGAGCGTGCCAACAATGCTATCCACTGTTTCAGTATATACTAATATTAGATATTTCATATAGTTTTTAATATTTTCTATTTTTGTTTTTATGTATTTACTTTATGTCCCCCAAATTAGTATGGGATTCTCCCAGGCTATAAGGTTTTGACATATATTAAAAACTGGCTTCATACGATCAGTTGACTATAGACAAAGAAAACCTTAAAAACAATTCTTCTCTCACAATCACAATTCAATCACTCTCGACGACAATGGCAGCGATAGCGGTACAAATAGGTTTAATAATGAGCGAAAACAATGCCCTTGCCATGCGTTTTACATTTGAAACATTTCTTTACTGTTCCCTGCAAAGCAACAACTCCGAAGAGAGGAATTTTTGAGTCCCTGACGTCACATTCGTTGGCTATCTTTTTGAACATCAGGAACATGCAAAATTATTAAATGGCGGCCGCACAAATGCAAAACGTACGGCCAATAAAAAAGGTTTTTCTTGATCGGATTGAAAACCGGCTTGGACAGGTTTTCCTAAATACATTTATTTCCTTTCGACAAGTGCAAAAAGACGAACTTTAAAACTTTGTTCGATATGGCACTTTAAAAAACGGACGCCTAGAACTCCCGCCGGCTTTTCTGTCTGGGACTCTAAGAAATTAGGATTATTTTTTCGACACACCGGTTTCAATCTGCTTTTCTGGATATTTTTTCAGTGTTAAATAGCTGCTAAAATCAAACCGCTTTATTACTAAAAAACTAATGTTTGTATTTTACTTGATCATTTTTCCTGACGTTTCATGATCAGTTCAGTATCGGACGTTTTCATAATCAAGAAAATATTCTAGTCGTGTTGTGAATCTAATATTCCAGAAACCTAGAATATTTCTTATAATTGAATGTTCAAAATGTTATTTTATAGCGCCCTAAAAAAGTACTGAAATTGTGAGATACTTAGAATATTCATATTTTTGTATTCGTTTTCTAGACAACATTTGCGCCTACTAAAATTACGTCTCTCAAGGAGAATATAGATGTACTTTTAAAAATGTTTTTTTAATGAAAACAATTTGTTATAAAGTATGCAAGGGCTAGACAAAATCCATTAAGCTTTAACCTATAAAGTGACACAATAAAACCACACTACACGCTGATGACTATCAGCAATGATCGATTTTGCCAACATGCATGCATGCAGCAGACCGGCTGCACTTTTAGTAACGAGAGATTCTGCCGATCCGCACTTTTCTTCAATTTGGGATGACTTTCTTCGCTTGTCTGGTAAGCGACTAATGACTAAAAAATTTTATTTGTTCACCAGTTCAGTCTTCGTCGCACTATGATTCTGTAAATTTTATTTCAGTAGTTTATCTGATTTAATCGACGCTGTTCTAATCACATTCATATACAACAGAGCAATGTTGAGACATCTCTGTCGAAACTTCATAGCTGGTAGAATTCTGACCATGTTTTTATGCATTTTATTTTTGTGTTTTCGATTTACACATGTCATTCTCAGGTATTTTTTGTTTTAAAATTCCAACCGACTGTTCCTTGTAATTTTCGCATTTTGTAGTAAATATTTTAGCATTGTCTATTTAGCCAGCTCGCGGCACTAATGTGATAGTGAATTATTTATTTGTTTATTAGTATTTGAAGAGTTGTTTGTGTTTTCGCTTCTGGTTGCTTCTCAATAAAATATTTCGGTCATTACCGCGCAAATAATCGCAAAATGGACATGTATCGAGTAATGGTTAAGTGATCAAAGGATCGGAATAGAAGAGAAGCCATAATGAATCAAAATTCATGTGTTTTAATACATCAGTAAGTGCACCCACACACACAAAGCAATTTGGCGACACCACATTTCGCACAACAGAAAAACTACTGAGGCGGCAGCTTTTGTTTGAGGAGGCAGTCTAGTCCGCAATAACGCCAGTTTGAATTTAAATTTAATAACATCCGTTCTGAAACTCTTGGCGTTGTTTCTGCTCTTTATTCATTTCCGAAGCATTTTTTTTTTGCCTGATTTTCGTAGCAAAAGAAAAATAATAGTCGTTTCCCTTACACTGGATGGCGTTTGGTTGCCATGCTAACGACATGGCAGAAAAGCTATTTTAAAGGGGCTATGTCATCATTTCTAGTGTTGCTGGAAAGGCGCAAAATACGTATTTCAGTGAAAACCCAAACATAATAAATTAATAGTCCAGTTTTGGAAAGGTTGAAAATGAATCGCAATCCAATTATTTTTCACTTTGCATCACCTTGTGTCTTAAAAAAACTCGCTGAAACTCAGATTTTGGTTGAATCTGAAGCTCTATAAGCATTTCGTGTATGACAAAGGTACTTAGTTTTAATTTGGGGCAGAAGCTTCCACCCAAAAATGTCGAAATTCTTATGACATATAGCTCCTTTAATAAAGCGCCACATTTTAGTAACTAGACCATTTTACATTTGTGCTTAGTACCTTGGCCTTTGAGTAAAAGTGAGGCTGGCGCAGTGAAAAAATGTTTTTGATGCAATCTTCCTAGCTCTTTTCAAATAAACCGGCGATGCCGAGCAAACCGGTTAGCATAGTCTGGCACTTTTCGCTAATGGATTTTTTAAACTTATAAACGTGATGTTTAGTTACACGGCGGGACAATTCGCAACGACGATCAGGTTTAGCGCAACATGGGTGCGTGGACGATTTTCTTCGCAATTTTTGCGTTGCGAAGTTTTTGAATCAGCTTCAAAAACTTGCAACGCAAAAACACGAATTGTACTCAAGTTGTTTCGTGTGACATACCTGTCGTTAATTTTGTTGTGCTAAAATCGTCGTTGCGAATCGTCCCGTGTAATCACCTTTAAGCCCCTGTCAGGCGTTTCACAAGTCGTCAAAACATAAAACAATAAAGGCTTGTAGTTTTTCCCTTTGGGACGTAAATTTGAATATCAAGTGTGCAAGGATTTTTAGTGAATTTAGTTGATTTGGAAGTTCGTTGTAATACAGACAATCAGTTGCATACAAAGGACAGTCATTCTCAATTAAAATTGTTTGTCAGTGTTGAGGGATAATTCATAATCATTGTCTTTCGTTATATTTCTCCGAGGCACTGACAGAAAACCATCCCTCTCGGTTTTGTATACGTTAGACTGACAAAACATCATTGTCGTTAGCTAATCTTTCATCACAAACCTTGTTCTTCAACATGTCTATGATTAAAAGTTTGTTTTCAAAGAAACAGAGATCTGAAAAGCCACTTATTCAGCTCTTCGACAAAAAAATAAGTTGATTTTTTAATTACTGGAATCCTTTGCGCCGACAAAAATTTCAACGATAGTAAATTGGAAAACCTAACTGCACAATAACTCGATTTACCGGCTCGTAAGCAAACAGTAAACACACACGGAAACCGGAAAACTCAAAATATCAAATAAACGGCTATAATTTTTAACTCTCACTTGTCATTTAGAAATTTCTACAATGGAAACTTTCACATTTTTCATGTTAAGATCTTTGTACCAGATGAGCCTAAACCCCCCGATCAGTATTCGCTTGGAGTTAAGTGCGGTCCTTTTTATTTGTCTCACTTTTCGCACCTAGCAAATACGATTCCTTCAACATAACGGTCGATTTACATATCTTTTTAATTACGTTTTGAACACTATTGGATCCCGGGTATTGGATTCGCAAAAGCACAGTAATTACGTCAAGTACCAGCGCACAAGTACCAGTTGGGAATTGTTTCGTGTGCACCAACTTGATAAAGGAACAATACCTATCAATTATACCTTACGTGGAAGGGATTAACGTAGTTTTAAAGTGCACCCAGGCAAAGAAACTTAAAATGATTTCATGTTAATATGTAGTCACTTAAACTTGCAAATGAGGTAAAGGTGTTAAAAGTCGAAGCCGATTTAGACATGTAAACCGCGTTAACCGGTCTCTGTCAAAAGAACTTCAAAGGCGCGTTGACAAGAAGCAAGTTTCATTCAGTTAGTTATAAGCGATACGATTGAGTTAACTGTTATTCAGTTGTAAAGGTATAAGAGCTACTTGTGATGGAAAGCAGGCCACGCGGCTAAGGTATGTTTACAGTTATTTCAAGAGCTTTGTTTAGTTATGATAACATGGCGGTAACCCGGTGACTACGTTTCTCAAGTTTAGTAAAGAGTTATCTCTTTTGTCTTTACCATTTTGCACAATTTTTTTATCGAAACAAGATGCTTTTCAACTTATGGAAATTATTCAGTTGTGGTGCGGTGGCCTTTTTTCGCCTGAACACTGACAAACGTACGAGGAGTTAAGAATGGCCGAAGAGTGTGACTATTTAAATAGTGCGAGGGATTATACATTCCCAACTACTTCTGCTTAATTGGGTTTTGCAATTTCGCCAGTTAAGGCCGGAGAACGAAAGCTAAGAGCTTCAACTTACTTTATTGTAACCCGAGACTTAAACTAACAATATGCTCATGAAGTTAAACTGCATGATGTTTAAAGGAAAAACTAGCAAGATGTACATGGTTTAGCAATCTCATACCGCGGTAAAGAGGTCAAATTGAGACTGGAGCTTAAAATATCATTTGGTCAAGCTTAATCTGACAAAATAACAAAATGCAAATCAATTAAGAGAAACGTTCAATTTCAGGCTTGACGGCGCGAAAAAAGTTTCTTCAAAAGATCTCGGATTAAAAGTTTATAAACAGCCTGGACTTTCCAAGCTGTACGGAACGCATATATTTGTTTGCTATTTTGAAAATGAATGTCTCAGTTTCTAGAAAATGAAGTGTCTTTTACATGACTACAATTCCGTGTATTTCGCTGTAGACGAGGTTCTGAATACTGGATTTAATCTATCCTGTCGTTATGCTTTACCACCTTGCAATGTTATCTTATGACGCAATTCAATGTGCATAAATCTCGTCTTATATCGGCCATTCATTTATTGTAAGCATTTATTTGAAATGAAATTACTTTGCCAAGTAAAAAGGTAGCTTGCATTTTTTTTGCAGTAAAAGATGGTTAAAAATGATATTTGTATATGATATTTCACAGTTGCTATTAATACACGAGCCCGCATACAACACCATCATTACATTGTAAAATCTCACAAACGCGAGGTCCCAATAATTTGAACTCAAATTATATACATTTGCACTGCTTTATTTCTCTATAGAGTTCAAAAAAATAAAATCAAAATGAAATAAAATCAGTGTTTATTCGTCCCGATAACCATGCTACAATTTATTTTTCTTATGTTAACAGCAGGAGCGCTAGTTCTATTAACTATGGTCTCGGCAAACCCGTTTGAACTTTACTAGGAGAGCATTTTGTTTACTTCTAGGCTATTAACATTTATTAATATGGCCACATGTATCTTGTTATATTATGTATTTTTCTACCAGAAAATATCTTTTGTTTATCTGTGTTTTTCTCTAAGTTTCTTGTAGGTATCATCAATTTATCTATCTCTCTCTCCCTTCGTGAGAGGGCTCCCCTCCCCCTCTACATAGGTGGCTGCTGACAGTAAGGGTCCCCCTCCCCCATCTACATCGGTAGCTACTGGCATTGAGGGCCCCTTTCCCCATCTACATAGGTGACTGCTAACAGCAAGAGCTCCCTTTCCCCGTCTACATAGGTGACTGCTGACAGTAATGCCCCCTCCCCCATCTCCATAGGTGTCCGATGACAGTAAGGGCCTCCCTTCCCCATCTACGTGGGTGACTGCTGACAGTGAGGCCCCTCCCCATCTACATAGGTGGCTGCTGACAGTGAGGGATCCCCTTCCCATCTACACGGGTAGCAGGCAGGATTACAGCCCTCCCCATCCACCTCCATGCGATGGCAGGCTGCAGGAGGGACCCCAACCCCGAAAAGTGGGTCCCTATGTGGGCAGTTGTTTTGACCTCTTTCCTTATACCCTTTTAATTCCTTTTGAAAATCTATAACGTTTTTCATTGTATAATGTCTATTGGAAGGTTATTTCAAATTTGACATCCCTTATCTTTAACAAATGTTCACCGAAGTGGAGGTGGTCAGAGGTGGCTATCCACCATTGGCCACCGACACTGAGGTGAACAGTTGTTTTAGTAAATACTAAAACAGTGAGATAATATAGCACGAAAATGAGGATTTTTAACTCATTTATTCCTGTCAGAGATTACGATTTTAGCGCGCAAATTGCTTGGAGGTGAATAGCACTTGCTATCCCGAGTTTCAGTAGCCAATCAGAGCGCGCCAACAACGCTATCCATTGGTTTAGTATATACTAATTTGCAGTATACTTTGTGTGATGTGTTCACGCATGTTTCATGTAGATGTTTATTGATCCTCTGGCACTATAATCATGTAACTATTTGTTGAGTTGGAAGAACTTACTAAATGCCTTTGGTAGCATGTTGTTAAAAAATATATAGGTAAATATATATATATAGGAAATAGAGGTTTTGCACGGCAGCCATGTTGCACGGCAGGAACAATAGATTCTTTTCCCTATGGGAAAGAATGTTCTTTCTAATGCAAAACATTTTCATTGTTCCTGCCATGCAACATGGCTGCCGTGCAAAACCTCTATAGCTAGTGAATATACTGGATTTTTCTAGAGGATTATCTGTAATAAATCAAGAAAACAATTTTTTTTTGGATTTGTAAAATGCCGGCAACAAAACTACCACGAAGACTGACTATAATCTAATGACCCGGATGACTTTGATCAAAAAACCAACGAAAACACTAACCATGAATAAAAAATTTCGATCTAAGATTAATTATATGCATGAAAAAAAATACTCAGTTTTAATTGGCTAAGAGCAGTGCAGTTCAAGTGTCACACCAGTGCAAAAAGTGTAACACCAGTGCAAGTAACAAATCTTGAAATTCTTTACAAAAGTTCTTGTAAATCTTATTGAAAACGTTCTTTCAGGATTCCATCTGCAAACAAACTTTTGAGTTTCTAGTAAATGGGCTGATCTTCAATGTCACTGAAATACGCGTCAAATGCTCACTTCCTGTTTTCTGAGGGAATAAGATCGT
Organism: Dendrophyllia cribrosa; assembly: GCA_024195265.1. NCBI lineage: Eukaryota > Metazoa > Cnidaria > Anthozoa > Scleractinia > Dendrophylliidae > Dendrophyllia > Dendrophyllia cribrosa. The sequence goes on along the minus strand of JAJLRJ010000009.1, from coordinate 36,643,270 downwards.
CACTTCCTCTTGGTAAATTGTGTTGCATGTGTAATGGCGGCTCATGCAATTTGAACTTTTTGAAAAACCAACTTGTGTAAATATATCACAAATTGAACTCGAAACCGTATGATTACCATAAAAAATTAAAACAAATGATTAAAAAAAGAAAAGGAGACAGTAAAAATAACTAAAAACTAGAATAAAAGGAACGAAGGTACGCCGGAATGTACAAAAGCACAAAAATCGGCCATGTGAAAGTATGCAAACCAGACATAAAACTGACATTGTTTGTTTGGGAAAGAAACGGAATGCGGCGTCCAATAATTTCCATAAAATTTGAAACATTCTTGAACTGTAAGCTTCAAAAACCAAGTGGATTATATTGCTTTTTAAGTTGTAGCTGCGTAACCCTGTTTATTTACAGTGTGACTCGCTTTGCAGTGAGCACCTAACAAACGTTTTTACAAGTTAGCCAATCAGGAGCACGAATTCAATTGACGGCACGCCTTCTCGCAAAGTTGAGCACGATGGAATTTATCTTGTCGCTTCGTGTTTATCACAGGAGTTTAAAAAACTTGTAAAAACGTTTTTTGGGTGTTCACGGTAAGACGCGTCGCGTCGCACTGTTATCGTACGCGCCGCGAATTTTTCCACACATAAGTTTGTAAAATCTGGAAACTCCGCTGCAAAGAAAAATCAAAAGTCGATAATCACACGCATTGTAGTCAAGCTATGCATCGTAAATTGGAACAGAAAAATATCTGTGTCACAATTTAAAGTCTTGCAAAAATTCTCAAGTCCATGGACGAAAATTATCATTTCACACCAGATTCATTTTTTTTTGCACCATGTTTACCCCATTTTAAAAATGGTGCGAAAGGTCAATTAAACATCAAAAAGGTATCATGATTAAGGCAAGTAAATACAGCTATTTCAATTAACGTTGTCGAATAAAAGCTTAAAGCCAAGACCGCAAGATAGTATGGGTTAGGGTTTATAGCCATTGCATAAAAATCCCATACTACCTTGCGGTCTTGGCTTTTCGCCTTTTTTATCCGACAACGTTAATTGAAATAGCTGTATGTAAGGATAAAAGAGGTTTTTCATTTCATTGTGATTCTGGTGATAATATGCAAATCGTTTTTTTCGATTTCAATTAAGATGCGACTAAGTCAGCTAAATAGAAAAGCAAAGGTGACAGGTGATGTGAATAAAGAAATAATTACCAAAAAATACTAGCACTGCGCAGTAACTCGATAGTCCAAAGATAGAAATTCGAACGAATAAAACACGTCAAATTTCGTCCGGCAGAAGTAGCAGCTGCAACTTATTAGATAGAAACCCCCGGGGGGGGGGGGGGGGGGGTACTCAACAAAGTTTTGTACGGGGATGCTCCGCCCCGAGGTCCAGACCCTTACCCTTTCATATACCGTTTTTGACAGAAAAGGTACCCCTTTCATATACCTTCCATTGAAAATGGTACCCCTTTCATATTAGCCTTTACGTACGTCTGTTTGATATATTTTGAAAGGCTCTTTTTATAATACTTAGATGGCGGTTTTCCCTACCTTTTTTTATACTTCAACTCGTGTTTTCGCTGCCCTTTCCTATTCTTCGTGAAATCCCTACCCTTTCATATACTTCAACTCGTGAAATCCCTACCCTTTCATATACCTTCAGCCTCAAAAAGGTACCCCTTTCGGGCGGAGCATCCCCGCATAACCCATTATAGGGAGTACCCCCCCCCCCCCCCCCCCCCCCCCCGATAGAAACACTGTTTTAGAGATGAAAAACACGTACATTAAGTTCAGCTGTAAAAAATTACATGTTCTGCAAAAACAAATGAAGCCGGGAAAAGGTCATACCATTCCCAATTCCTTTCCAACATAAAACACGAATCAGCGAAATCAGTTTGTGACTGAGAAGTTGTTCTGTGTTGCAAAATTTCGAATGTCTAAAGGCCCGTTTACACAGGCGAATTTTTGTGCAACTTTTGTCGCACTTTTCGGTGCAATTTTTATCTCGCGCAAGTTGCATTTTCAAATCGCGTGTGTAAACTAGCGCAGCCACGATTTCAGTGCGATTTGGGAGCGATTTGTCGCGCGATGCTGCAGACTTGGTTTCGAACATGGTCGAAACCTGATGCAGCTTGGCGGTGATCTTTGGGAAATCACAGCAAATCATAGCAAATATCGCACCCGAATCGCGCAGGAAATCGCCGCTAGTCTACACTTGCGACAAAAGTTGCATTGGAGAGCGCGACAAAAATCGCATCAAAAATCGTATGTGTAAACGGGCTTTGAGCTTTGTTAAGGAACTAATTAGAATTCGCATTCTCATCAAAGACCAACTTATTCATACAATCAAGTCAAGTCATGGACAACACTTTTCAATTATAAGATAAACTTCGAATAAAGCAAAAATATATGTAAGCAAATAAATTATATCATTTTTTTTTTCAATTGTAGCTGAAAGGAACACAACGACAACTCAGAGTCTGAGTAGTTAAGTTTATTTGTTCTATTTTATTTATTCTTTGTTTAGTTTGCGTTTCAGTCTGCCTTTTTACGTTACCTTTACAGTACAAAAAATGTCTGAATTTCAAGTGCTGTTAAATAATAACTTATTGGGCTTTGCGTCGGGCGTTCTTCCGTTTTATCGACTAACTGAATAGAATTAACTGAAGTCCATTGTCAATAGTTTTTCAATATTTTTCAAGCCACCATTCGATACAACGACTAGTTATACGTTTTAATAATCGACCTTTTACAGTGTAAACCTTTTGTTGTATTTATTACCAAATTATTAGTCCTACTTTTGAAATATTTTTTTTGCATTATGCTCAGTTTTGTGAATCACGGAGGGGAGTAAAATAGGAACTTGACATATTCACAAGTTTTCCCCAATGTTAATTTTTCTTCAAGGTGATTTTAGACAATTTAACGCTCGTATTAGCTTCACCAAATTATGTCGATCTTTCTTATATTTTAATTGTCTGAATATGTTAATTTATTTTAGTATGATGGCAGCGAAATGAATATCATTTGTCCTCAACTTTGCGGGAAATAAAATACGTTAAGAATCGATAACAGCTTGTGATCTAGGTTAAGCTCTTTCTCTCTTGACAGCCATCATGAAGCGCTAGTTTCACGTCATAATATACAGCGGATGTCAACATTATTAGTAAAATAATTTCACTCAACCAATCATAACAATTTATCTTAATCACGTGTCTAACAGGTGCTAAAGGAACACAAAGCAATCGAATAATTTTTATATTGCCGACGTATTCATATGTTTTTTCAGTGGTGGAAAATATTCTTTTCTTTTCCTCTTTTCACTGCCGGTCTCTTTCTTATTTCGATTCCGGCTTTACATCTGTATATTACCTATTTGCGGAAAAGCGTTTCGCTTACAAAAATCTCTCCTTGAATATCGGGTGAGACCTGGTTCGGGGTTTGTGCTACACGTGTTAGGTAAGTTAAATAAACTAAACATGCAAGGATCCATTAAAGCGCCTCTAATTTGCATTTTCCATCTTTCTCGCCGGTTTACCCGTAAATAAATTCAACATCTAAGATATCGAGATCACACGCTTCACATCGACCGTGGTCAATTAAGGCGCATTATTGTCACAGGAATATAAGGTTACCCAAAAATATTACTTCGCTTACCAAATTGCGAGCCAGCTCTTCCTTGCAATGCGAAGACTTTCAGCCGTTCTTAACAAGCAATTGAGGTAAATTTGGGAATATTTTTAAAGTCTCCCGCGAGTTAATGAAGGCGGTTTCTCATCTTGCATGTTAATTCTGAATTTCTTGTTTGGTTTATATTTTCAGGAGCCAAACCGGATTATCATAACTTATTTTAACCACACTTTTTCATATTGTCTCTGCTGTCTGAACTTAACTTCTTGAGTCGTCATCGAGCCGAGTGTTGGTGTCTACAACAAATGCAGCATGGAGTCAAGTCTTCACTGAGCCTGTTCAATCCTTAGTTTACATTTTACGCCGTAAACGTGGTATCCTAGACTACTTATGGTCACAACACCGCTTGCTGAGAGTAAAATAACACGGTATACCTTAGCACAGCACTACAACTCTTGGAGATAAAAGTTGGGTATATTTTGTTATCAGACTGCGAAGTTGATATGACGTATCTATCACTACTGTTATCTACACCAGAACCCTCGCTTCTGGTAAATACCATATGTTAGGCGACCTGTCTCGATATGGCTGGACTTTAACAGAGTACACATCTCGCTAAAACCGTAAAATCGAGCGGCAATCAAACATATATTACAGAAAATCGTCTTTATGCGAGAATCACAACAACACAAAGCACTTTAGTTGCGTGTGTTTAAAACTTTGCCTTTTCGTCTTCTCGGATAACAGGATTGTATCTAAAAGAAATCGAGTTGACGAGTAATGCCCGGCGACGAGAAACACAACGAAGATGCCATCGAGAAGGTCAGAAGCAACCCGAGTCTTGTGCAGGAGTATAAAATTAACAGGAACACAGTGCCTCGTTATGATAACGAGATTGGAAATGTCGAAGGAACAAGTTGTAACGTTTTTGAAGACTTTCAACCAGTTGCTTTCTTCTTCCTTCATCGCGAACGAAAACCTCGCCGTTGGTTTATTCGCCTGGTGACATGGCCATATCCTTTTGAATTTACGTAATTACTTTTGTAATTTTAGCTCAGGGGGATGCAACAATGATTGCCAGTTGTTTCCTTATTTATTGCGCGGAAAATTATCAGATTTGTTATTATCATTTATTTGCTTTTTCGAACCTTTTCTTGCGCGAATTTAAATACAACATTAATTTTAAATCCCAACATTTCATTTTTAGATGTATATAGTGTGAAATAACAGCGGTGGCTAAGTCAATCTGGTTTGATAACTACTTAAATGATTTTCTCATCCGTTATTCCGGCTTTTCTTTTTCCTCAAATAAACATCTTTACCACTCTTGTGTACACGCTGCTTAATGTTACTTTCTCATTTTCGGTTTTTCCTCTACCAAAACACTATTTAACATAAATTCCCAATGCGAAACTACCTTTAACGTGGCAGGCTTTTATTATTTTTATTTCGATAACGTGGTCTTTAACTGAACATTTTGCCAACATTCAAGCAGTAAAAGTCTTTTTGCCCTCAAATAACTCGGTAACAAGTTATTTATTCAGTTTTGGTCAATTCACCTGTCCATCACTGCCAGTTAGGCCTGATAATGAATAACCGAAAATTGTTTCACCCGCACAAACTGGAAAATTAAAAAAATGGGTTTCTCAGTTTGCCAGACAATTCTGGTATAAAAGAAATAGGTTTTCATTGTGGCCTTTCGAATTTAAGTCTGCGTTGTAATCGATTGTAAATCCATTAATCGCGGCCCATTTCTTAATGTTGTATATTGTGCTATGTTCCGGTCATTTTTTATCTTTTGTTGTTATCTGTCAGTGCTAAATCGCGAAATGTGAAAACATAGCGCGGCAGTGTCCGAAATGTAAATGATATTGGCGCAAAGAACGCAATCCAAAACAATTTGTTAGAAAATGCTAGAAATATTGCTTCCTAGATTTTTCTGCAATTTCCTCGCAGTAAAGATAACTCGACAGTCAAAAGCTGATATTCAAGTTCAAAGGAAGGTTGTTAAATAAACGTTTCTTCAGTTAAACATATTCCGCAAACGAAAATGAAACCGCCAGTATTTTTGCTAAATATCGATTGGAATCGCTTTGAAGGTTTTTTTTGGTCCAAATAAATTGCCTTGTAAAATACAGCGGGCAATATCTAAGCAATTTTATTACATTATTGTTCAGGCTGAACAACTAAAATTGTATTCTAGAAGAAAAAGTCTTTACCTCTAAGTATTTTTTTTATGTCCAGAATTGTAATCATTGAAGTGATGTTTGCATACATAAATGTGATCAACAAAAGTTTTAAACCCTTTCACTCACTTCCAGAGTCAACTTAATATGGAGACATGTAGTGTAGTTCTAACTTTTGAGTCTGTCGATGAAATCCTACAGTTGACCATTCAAATGATACCTCTTCGGCAGTATTTGCGCAAGCTACCATTTGTGTTTCAATATTTTTTTGATATTTTGCCGTCGGTAGTTATAAAGGTAACCGCATGAAAACATGGCGGTGCTGAGCTAACAAACTCGTTCTTAGCAGTCATAGATCAGTCATATCTCTGTAAAAATTGGCAGCAACATAAAAGCTGCGTTACGATTTACAACAAAGAGCGACCTATTCTCTAGCTGTCGATGGCTGCAACAGTTACTAACTTAACAATTCCAAGATGTTTTAAGCAAATCAAGCAAAGAGCTCACGTGAACGCGCAATAAGTCTTACACCCCTCTCAATACGCTTCAACTACGAATCGTAACATCGTAAATACATACATTGAAATTGGAATCCCGATCCGAACCTCCTAGCGAAACGGAAATTGGTTCGAAAAATCAGAACCCAAAAAATCAAAGTTGGCATCGACTGAAATCAAATCCAAGGGAAACGAGTTTTAGTTCGAATAATCGGAAGGTTCGAAAAATCAATGGTTCGAGAAATCCGGATTTCAAATACGAAACATTGACGGTAATCTACATCACGTTGCTACTATTAGAATAATAACACGAATCAGACTAATTCAGGTCACTTTTAATTTAATATGTTTTATTATATATTTTTTATTCAAAAAGGAGACCGATCTTTTTTTCGTTTATGCGAATTTGTTCACAATATACAACTACCGAAAAAATATATCCAACTGTTTATCTGTTTAAATTAGGGGTCCGTTTCTCGAGAGTCCCTATAACTTTTCCGGACCGGAAAGCTATTTCAATGTTGTTGGTTTTGAAAGGCAAGCAATAAAATACTAAGTTGATGAAACAAGTCGGTCTGGTTTGAAGGCTGAAAACTACATCACCATTCTAAATATAGATCCTGTTTTTAAAACATCATTTCTGGGCCCAAAACTGTTAACGGCACTTTCGAGAAACGGAACCCAAGTCCGTGAACACTCTTGCTTGCTATTTTAGTTCTTTGCGTTAAGACAGCAGGAAGCATAATTATAAAATATCGCAATTAGAAAGTAAAATTTTGCGTGTTTTCTTTTACAATATTTTTTTTTGGAAGAGATAAGAAGTCTCAAACGTTACGTAAACTGCCGGAACATTACGAAAATTGACTTAGTGTAAACATCTTTGTGCTATTGTCAGATGCTCCTTCTTGCACTTGCAGTTTTATTGTGTTCCATAAAACTAAACCTTTAAAGGCAAATATCAAAACTGATGCAGCAGTTCCCTATTAGTAAATAGACTGTGTTATTTTGAAACCACTTCAATTACTTCACTGTGCGATATTTGCATTCAGTTCGCATCTAATGTCATTAGAATTTTGAGGCAGATGGCAATACCATAATGGTTTCTTAACAATGAATCGTTATCAAAAGCTCCTGAGACAATTCGGTGTTTTTACAAATTAACATTACGTTTCCTTAAAAGATGGAAGAAATGTATTTTAACTCACGTTCTATTATCTTTTTAAATTTACGAAAGGAAACGCCACGGTAACCGGTTGAAATGGCAGATCAGTGAGTTTGATTATTGCAAAATTCTGTTTGTGAAAAATTGTCTTTCTTCCATTCCTTATTAATAAATGACATCTTGCCGTCGGTGAAGGCTTTTAGCATATAGTGTTTTCTTTATAAAGTTGAATGTTTACATTGAACCCCTAAAGCAAGTAATTAAAGTAAATAATTCACGCAGTGAAGGACAATTTTACAAGAAAGCTGTAATTAAAAAGGAACTGTTTTTTATTAATTTGCTCATTTATTTCGGTCCAATCCGAGTTTCCTCACTTTCCAACCGGCTATTTTTTATTCGGTTTATAAGTTTTTTGTGAAAACTGATGCTCCCATCCCCCCCCCCCCCCCCCCCCCCCCCCCTCTCCGGCGAAGATATCTAACCTTTAGTAAAAAGTATTATTTAAAAGTCCAACTAAGAAGCGCTTTGCCTTGGAATCGTGATTCTTTCAGATAGAGTAGTAGTTGGAGGTAGTGTTTACATATGGCTGGGATCACGTTTCTACTTAGAAGATTATTTGATAACTCGAAAACATTGTGAACAATTTCAAGAACAAAGGACAATTTCCAATGTTTGAGTTATACTGTATTATAATTCTAGCATGAGATGACTCTTTTCAGGATGCTTTTCATTGATTTGTCTACTAAGGAGAGATGTTGTTTTGCAGGAGGGGCCTTTTCACTGTCACATTCGACATTTTTAAACAAAGCCTGGTTCTCAAATGCCACCGACATGCTCGAGACATATGTCGATGGAATATCACAAGCCGTGCAGGCACGCCTGCGAACTGACTAAAGTTGAGTCATTATGTTATGTTAACATCGCCAGCGGCACACCTGCATGCGGGTAAAGTTGTCTGTGACTGGCAACCACAGACAAAATTGGCCAGATTGCTTATGTTAATTTTTCTTTCATCTCTTCCAACGTAACAGTGGTAAATCGCAAAATATAGCTGCGATACACGCCTGACTTTCCTGGGATAAATCAGTATAAAAATTTACTACTTCTTCGGCTGTTATCGCAGGGATGCCAACAACACCAGAACCAGCCTTGAAAAGAGATAATATAAGAACTAAGTTAAACTTCTTTAGTTAAAATCTGTGTACTGGACAATACTAAATCATAATCTTTTGAAATTGTGGTTAATGGAATGTAATAATGATGTCATATTTTTATTTCTTGGATGTGAGATTTAACATTTTTCTAATGTGGCCACGTTTTGTGCATACTGTGTGGTACACTATAACTTGTACATTTCTGCATCCTGTGTGGTGCATGATAGCTTTTTCATTTCTGCATCCTGTGTGGTGCATTAACTTGTGCATTTCTGCGTCCTGTTTGTTACGTTATAACTTGCACATTTTCCTTAACATTATTTACGTATTTTGAACGTATCAGTATTTTTGTAATTCTTGCTAACTGCGTAACATTGGGGCTGTACGATCCATCCGATAAATATTGCAAGACGCAAAAATGTCAAATTCTGGATTCCATGGAGAAAGTCATTTATGCATTCTTTTTAGCTGAGATGTTGTGTAAATGGATAGCAATGGGTCTTTTTGGAAAGATGGCGTATTTCGCCGAGTCGTGGAATCGACTGGATTGCTTCATTGTCGCCGCGGGGTAAGGAATTTATCTTCTAAAACTCATCAATAATTAATGACGTCAACACAAATAAAGGAGGGAGGGTTTGATACACGCGGTCTTAATTTGGATAGATTTTGTTTCTCGTGTTTGGTATGTTACTTGAATGTTTTTAAACATGTTTGTCAAATGAGAAATTGATGAACCCTTATTGTATATGTTTTCTTAGGACATTTGAGCTGCTGTATAACCAAGGAGAATATTTAAGTGCTGTACGTGCAATCCGAGTACTTAGACCTCTTCGTGCTATTAACAGAGTCCCAAGTAAGTGAACAAAAGTTTTAACGTTTCTAAAAATAATATTATGTTCCTTTTTTTATTTCTTGTGATATCAACATGTGTATAAACGGGCTGCTATTTCACTCACGGTACGATGTTGGTGTGATATCTGCTAAGGCCCTTCAATTTCTGTCAGCGTTGCGGCAACTACTAACTGAGGGTCTAGATTGGGTTGTTAGTATCTCTGTCAGTTATTGGAAAATTTATCGAGTTGCATATTCCCCCTTTCGTCTCTTAGTCAGTGTTACTAGGCCAAGGCTTTGGAGAAGTGAATCCGTATCAAGTTCTGAATTAGGAAATATCAGGTTTGCTGCCCTACGCTGGCTCCTTTCAAGAGCATGTCAACATCCACAATTATTCGAATCAACGCAGCTAACTCGTCTTATTGTTCTTGTAGGTATTCGTATTCTTGTGACGCTGCTACTTGACACACTACCAATGTTGTGGAATGTGCTGGCTATTTGTTTTTTCATCTTTGCCATCTTTGGAATTGTTGCTGTCCAGTTATGGCAAGGGACCCTTAGAGGAAGGTGCTTCCATAACTTACCCCAGAATGTCTCAGAGAGGTGTGGATGTGTGTTTTTTAATGATTCGCCCAAACCATGTGACTTTCTTCTTACTTTCTTTATGCATCATTGACCGACACTTTGACTGATTATATTCAATAAAGATATGGAGTTTACTCTTACTATTTTTGCTGTTTCCAAAACATTGCCATCGCCATAGCCATTACATCTGCCATAACCACTGACGTATCACTGCTATTGCCATTGCCATTGCCACTGCCAATACCATTGTCATTGCCACTGTCATTACAATTGCCATTGTCATTGCTATTGTCATTGCCGCCATTGCCATTGTCATTGCTATTGTCATTGCCGCCATTGCCATTGTCATTACCATTACAATTGCCATTGTCATTGCTATTGTCATTGCCACTGTCATTACAATTGCCATTGTCATTGCTATTGTCATTGCCGCCATTGACATTGCCATTGTCATTGCTATTGTCATTGCTGCCATTGCCATTGTCATTGCCATTGTCATTGCCACTGTCATTACAATTGCCATTGTCATTGCTATTGTCATTGCCGCCATTGCCATTGCCATTGTCATTGTCATTGCCACTGTCATTGCCACTGTCATTACAATTGCCATTGTCATTGCTATTGTCATTGCCGCCATTGCCATTGTCATTGCCATTGTCATTGCCACTGTCATTACAATTGCCATTGTCATTGCTATTGTCAATGCCGCCATTGCCATTGCCATTGCCATTGCCATTGCCATTGCCATTGCCATTGCCATTGCCATTGCCATTGCCATTGCCATTGCCATTGCCATTGCCATTGCCATTGCCATTGCCATTGCCATTGCCATTGCCATTGCCATTGCCATTGTCATTGCCATTGGCATTGCCATTATCATTGCCATTGCCATTATCATTGCCATTGCCATTATCATTGCCACTGTCATTACAATTGCCATTGTCATTACCGCCATTGCCATTGCCACTACCATCACCATTGTCATTGCCCCATTCCTATTCCCATTACCGTTTCCATTGCCACAGTCATTGCCATTATCATTGCAATTGACATTGGCATTAGCATTAGCATTACTACTATTATCTTTATTGTTATTATCATTGTCCTCGTACTGTCACTGTCACTGTCGTTATCATTACCATTTTCATTTCCATTACCATTGCAAATGCCATTGCCACTGCCATATTGCCATTATCACATTACCATTTCTATCGCAGTCATCGTCGCTGCATATGTCATTTACGGATAACGTTGTAATTACCGTTGCCATCACAATCGTAATTGTCATAAACATTGCCATTTGCCAGGATCATGAACTTAACCCATGACCATTGCTTTTCCCACAGGCTGCCACGCGGCCTTTGCCAATGCGGCCACTGCCATTACCATTGCTAGACTATTTCATTAAAATTATCGCAATAGTGATTGTAGACATGACCGTCTGACTCGCTCACCCACCTGAAAAAACGTCAATAAGCCTTGGCCAAATCCTGACCTTAAGGTCCATTTGCTAAACTTTAATCATTCTCTTTCAGATACAACTTACCAGACTTCTACAGTGCATCAGACAATCCCGACTTTGTGTGTACAATGCCGAACGCTAACGGAATACAGACTTGTACCAACCTCTCGCCAGTAAAGCATAACACATCTGGCCGAGATTGCACACTTCGCTATGAAGCTATGAGATCAAATAACTCCAACAATTGTGTCAATTGGAATCAGTATTACAGTCAGTGCAAAAGAGAAGGCAATAACCCGGCATGGGGAGCTATTGGGTTTGACAACATCTTCCTTGCCTGGGTCGCCATATTTCAGGTGAGTTCATCTTTCAAACTTATATGTAAGCCCAAAATTTAAACTCCGAATCAGTTTGAATTTCGAAAAACAATCTAATTACCTCAAGAACTCTCTTTTTGTTAATTAGCCATCCTGTGCAGACGTGCCGAAAAAAGCTCCGCCAAGTTTATCTTTCACTCATTCAATCAGCCTGTATATCATGACTGTATACAATTACAGCAGCAGATGTTTGGGTAATTGTAGTCCTCACTCATGTCGAACCAACATCAAACAATTGGTACTTTTTAACTAGTGCATACGCAAGTATAGCAGACGAGGACAAATATGCCAATTTTCACCCCTTCCTTCTATCGACTGTAAACTTTTCCTGGTAATTCCGCTGACCAGTACATAAGGCTTGCGTATATAGTTTGATAGGTTATGGTCACCTGCCTTACACATGTGGACGGCGTTGGAGGGAGAAGAGGGTGGGGAGTTGGAAGCAGAGAGTTGGGTGAAGCGGCGATGGAGCAAAATACGTAGGAGATGGGAGGGTCCAAAGATTGTTTCGTATTCACGAGATAGCTCGTAGGAGACTTTGATTGTCTCCTCGCTCAAAAGTTAGAACTACGTTTCATATATCAAAGGATGGAATTTTAGAGTAAAAACAAGGAGAATCTTTTGGTTAGTTTCCGTTTATATCGGAAGGTGCCTGTTATCGATATCGAAGGACTATGGTTAATAGGGAAGTAGGGAAGGGAGGATGGGATCAGACGTATCCGTTATTAAGTTTCATCAGACCGTTAAACCTAGTAAAGAAAGTTTTTATTTTTTCATTGGCTTGTCTCGACTGCAGGTGATCACTTTAGAGGGATGGGCAGACATCATGTACTTTGTACAAGACGCTCATGGATTATGGAACTGGATCTATTTTGTCGTTCTCATTGTAGTAAGTATTACTTAGTTGTGCTGCTTTAGAGGAAGATATTTGTTTACGTTTATGTTCGTTTTAAACATACATGACACAACTAATTAAAATAAATAAGCCTGGCAGACCGAAAGAGCGCGACAAACTTAGTGATCTTGGAACATTTGAGCTTAAGATGTGAAATGACTTTCGAGAAATAAACATTAAAAGTTTAAAAATTTTACAAGGAATGTAAAGCTATTGCCAAACATTGAACATTTCTTTACCAACTTTCAACTCTTAATAAGGCGCGTTCCCTTTGGACAATCCAGTTTTAGATTTAGGTAAATCCTGAAATCTTTACGATTTTCATGTTAGCTGGAACGAAATCAGAAAAAATAAGCCTGCGAAGCATTCATCATCCCCAAGGGAAGAGCCTCTGTTTGTTTGTCTGTTCGTCTGTTTGTTTGTTTGTCCGTTTGTTTCTTTGTTTGTTTGTTTGTCTGTTTGTTTGCGGGTTCTGAAGGAATGACCACGACTCATATTATTGTCTGAAACTAATTTGCCAAATGAAATGCACAATCTGAAACCAGATTCCGATCTCAACGATTCATCTTCGGACGTCCCTAAATGGAACGGACAATCGAATTTTCGATCGCAGAATCCGGACTTAGATTAGTTAAAAGGAACGCAACCTAAGTGTGACATGTTTGAATTATGTTAATGAGACAAAATGTAAACAAAACGTCAGCAGAGATTCCCTCTATCTTGTCACATCAAGGTCTGCTCACTCACTTTCTTTATTTTCAGCATTTTAATTGAGAAGGAGGTATAAGGGATTCATAGTTGCCCATGTCTCTTGCAGATCGCTTCGTATTTTATGACAAATTTATGTCTAGTTGTAATAACTACGCAATTTCAAGAAACCAAACAACGTGAAAATGAACTTTTGCGTCAAAGCCGCCGCCGAGTAGGAACAAGCACAAGCACCATATCCAGCAGTAGGTATGGAAAAGACGGCTGCTGGATTGAAATTCTTAGGTACATTGAACACTTGTTCAGGAGACTTAAAAGGAGATTGCAAAGACGATTTAACTGGAAATATTGCGAGAGCGCGAACAAACGGACGAAAGCTTCCAGACATAGAAAACGTCGAAGACGGAAGAAGAAATTCGTGTACCACCATCACCATCATCACCACCACCATCATCATTATCACCACCACGTGCATTGTACAGATCCCGGATGTCCATGCGATAACGTTGGTCAGCAGTTTCCCATACATCCAGGTAATTCGAACCTTACAACAAACGCGTCTTCAGTGGATGTTCAGCGCCTGCAACCGAAACAGGACAAACCGGTTGCTAATATGCTCACCGTGCCGGGACAGGTGCCCAGTACCGGAAAACATGACAATGGCGACGGACCGGAAGCGTTACAAACCGTCTCCATCGTCACTGGTTCGTCTTGTTCCGTGCGAAAAGAACCTTCGTCCACATCACACGCCGGTGAAATGTTCACCACAGCAACGGCCGCTGTTGCTATCAATGGCAAATCCGCAGTTGCTGATATCGCGACACACACGTTCTTGTCAGCGGCTTCACTTTCTAGCGTCGCCGCAACAGCTACAGCCAGCGCTGCCGCTGCTTCAGCGATACATAACGTTTGCGCATGCGCGGTGGAGCACGTAGAGGAAGACATTAAGGTGGACTATGAATATGAGGAGGCAGGGGGGAGCGAAAGCGAATTCACTGATGATGATGATGATGATGATGATGATAATGATGATGAAATTGATAGAGACACTCAACTAAAGAAGAAGCCCTTTGCGCGCTTTCGCCACGTGTGTCGTCGGAGCGTGGATAGTAAATGGTTTATGTACGTCATCATGGGAGCCATCTTTCTAAATACTCTCAGCATGGGTATTGAGTATCACGGACAGGTAAAAGATAATATAACGATAAAATGTATCTTTATACATTTTACTGACAAAGAAATACCTCAAAACAACTTATACTTTTTAGGCTTTTCCGTTAGCGCTTGTTCTCTGGCGACCAACCGCTAACCAGGAATAGCAAAACCTCTGATAATAAATTTTGGGTCTATGTCCGTTTGCCTCTGTTTGAAGACGAGACCCCCGGGGGGGGGGGGGGGGTACTCCCTATAATGGGCTATACGGGGATGCTCCGCCCGAAAGGGGTACCTTTTTGATGCTGGAGGTATATGAAAGGGTCGGGAGTTCACGAGTTGAAGTATGTGAAAGGGTAGGGATTTCACGAAGAATAGGAAATGGTAGCGAAAATACGAGTTGAAGCATAAAAAAGGTAGGGAAAACTGCAATTTAAGTAATATAAATAGGGCCTTTCAAAATATATCAAACAGACGCACGCAAAGGCTATATGAAAGGGGTACCATTTTCAACGAAAGGTATATGAAAGGGGTACCATTTTCAATGAAAGGTATATGAAAGGGGTACCTTTTCTGTCAAAAACGGTATATGAAAGGGTAAGGGTTTGGACCTCGGGGCGGAGCATCCCCGTACAAAACTTTGTTGAGTACCCCCCCCCCCCCCCCCCCCGGGACGAGACCAGGCGCACAACCTTTTATAATTCAAGAACAACTGCTCATTCACTTGAGAATGAAACTCATATTTTCATCTAATTCGTATCCAGTCATCATATCCACTTTTAGTTGGTCAGACAAAAAATAATATTTTACATGTAAAAGGCAATTTTTGCCGAAGGGATAAAAAGTAGGCAGCTTGAGGGACTGCGGAATACCCACGTGCCACGTGCTTTGTTTCGCTCCAACTTCCCTTGGGCAATAACAATTCCTTTTTAACCATATTTTAGGTACTAGGGCCGAGTCATTTTTACCCGGTCTCTCCGGGCAACCCGGGGTAAATTACCTATTTTTCAACTAGCAGTTTAAAAATCGCTTGAAAGTGATTTAGTTTTACATCAATAAATATAAGATATAAGAATTATTCTGAAAGCATGAAGTTCTTTCAAGAATATTATTTTGTTTCCTCTTAAAATACACTTTTCTCTTTTGCATTTGCATTACAGCCTCAAAAGATGAATGACGTTCTGGAAATTTTAAACTACATTTTCACGGCTATATTTGGCTTTGAGATGCTACTCAAGATGTTTGGAATGGGTCCTTATGATTACATCAAAGATCCATTCAACTTGTTTGACGGGTTCATTGTTATCATGAGGTATGTATAAAACTTGTTTGACTAGTCGAATTCTTTGTAAAACTTGTTTGACGAGAACACCTTTAACATGAGGTCGTTGTAAAACTAGACTTATGGGTTCAGTGGGTGGGTTGTATATGACTTGAGAGATCATCTATCACGAGGTCAGACTACATATACTGCATGTGAAAATGATATATAACTAAATCAGCTGCTCTTACAATGTGGCGGCAAGTTCATTTTAAAGTTAGACCTTACGCGGCTTTTTAAAATGAAGCTCAAGAGCATATGTATTTGTTTTTACATATTTTGAAATTTTAATGTTCTCAATATGGGCGATATTTGGATGTTAAAATGTTAAGCTAATTTAATTCTGCCTTTTTTGTGCTGTCCTTGTTTATTATCCTTAAAGATCAGTTTGCTCCCCGTTTCATTTCTCAGTGAACAAACTAACGAATAAGAAGATTAGCTTACTACTTTTGAAACCAATCTCTCGTCTCTTATCTTTGGTCTTCTTGCTTTGGCAGCATCGTTGAAGTTTTTGGCGAGGGTAACAGCAGTATTTCAGTCCTGAGGTCTTTCCGGTTACTGCGCATATTCAAGCTGGTCCGTTTTCTGCCGGCGCTGAGGCGTCAGCTGATGGTAATGATCCACACTATGGACAATGTCATGACTTTTCTGGCTCTGTTGGTTCTTTTTATTTTCACGGCCAGCATCCTGGGGATGAACCTCTTTGGAGGCAAATACGTTTTCGAAGGCGAGATCGCACGTGCAAATTTTGACGACTTGTTTTGGGCGCTGGTCACTGTTTTCCAGGTAAGAATGACCAATTTCCTATAAACGATTTTGGTCAATTCTGTTGTTAGGCATTGCGATGCTCACACACCTATGTTACTTTAAACTTTGGACGTTCACACAAACGTATACCCCAACCGTGGTACAAGGGGTGGGGGAATTGGTTGCAAACCCCCTCCTTGGTTTTTGCGGTGTTAGGCAATAATTAGAAAATCTTTTAAAGTGTATTGGATAGATTTTTTTTAATCATTAATTTTCAATTAATTTTCTCATTCTTCGTGTTTAGCTATCTAAAAAAAAAACATGTAATTTCACTTCCGGTGGGGTACAATAACGCGCAGGAAGACAAACTGGAGATATTCGGCTGTGGCATCAATACCAGACTGCCAGTATCGCGGTTTCTTAGTTCCTGTGGTTCTTCCTTTTTTTGGCGCATGTTGCTACAACCATAGATAGAACCATGTTTCTTCTTCAACGCATACCAAAAATACTGACGAACCGAGAAACTCTGGTAATGACGTCGCAGCGGACTGTCCCCAGTCTTTCTTCTTGCGCGGTATTGTACCCTACCGGAAGTGAAATTTTACGTTTTTAGACGACTAAAACACGGAAAGAAAAATCGATATCGAAAATCTTTTTTTCGATTTTCTTATCAGAACACCATGTAGATTCCATCAAGCAAATAAACAAAATCTATCATATGCACTTTAACTCTAATAGATAGCCTGTGGTGTGCTCTGGCAAGATAAGGTAAATATTATGGGTTGTGGCGCTGCCGGACCACTACACCACCACACAGGCTAACCATGCACTACACCACCACACAGGCTAAGCACTACACCACCGCCCAGGCTAACCACTATACCACCACATTCGCTAACCGCTACACCACCACACAGGCTAACCACTACACCACCACACAGACAAACCACTACACCACCACACAGGCTAACCACTACACCACCACACAGACAAGCCACTACACCACTGCACAGGCTAACTACTACACCACCACACAGGCTACACCACTGCACAGGCTAACTACTACACCACCACATAGGCTAACCACTACACCACCGCGCCTCCACTTTCATTGTCAAACGTTGTGTTTATTGTTATGCAGGTTCTGACCCAGGAGGACTGGAACACAGTAATGTATGATGGGATGCGAGCTACATCCAAATGGGCAGCATTATACTTCATCCTGCTGATGACTATCGGAAACTACATCCTCTTCAATCTGCTAGTCGCCATCTTGGTTGAGGGATTTGCCAATCAGCCGGTAAGAGAACTTTTGTTTGCTCTCTGTTGGAGTTGGCGGCGATATGTCCTTTTTGTACCAGAAGAAAACTTAGACAGCAAAACAGTCGTATTTTGGCGTTGGTTTATATTTTATACCTTGTATTTTGATGAACCGAACGTTCTAACCTGAAAGAAAAGGAACACAAATCGTTTTCTTGTCCAGATCACAACATATTGAGTTTCTTTAATTTATATAACGTCAAAATGGAAATAATTGGCTAGGGTCTTCACATGTACAAATAATTTTGATAGATTGGTTTATTGTTTCGAATGACCGACCGTTCAGTCAGTCCGTCTCTCTATCAGTCAATCATTCATCTATCATACCTTCTAACCCCATTTTCAATCATTTCGCGAAATGATTAATCTGTTTATCAGATAGTTAGTCAGTCAGTCAGTCATTCAATCAATCAATCAATCAATCAATCAATTAGTCAACCAGTTAGTCAGTCAGTCAATCATTCAGTCAGTCAGTCAACCAGTCAGCCAGTCAGTCAATCAATCAATCAATCATTCATTCATTCGCTCATTCATTCATTCAGTCAGTCAGTCATTTTAGTAATCAATCAATCAATGAAATAGTCAATCAGTCAGTCAATCAACCAGTCAGTCAATCAATCAATCAATCAATCAATGAAACATTCAATCAGTCAATCAGCCGATTCATCATTCAAGCAAACAATGATTCATTCATTCAGACATTTATTTATTCATTCATTCGCTCATCTTAAGTTCATTCGTTTGCTGCTTATTCCTCATTTTTAATTCATTCGTTTCCGGCTTATTGGTTCGTTCAATCATTCATTTATCAATTTATCAATGACTAATTTCCTGACTGTATAACTGTCACGTGGAGTAGCAGAGAAAACAACATTGTCAATTCTGTTTTCACTATTAGGAAAAGGGCGGAAGTACTTGGAGTGTGAAATCAAAATCTTCTAAGCATGATGGAGACGGCAGCTTGTACCCGGAGCTTACCTACCCCATGGTTACCATGGTTACCCCTCGGGTATGCGTGAGTCCCACACCATCACTAGCCAATATGGGGCCTGCTGGTTCCCATTACAACCTGAGAAGATATGATGATAGGAACACCGCTGAGCCAGTGCATCGCTTGCGCTGCTCGTTCCCTTCTCTTTCGCCTAAATGTTCATTATTTAGAGATGTGAGTCTATAGTTCAAGAGAGACTACGATTCTGTTTGTAAAGCAGACAGTATTTCTCTTCTAGAGGGTTTTATCATGGAAATCCAACATTTGTTTGGTGCAGCGGCGGTACAATATATCCCCAACGCAACCTCGTACTCATAAGGCCTCCTCTACTTTAAAGGCCCACCTTCACCCAAAAGACGTTGCGGTCGTTTGCTTTTGTTTTAGAATGCTCCATTGTTCATACGCGTGATCTGATTGCTTGCACGCATTCAAGCGTGAATTTCGTGTTACACGAAATTCAGCACAGAAAGTGATCACGGCGCGCACAGCATTTTGGGTGAAGGTGGGCCTTTCAAAATAGCGGCTCGGGTGTAGGACAAGGCTGACAAAATACTCCAAGAATCGTGGAGTATTTCGTCACGGTAAAATGGCGTTTTCAGAGTTTTTTCCAGCGATATGAAGTCGTGTGTGTCTTCTGGCAATCTGAATCCGTTGTTCAAATGAAATGAAGACATTTCATCTTGCTTTACGTGACACAATATTCCAGACTTTTTGGCGAATTTTGTCAGCCTTGTCCAGGACTTTCTCCGCCCTCCATTTTGTAACGCGGAGAAGACCCTGGGAACGAGGTTGTCCACAGCGTTATCATAATAACAGTTATAAACCGACTTTCAGAAATCCTTACTAGTCATCACTGTTCGTTAAGCTCACAATGTGAAGCGTAATGCAAGGTGTTGCTCCTGTAAGTATCTGCACAAAAACAAATATTCGCGCAGGTTTAAGTAACGTTCTATTTCCAATATTGTTTAAATATTCAGCTGTACAAATAGCTAGAAGTTAAGCTAGATCCTAAATCTGAGTGTGCATTTTGCAGGAATGTCACGTCTCGGCCCCAACCTCCCCAGCAAGCACCTCTCCTAGAATAGCGCGAAAGACGCTATCATTTGGGGACACGACAACCATGGTGATCGCCAACCCTGCACAGGTGGAGAGATGCATTACTTCTGATGATGAAAATGAGGTTTGTAATGTCACGTCTGCCATATCCCAGTGTCTTTGCTTCTTAAAACCAGAAGATTAAGATGGTTTGGCCACGTCTGTTGAATGCGTCTGGAACGGATTCCCAAAGCTCTATCGGAATGGAGGCCCGAGAATGTGAATCAGCGAATGGGAAGGTGCCGCACATGGTGACGTGACACCGTGGTGCGAGATACTAACTAGCTGGAATCGAACAAGATCTGGAAACCATGATAGCAGACCGAGCAGAACGGCGGGACATGCTTTCACTGTTGGTGTCTTAACACAATTGTTGCGATGATGATAATAATGATGGTGATGATGATGATGATGATGATGACGATGGTGACGATGATGGCGACGATGGTGATGATGATGATGATGATGGTGATGATGGTGACGATGATGTTGATGACGCTGATGGTGATGATGATGATGATGATGACTGATGATGATGATGATGGTGATGATGATGATGATGGTGATGATGATGATGATGATGATGACGATGGTGACAAAAAACTGAAGGATTCTGGTAGTTGTAGTAAATGACATCAATCATGAAAATTAGCTGTCATAATTGAGCGTTTTTCAACTGCAAAAAGCCCATCACAACAAACATAAACAAGGCAATAAACCAATCAAAGCTCAAAGCATGCACCTGTGCCAAGAATGCACCCGTACTAAGCGAGAAAAAACGCCTGGGGCAAGTTATGATTGGTTTTGGTTTAGTTCTTATTGAAATTGAAAGTGGCATCCGTTTCTTAGCCAAACACAGTGCTAAACAGAGCAAACCCAAAACAAACAAGGTGAATTAATTAATTTCGACACTCAGCTGACACTCGAGCGAAAACCGCTCTAACAATCCAACTACCTTAGCTCGCTTTGGTGGCATATCAGGGATGCTTACCGTCATCAATCTTGCCTTGAAGTTCTCTGCGCTGCTAAATGGCCAAATGCCAAATTAGCATTTACCAGATAACTCGCCAAAAAACACACTGAAGAAAATCAAGATATACAATCAAACAATAGACAATTTTATTTAAAGGATTTTCGTCAGAAGTTGTGAAGTTTTGACACATGAAATGAGAAATAAAATAATTGTCCGTTTTTTGTTATCTAGATGAGTGCAAGGGAAGAGGATGAAACAGTTGTTAGGATCCAGGACGGCTCGACCTGTTTTTACCGGAGAAGGGATTGGTCTCTATATCTCTTTTCACCTTCAAACAAGTAAGTCTACGAAGAGAACATGCTCTGTATGTCTCTCAGACTAAAGTTATTACGCCTTCGGGAAGCAAGCCGAGGAAATGATCAAATGTTTGTTCACAGCATGCTAAAGAAAGGGTAAATCGAGGGTTTGCTCTCCTCCGTTCCATTTGTTCCATTTCATGATGCCCGGAAGAATATTCATCCCGATCCCATTATCAGATTATGAAAGTAGAAACTCTTACTTCATGCAGATTAGATCGAGTTCCCCTTGTAAAGGTATAATTATACATCTTATCGTCGCTGAATACAGCTTCGGGCTCAGTGTTGCGACGGGAAAATTGGTACAACTACAGGTACTTTTTGTTCATGTAGAAACCACTGAAATAACTTACCAACCGATAAAATAGGGAGTAATTTGCGCGTTTACGTAAGTCGTAAGTTTTGCCGTAATTGTATTATTTCCCGACTCCCCCTCATAATTTTACCTGCAGAAGAGAGCATATGGTAGGTAGAGATGTATGGTATTACCATACATCTTCCTTGTTATTCATATTATCCGCATTCTGCCTCGATTTTCAACCCCCTCCCTCGGGTAGTATCCCGCCAAACCTATTTTGCACCTGTAACACAGGTATAAGGAATCTCCACGCGACTGTTGCATACATATGTTAGAACCTTTAGGCTCACAGCTTTTGCAACTGTCTTTCAGGTTTCGCAAGTGCATGGAATCACTGTATAGAAACAAATGGTTTGATCGTGTTGTCCTCACTTTCATCCTGTTAAACTGTATTGTGATGGCTCTTGAAAGACCAGATCTTGCCAAAGATAGCACGGTTAGTACACTCGTAAAAACAATCTATATTAACAATAAATGAATCATTGTTATACGCCTTTTTCGATTGGAAAAGAACGTATCACGTGCCATGGGTCAAAACAGTCTAACTCCCAAGGGTGAACAAAACTCACAAACTCCCTAGGGAAACAACACCTTGAACTTTCGACTGGCATGTGTTCATGTCGTGCGCCTTGTGTTAGCCATATAGTTTTTTTCTATTTTTGAGTTAATGACTGGCGCCACGAGAAACAAAACTCAGTGTTTAAGTGTTTATTGTTACTTCCTCTGCTGATAGAGCAGTTGTCGAAATTGAGTGTCGAAATTTATTTTGGAATAAACAGAAACGCCCTGTTTAAGCTAACGATAACTTGCAACGTTCATAAGAATGATATCTGGCATCAATCACTATGACGTTTTCTGTGGGAACCATTTTTTAGCAGACACCCTCTGCGTTTTTTATTATTGGCTTGAGTGATACTTTTACGACACGTAATTGATAACCGCTCTACATATCGTATTTCTCATTTAATTCCACAATGTTACAAATGTTTGATTTTTTAAGAGATTTAGACGATTGTGGATTTAAATAAATTACAAAGAACCTGCATTAAATAGAAAGGCAAAATAGTTACAAACTGCATTTATTTAACCACCTTTTAAGATGTATGCAGTCGATTTTTTTTAGATTGTTTTTATAAACATGACACTGTATGGCCTGTGGACAGATGACATTTATATTACATTCAACGAAAGTCACAAGTTGGGTTAAGAACCATTCTCCGCAAACGGTGGAACTAAAAAGGACTGTATATTACTGGGAATAATTGAAACTGAAAGAATACCATGCGGTTCAATTTTTTGTTTTTGACATAAATCATGCCTTTACTTGTTGTTGCTTACCTATGTTATGTTCTTTTTTCCTTTTGTATTTTAGCTGAAGAAAGTCATTATCATCTGCATGTACATATTCCTGGGCATCTTCACAATAGAAATGTTCATAAAGGTATGGTAAAACGTGCGTGTTTTAATTAACAGATTGACGTCGGTTTTTTTATGTGTCTGTCCTATTATTGATGATAAATTTCGTTATAACATTGCCAACAAATTTTGACAACATTATGACTAAATTTATCCACACGAGCATAGACAATAAAAGTTAACGTCAGCACTGATCAAAAAGCCAAAACTAATGTTCAAACGAAGGGAGGAAATGCAATATGCCACAGACTTGAATTTCATCGCCATCATTGACACAATTCGTAGGCTTGTAAATTAAAGTCAGAAATACAAGAAAAAAATTGGAATTGCGAAACCAACTTTTATTCCAGTTAAAACTATTCTCAAAATAATCCGTTGAAACACGATTCAGTTCACCTCCGGTTAAAGGGACATTGTACCTTTAAATTTACAAGACAAGACAAGACAAGACATTTATTATCATAATTATCGGCATGTACAATTTCTTGGCACGCAGTTAGCAAAAAAGACGCCAGTCGAGGCGTGCCAAATTAATTCTATATCTTCCAAAACGTACGCTGATGGTGTCAGCTTCCGTGTTTTCATCCGTCCATACTCTTATAGCCAATTAGCGAGCAAGAATTCGCAAACCAAGCATCCTATCTAGCAATATAGGAGGGAGTTATTAGCGATACTCCATGTAAATCATCGGATAAAATCACTGACTTGATTGGTCACTTTATTTATTTTATGAGTATTTTTTCTCGTAAACTATGATAAAATCAGTTTTAGATTTCCAGAAAACAAACACGGCTACCACTCGCTGAAAAGAACTCCCCAAAATGCCATTTCTTCGTGTGTCTCTTGACACAATACTCCAGGGCTGGGCTGTTCAAATCACGATTAAGCTAACCCAGGATTAGCGTCAATTTTGAATCCAGTTAAATTACTCAACAAATGAAAATTTCAAAACGTTTTCCGCCATTTAGTTTCGACTTTAACTTGTCGTCACTACTATACAAATGACCTTTTGAAAACGTTTTGAAACAGAGAAACGAAATCCTCGGTTAACATTTAATCCAGTGATTAGCGTTAATCGGCTTTCGAACAACCGGGCCCAGGATTCTTGGATTATTTTGAAAGTCTTGTCTCGGGGTTTTCTACGCTCGCCCTGCCATTTTAAAAGCGGATGAAGTTACTTTACAGTTATTTGCCTGTATTTTACCTTCTCCTTCCCAGGTCATTGCTCTTGGTCTCTGGGTTGGACCTCACGCGTACTTGCGCAGTGCCTGGAATGTGATGGATGGCTTCTTGGTTGTCGTTTCATGGATTGACGTCATCGTTGACTTGACAACTGACACTCAAAGCTCCATTCTGGGAGTATTACGCGTGTTTCGAGCCTTACGAACACTGAGACCTCTGAGGTAATACCGCAGTTGAATATCGGATATTTAACAACTTTTCACTGAAGTGGAGGTGGGTAGTGGTGGATTTTTAACGAGCCGCGAAGCGGCGAGGTAAATATCCACCGCTACCCACCTACACTGAGGTGAATAGTTGTTTTAGTATATACTGAAACAGTGAGATAATATAACGAAAATTATGCTTTTTAACTTATTTATTTCTGTCAACGATTACAATTTTCGCGCGCAAATTGCTGGGAGGTGAATAGCACTTGCTATTCCGAGTTTCAGTAGCCAATCAGAGCGCGCCAACAATGCCATCCACTGTTTCAGTATATACTAATAGTATATATCAAACCAGTGCGGGATAATGTTTCTCGCGCGTTCGGAATTCTGATTGGCTACTCAAACTCTGGTTGTATTAGTAGTAGGGTAAAAACGCACCTGGGCCACTTCCAATTAACCCCAAATTTCACAGAAAAATCACAAAAATCGTTCCCCCCAAATTCAACAAATTAGGAAGTTGCTAGAACTGAACAGAAAAGGTTAAGTTATGTTAAATGAAACACTAGATGGAATTGATTAGAATTGCTGATTTTTAGCTGATGATTGAGGAAAGAAAAATGTTGAAAATTGTGTGAAATTTAGGGTTAATTGGAAGTGGCCCAGGTGCGTTTTTACCCTACTACTTCCGCTAAAATTTAACACAAGATTTTGCCAAGTTCCCAAATTCCAAGGTCAACTTTCTGGAGAACCCTTCTTTATGAGCAGACATTTTCCAGTCTCCAATGCCCCAAAGCCAACGTGTTAATTCCATTTTCCTGAATCACAACTTTGTCATCATTGGCAGATAACGCAATCTTGCTCACGTTTTCCGTGAATAAATGGTGGTCTCTGCTGCGAAATACACTTTGTTTTCTGATTTGCGTTTGTTTTGTCCTCAAGCATTTCACGAAGTTTGCATGTCTCAAACTCTTTTTGATCATGCATTTTTTCACTCCTTTTGCTTTTTGTTTTCCAATGGTTTCTGCGTTCTCCTCAATCAAGAAAGAATATAGTTTCGGTTTCAGAGCCACAAATTCTTTCAATGTTGCACCTCCACATTCATCTTTCATCAGCCCAATCTTTTTTTTGTTTTCTTTCACAATCGGCAGTCCATTCATCACTGCAGGATGATCTGCTGGAAAGTCATTTGTGTCAAACCACTCTGGTACATCTTTTGCAATATCCGTAAAGAAATCTTCTGTTTCAATTTCCAGCACCAAAGAATCTGTGTCGGTATACAAGACAGAACATTTTTCCCACTTTTTCTTCACATACCCATAATGGAAGCGGAACATCAAAGTTTTAGACAGATCCAAGATTGACATCCCAGCAAAGATGGGCTTATTCATGACCACTCGCGTTTTCCTCATCTTGATCGCAATTAAAAATTCATCGAAAATCTTCAAGTCTGCGAAGTTGGGTTTGTTAATCAGTTTTTCTGCCCTTTCAACATCTTTCACCAGTTCAATGGAAACTCGTTTTCTCAAGTTTTCCATGGTTTTCCCAAATACAGAGTTGTTCATCAGCTTAAAGAAATCTTTTTGAAATGCATTTTGTCCCTTGGCTCTCAGGGCTGTGTTTTTATCAATGTAACATTTCATGAAAGGTCTTTCTTTGAATTTGATACCTCTTTTCACTTTTTTCAGTTTCATTCCCAGGGAAAGAAAGAGTTTTAAATTCTCTCCATGCAAAACCATGTTTTCTTTATCCCTCAGATTTTGTGTTAACTTAGACACTTTTCCCAACATCAAAATTTCTGGAGCCAGGGGAAAATCATTCTGGTTGTCATGTAGTTCTTTGGGATAAATGAGGTCAACTTCAAGAATGCAACCAATTCCTTCTTCATTCACAAAGTTTTCCCAGTTTGGAAGCTCATCTTCTTTCATCCATTGAAATTTTCCAACTGGAAGAGGCTGCGACATTGCCCACCCATAAAGGTTGTTTGCATCCAAATAAACCAGAAAACTGGAAGCTTGATCGGGGTTGAAATCTTTCATGAACTTATTGTTTGCTTTTGCAAATCTCTTGAATACATTTGCGTTTCCTCCTCTGATTCCTTTTTCAAACATCAACAACATATCCACATCCCCCAGAAGTTCCAACTTCACTCCGGTCATTTTCAACATTGCATCCCACGCCATTCCGGGGGCTGTAAAGAAGTGAGCTGGATCCAATCCATAGTTTTCTTCACAAAGTTTTCTGAAACTTTCTATGACATCGGCAAGGAGCAACACATCAGTTTTCAAATAAAGATCATGGAATTCTCCCATGTTTTTCATCGCAAATTCTTCCCAGACTTTCTGGGCGTGTTGAAAATCTGCATCTGTCACTTTCTCCTGATTTAATCGGGAGAAAAAAGCGGTTTTCTTTGGCAGTTTTTTCTCAAACTTATCAAAACCATCCATGAATTCATAGGGATAAACTCCTTTTCGGCATACCAACTCGCTGCGTTCTCCAAAAAATCTGGTGGTTTCTTTCAGTTCTTCTTTAGGAAGATTCTTCACCAGCGATGCTAATCCTGACAGCGTGAATTTAAAGGAATCCAGAAATCGAATTTCATGTTTCACAGTGATTTCTTTCCATTCTTCTTTCACCCATTTCCATTCTTTTTCCAACTCAAACTTCAGGGAGAAAGAAATATATTTCTCTTCGTTGTTGGGGATGCATGCCACACTCAACACTTCATCCACTGTTCCCAAACTTCGTACAAAAAGATGTGCGTCATAATTTTGGAGATTATGAAAAAACACAGGAGTGAATTTTGGTCGCTGAAACTTTCTGTTGCAAGATTTGTGTGCTGCTCCTCTGAATTTTCCAGTGAAATGGCAGTGATCTCTGACTTTCAACAGTTCATCTTTTCCAAATTCTCCTTGACACAACCAACACACAGTGGCTTCTCGAAATGATTTCCATTCTTGATTAGTCAGGGGAAACATTTTCTTTTTCTTCAAACTCAGATGAGCTTGTTTTACATGAAAAATCAATTCCCGAATGAAATCTTTGGGAAGTTCTTCAGTTTCATCTTTTGCTCTTTTTAACACGGGTTCCATTTGTAAAAATGGAGAAACGAGATGAAACGCAAATCCACAGGGAATATGTTCGTGAGTTTTCTGAGTTCTTTTTCCCAAATTACCACTTGTAGGTTTCAGAATGGATTCAAAATCTGCATAACCTACAACTGGCACATGCAACATTTTTTGAAAGTTTTGGAAAGAGCATATGCCTCCTGGAACTTCAATCTTTGTCGCCTCAAATTCTCCGCAAATAACTTTATGTTTCTTCAAACTTTCCACGCTGGGAAATGAATTGAGGCATCTTTTACAGAAAAATCTTTCATGTCCATTGCGTGAAACTTGAGAGGTTGCAAGGTGAGAGAAATTCTTCACCAAACAAAAGTGAGTTTTGAATTCATTTTTCAGCAGAATCAAATCTACATGATGTTCTTTTTCTTCCTCGGATATCCTCAGGGGAAAAACAGATCCATTCCAGCCAAAAACATTCACTGAAATTTCAGCATTTCTTTTCTCAAAATGTTTGATTGCTGTCATTTCCATGGGGAAAATCAAACCATCCCAATTAAATTCTTCTGCTTGTTGCCGTAAGGCTGGTGTGATTCTTTCTGGATGGGACGCAACCATATTACAAGCTCTGGCAATGCACCATTTGAAGCACATCTCATCTTCATTTTTCATGTTGATCACAGCTTTCTTGTTCCCCAAGTCTGGAGGCAAAGCAATCCAGGAAGATCCTCGCAGTGGCTTCCAGCGCACAAAATGAATTTCTAAATGAATTACTCTTTCAAACACCCAATTACTTCCCCTGCGATTGAAATTTTCCAAGTTTTCAATCATTTCTCTTTCCATTTCATCAACAATTTCAACGTTGTTCCCCAAATTCTTTTTCTGCTGGGAATGGAAAACTGGAGTGTCAATTATTTCCTCGCCAGAAGCCCAACTGGTTTGAGACATCTCAACAATCAAAATGCATTTCACTTTTGTTTGTGGATTTGCTTGCAACAGCTTGATAATTTGCCATCTTGCTTTCCGGAGAAAATCTTGTGGAGTTGGGGAATCATCTCCTTGAATGATGAATTGTTTCGCGAATCCTCTCAGAGCGGATTTTCCTTCTTCCACGATCAACCTTTGTTCCCACAATTCTTTGGTTTGTTTTTTCAATCTTTCAACTGCAGGATTTGATCTTCTCCTAATTTCCACATCATCTAAATTTTCCAACCAATTCAACCAATCTGAAATCGTTTTTGTTTGTTTTTTTATTACTTTGGGAATGGTTTTTATAGGTCTTCTTCTCACAATCATTTTTCTTCTTTCCGGAATCAAAATAGGCACCTGTATTTTTTTATTTTTCCAATTCAGGGGGTTTTTCTGAGTTGTTTTTCCACCTCCAGTCCATAGATTTTCAATTAAAAAGTTCGCTAATTCATCTTTCTTCAGTCGAGACCATCCCCGCAATCCTGTTGATCTTGCAAATGATTTCCATGCAGCCAAAGTTGACATTTTAAATGGAGAAAAAAGATTTTTCCTCTATTTAAAATGAAGTTTTCAATCCAAGAGGAAGGAAAAGAAAAGCAAACCTTTTTCACATTCAAAGAAGCCAGTGAACAAACTGGACTCCCATCAAAAACGATTGTGAGAGTTCTCAAATCAAACAACACAAAGTATTTCAGAAGAGCGGATAAAAAAACTTTTTGGATTCAAGCAGAAGAAGAGTCGCCATTTATCCAGATCGATGGAGAAGATTTTTTCTGTGCAGAGGAAATTCAGGAAAGATTTGGGTTGTCCAGAACAGTTTTTTTCAATCAACTCAGCAGGAAAAAAACTCATTTTCTGGATTCAACTGAGAAATCTCATGAAGTCACTTGGAAATCTCCCAGACTGGAAAAGTTTCTCGATTTGATGAAACAGAAAGTTATGGTTGGAAAAATTCTTGAGGGTTGCTCAAAAAAAGGAGTCTCCAGAATAACTTCAACTGGGTTATCTGAAATGAGCAGCTGCGTTGCAGATTATCAAGCGACGTTTTGAATTTTTTATTCATTGGATAAAAAATGAACAAAGAAAAACTTTTCATAATCGATGGACAAGATTACTATTCTGTGAAGGACGTTAAAATTCTACTGGCTGAAATAAAAAATCATGCAACTTGGATTCATCCCAGCTTACATAAAGCATGTGGGTTGACTGAGGAAGAAATCGCATGGATGAAAGGGGTTGAAATGGAAATGAACTTTCAGAAAGCTGTTGATATGGCCACTGGTTTTCTTTCAGTCAAAAATGAAAAAGATAGGCAGTTTATGGAGAAATGGATTTTGGAAATAAATGATTTTTTATTTCCACCAAGAAAATGAATCCTGAAAAAGTCTCTGTTTCCAAGATCATTCTTGAAGAGCCACAAAAACGAACCTCTGGAAAGATCTCATATTGTTTGCTCCCATGTTCTCTTGATGACAAAAAACTTCAACTGAAACTCCGAACAAAGTTTAAAATCTTTGCTCATGAAGGAGATTCTTTTTCACTGGGGATCAATCTCCCTGAAGAAAACATCCCCTTTTTCCACAAACTGGAAGCTCATCTTCGTTCAGCTGCAATGAAAAAACAGCCGGAAGTGAAAAAACTTTCTCCATCTTTTGCTAAGTTTCACGCGGAAGATTTCTCTCTTTTGAAAACGGATAAATCTGAGCAAGAAAAGATCTTCGCCAAGATTTATCCCTCAAAAATCCCCAAAACAGATTTCTCCTGTCGTTTTTGGGAGCTGACAAATGGGAAAAAGAAGCCCATTCTGAGGCAAAAAGAACTCATCTCTATGCCACTTTTTGGGCAAGTTGTCTTTTCCATCAAACATCTTTTCTGCGGAAATGTAAAATCTATCACAGCGATTGTGGATGAAGTTCTTGTGGAGGAGATGGTGCAAAGTGCCTCAGCTTTTGATGAATATGAGGATAAAAATGAGGATGATGAGGATGAAAAATAAAAATCAAGTTGTTCTGCTGAAAATTTGGAGAGAAAAAA
Organism: Dendrophyllia cribrosa; assembly: GCA_024195265.1. Classification (NCBI taxonomy): domain Eukaryota; kingdom Metazoa; phylum Cnidaria; class Anthozoa; order Scleractinia; family Dendrophylliidae; genus Dendrophyllia; species Dendrophyllia cribrosa. Next base: position 36,612,605 of record JAJLRJ010000009.1, on the reverse strand, counting down.
CAAAGTTGTTCTGCTAAAAATTTTAGCAGAATATCAATTATGTTTCTGCTAAAATTTTAGCAGAATGTTTATTTATTTCATGAGGAAGTTCCTTTAAGGTAACAAAATAAAAATAAAAAAAGTTTTTCAAAAAAAAATATATATATATCTCCAGAGAAAAAAAAATGAAAATAAAAATCAAGATATTCTGCTAAATTTTCAGCAGAAAACAGATTTTCATCAAAATTTAGTTTACATTTTCAGATTTCTGGAAACAAAATCGCCAGAAAAACAGATTTAGTTTACATTTTCAGATTTCTGGAAACAAAATCGTTTCCAGAAAACAGATTTAGTTTACAAAATTCGAAAAAAAAACAAATGTTTCTGCTAAAATCTGGAGCAGAAAATCAAAATCAAGTTGTTCTGCTAAAAATTTTAGCAGAATATCAATTATGTTTCTGCTAAAATTTTAGCAGAATGTTTATTTATTTCATGAGGAAGTTCCTTTAAGGTAACAAAATAAAAATAAAAAAAGTTTTTCAAAAAAAAAAAAAAATATATCTCCAGAGAAAAAAAAATGAAAATAAAAATCAAGATATTCTGCTAAATTTTCAGCAGAAAAAGTTGTTTCTGCTAAAAATTTTAGCAGAAATCTTTTCAGAAAATCTTCTTCCAGAAAAAAATCTGGAACAGAAATCTCCTCAGAAATCTCCTCAGAAATTTCCTCAGAAAATCTTCTCCAGAAATCTTCTCCAGAAATCTTCTCCAGAAAACTTTGAGAACATTCTTGTGTTTTTTTTCATTTTTTTAACAACTAAGAAAATGTGGGTTTTAATCGACGCGTTGACAAAACAACGTCTCAGTCCAAGATTTGCTTCGCAGGCGGCTCTTGCAAGATTTATGAAGATCGCTCCAAGGGTTCTCAACAAAGCTATAAATGAAGGGAGGAATGTTTTCACTTTCCAAGGCAGAAAAGTTCTGGTCGCAAATCAAGCTCAAGATCGACTCTCAGTTCATAATTCTCTCAAAGAACCACCCCTGAAAACTTTTGAAACAATGGCTGAGATGGCTCAGTGGATTGGTGTGACTAGACAGGCCATCTATGCTGCGTATAAACGTTATGTTGAAAAACGTTTTGTCAAGAAAGACGGGAAGAAATTATTCTTGTCCAGAACTTTTGAAAAAGGACAGCTGACAGAACCATGGACGGAAGATGAAGCGCCAACTCCAAAGAAGATTCAGTCCATCCCCATCCGCATTTCATCATCTTCAACAACAACTATTTTCCCCAGTGTTTCAGCAGCTACAAAGGAACTAGGAATTGACTCAGGAACCATCCGCAATGCGTTGAAAAGCGGGAGAAACACTTTCACTAGAAGAAGCGACGGAGAAAAATTTCAGGTGGAAAAACTGGGGAGCTAAAGCTGGCATCTCTTCCTCCCAAACCTGCTCTCCAACCACTTGATGAAAATTTTGTTTTTTCTGATTCTATTTGGGATCAAGTAAAAGAAAACTTCAAAGGATTCTCTTCAGCTGAGGATTTTGAAGAAGTGTCAGCAGAAAAAAATGACCAAAATGTGATCTGTAATATGCGCTCAGGTGTGTGGTTTCGCGCGAAAGACTTTTGCGATGTTCGAAAATGGTTTGACAAACATGGCTATGAATCTTATCCTGATTTGGAAGAGTATAGGGAGAATCTCTCAAGAGGACAGTGGACTTTTTATCCGCAAAAATCATCTGTCTCAGCGCCTGAATTATGGACACGAACTCTTTTCATCAAGAAGTGAGTTTTTTCATTCCCCCAGATTTCTGGAAACAAAAAAAAACAGATTTAGTTTACAAAAAAACTTTTTTTTTGTAAACTTTTTTTCCCCTATTAAAATGTGGAATTTGATTGACATGAAAACTGGAAAAACAGTGGCAGCAGAGAAATCGGTGTCTGCTCTCTCTTCTCATATGAACTTTACCAGACAATATTTATGCCGAGCTTTGAAAGAGGGAAAAAACAAATTCACTTTTAAAGATGGGCGGCAACTAGAAATACTCCAAGATGATCTTTTTCCTGAACCAAAGCCAAAGCCAAAGCTCAAAACAAGACGTCAGAAGATGAATACACAAAACTTTCCAGAAAAGATGGATCCTTGGCCACAAGAAAAATGGGATTTTGTCATTGAAAAGTTAAAAGAGTTCCTGAAAACAGAACCGTCTCCATTTCCTTTTCCAGAGCAGAGTCTTTTCACAGAAACTAAATCAGTTGACATTCCAGAAACTAAATTAGTTGACAAATCATCTGGCAACAAAAAAGATGAGCTAAGATACAATTCAGATGCGCATATTGCTAGGATGAATGAAAGGAAACGTTTAGGGACACGCCCTCGTATTGATGTTTGGAGCAGTATTTTAACTATCTTCTCCAGATTTACTCCATGCGAAGATGATAGGGATAAACTGGCTGGAGAAAATGATAAACAAGTAATATTTAATCTAGATACAGGCGAATATGGAGTTGTGCGAGATTCTAGCGATTTTACTCAGTTCTTTCACGAACGCTGTTATCATTTTTTCCCCAGTGAAGAAGATTTTAATCGTTATCTCCCAGAAGGGCAATGGAAGTTTTTTGTCAACCAATATCCTTGGCCAAGCGAAGAAAACTGGAAGCGAATTCTTTTCATCAAGAACTGAGTTTTTCATTTCCCAGAAATGAAAAATCACACAAATCGTTTTTTATATTTTCTCTCAAACTTCTCCAAATCTAATCCCAAATCAATCACAATCCCATCAACTGCTATCATTGCTGGAAGAAATTCATTTCGATCAAATATTCCACTCCTCAAAGCAAAACGCAGATCAGTCAATGTTTTCTCGTAAGTTGTGAACGCGAACTTTGTCATTTCAATCTTGTTTCCATATTTCTTCATTTCATTCCCTGTTTTAATGATCAGTCCTGCACCTGAAATCACTCCCAAAATCACAGGATTCAAAGTAACTCCCCCAGCAATTGCGCCAATCGCAACAAGAGCGGAAGATGTTAAATTCACAAACAAATTCATTCGCTTGAAATGTTTGTGAGCTCTTTTCAAACACCAAAATCTTTTATGATAAAATCGATAGAATTGCTTGATCTCTTCCAGTTTTTCTTCTGTTATGTCAGGGGAGATGTGGTTGAAATTAAAAATGTCTTCTTTCATTTTTTAGGCTTTTTCAAAAAGAAATGTGATTTGGGCAGCCCCGATATTCGTTGATCGATCATCTATTCTTGCTGAAAATAACTCTCCTGCTTTGTAAACAACAGTTGAAAACGTGAATGTTTGAATTCTATTATCACTGCTAAAACGAGTTTCACTTTGTGATTTTTTATCTGGGAGATATAAAGTTAGTTGTGGAAAAGAAGCTGTTTTTGATAAAATTTGAGTAAACGCCTTAATTAATTTACATCGGATGGGGATGACTATATCATTAAAATAATTATCGAAAAGTATATTTATACCGTCTCCTGATGATCTTCTATATCTTCCAATCAGCATAAAGTTATTACCAAGATTTGAATTGAGAATTTTATGGTCATTCATATCCAAATCAGTTTCCATGACCATCTTCCCACTCTCAAAAACGAAAGGAGCATCATAAACAGAACTTGGCACATCTGATTGAGAACCTTTGACGCCATAAATAATCAGATTTGCTGGGCCTTGATCAGCTGATGATGCTGTTCCTTGCCATTTCAGATCCAGATAAATGAACTCCGGTGGAGAAATCTGCCATTTATGCATGTGAATGATTGATCTTGAATACTTCACAAATTTTTTTGTTGATTGTTGATTGATATTCAGGCTGGTTGAAACCACGTCAACGCTCACACCCGTCATGGAAGCGGGAAAGAATTCAATGCAAATCGTATATTCTCCTTCTGGAAGCTTCAACATATGGAAACCAAGTCGCCCAGAGTATTCATTGAAAACATCTTTTGTTATTTTCAAATCATACGCTTTTTTATTGATCTGATGGGGTGAACTTGTAAAATCAGATAAACCAGTCACTGTTATATTATGTTCAGCTCTGGATTCACCCACATCCTCCATCAAATACCGGAATTCATCCTTCAAGTGGGAGGTTGAAGATATATGCGATTCATTGACATATTTTTTAAGGTCAGTTTCTGTTTTGATCAGTTCCACTGCCAGAGCTACTGTCTTGTTATTTAACTGTGTATCGACATATTGTTTTGATGTTGCTTCATTGGATGTTTTTGGATCGGGAAGACCAACAAGTTTTTCTCCTCCCATATCCAATTCCCCGGTCATTGTTCCACCTGACAAAGAAAGCTTATTGGCTGCCAGCCCGGAGACTGCCGTGTCCACATATTTTTTGTTGGCTGCTTGATCGATTGCTGTTGGGTCTTTTACGTTGAAGATGAAATTCGTTCCCATATCCAAGCTTGTTTCCATTGGAAATGTTTCTTTTCTGCTGACAAAAACATTCTTTGCATCGTCATAGGAGATCAGATTGTTATAGTTTGCGGAAAGATCCTCATAAGTCTGCTGTTTTGATTGTGTGACATGAAACAGTCCTTTCAGATCGATGTCTTTCGTCACTTCATGCGTTGGTGCTGGAGCATTTGGGTGATATTTTTTCAGCGTTACCATATTCACAGCAGAAAGATCTTGATTTTCATCTGTATCCAGATTTGTGATCAGTTTCCGATCCATGTCAATCTCTCCAGGAAGAATCAGTTTCTTTCCCCTGAGGTCAAGATCTCCAGTCATGTGAGAAGAACCATCAACCTGCAAAGAATCTGCTCTCATTTGAATCAGTTTGGTTTCCACACTTCTGTCTAGCGTGTCAACTTGATGTTTTGTAACTGCATCTGCATTTCCTGTTCCTTCAGCAACATTAACTAGTTTTCTGTTTTCCATATCATAATCTCCTGTGGATGTCAGCTTAAAACCAACTCCTGGCAATCCATCTCTTCCATCTCGTCCTCCATGTGAGGTGCTTGTTGTTTCAGAAAGCAATCCATTTGAGTAGCTCATTTTAAAGTCTTTCATCAAAGTTTTTAGCCATGAATTTCCTCGGTTTATCCACATAGAGGAAAGAGAACGGATCACGCGTGGCTTTCAAATAATCTTCTTTCTTGATGTTATTCTCCCTGCAGATCGCAGTCTGTTCTTTATTGCTTGGGAATTCAAAAATGCAAAGATGCGAGCAATTCAGGCGGATATCTTTTGGTGTTTGGAAATAACTTTGTGACAAATAAATCACAGAACAATTTTTGTGCCGGCCTTGGATAAAATAATCAACCAATGGCTTTTGGTTTTTCTCGCAAACAAAATCGTCAAAAACAACCAGTTTTTGATTCTCCCCAGATAATTCAGAAACTGGGATGATTTCATCCTGGGATGCTTCAATGATGTCATACCCAGCTTCTTTGCTGATTGGGTGAAATGTTTTCATCAGGTGTTGATATTTAGCTTGGTCAAGAGTTTTCGCATAGAGGAAGATCTTATCGTAGAAAAGCAATCTCAAAATCATATCCAGGAGAACGTTTGTTTTTCCAGATCCTGACGGACCACAGATCAACATTCTGAAAGTTCGATCAGGCATAAAAGGTTGCAACTGTCGAAAGTTTGTGATTGGGTCATGGCAATCATAATTTGGAATCTTCATTTTATTTCCCAGAAGACAAATTCAGATGAACATCTTGTTTAACATCATGTTCTTCATCCAAATTCATGTTTGTAGACTTAAAATGAGTTTATTGAAATGGAATGAAATGGCCAAAAGCAAATCTGCTTTGGGTAAAAAAATCAACTTTGTTCACGATGTCATCACCCAGAAAAAGTTGGGTGAAGAAACAAGTCAAACTGGACTGGCAAAAATGTTCCGTCCCATAACAGCAAAACTAGATGAGGTTGTTGCGTCGAATTTGAGGCAGCCATCCTTGCCAATTCGGAGGAGGAAACAAGTCGTTGGAGAAAAACCAGGCATAGATTATTACCCAGAAGTCGATCCATTTGAAGAGATGGATGTTGGCGGTTTGTTTGATGATGAGATTGTGTCACCGCAAGCAGCTAAACAAATCCCAGCAAATCCACCCTCCTATGCAGAAATAGCAGTCGATGAAAGTGACGCCCCACCTGAATATGAAGATGAATCTCCTGATTATACTCTGGCACCGGGTGATGAACAAGAATATGAAACGGACGCAAATAAATTAATGAATGAAATGAACATCGACAATTATAAGATAGTGGATATGATGCTTAATGATCCAGAGGTATCACCAACAAAGAAAAAAAATTATCTTGAGAAAACCGTTCTGCCCGCTGCAAGACACAAACGATCTCAATTAAACGGTTACAAAACATTTTGGACTAAACTGGCTAACAGGGGGCAAATAACGGCAGAGCAAAAAGAGATAAAACATGCAGGGATAGACCGGTTTAGAAGAGCTCTGAATGCGTACATAACCTTTTACGACAACAAAGCAGAAACATTTCAAGGCTCGGGAATCAAAACTCGAAGAAAAAAAGGTGGTTCTGTTCGTTTTTTCTCCAATCCCAAAGAACTTCTCAAGAAACTTGAGGTAATCATTGGCTCCATTCTTGCTGGAAACACAAATCTGGCAATCAGAAACACTGGAGTGGGCATTCTTGATCTTCTCCTGAAAGAGTCAGTTATCAACAAATCCCAGCATGAAAAGCTGTTCAAAAACTATTTCAAAACATAAAATGGAAAGAGAAATCGTCTTGTCATCTTACGCCGTTAAGAACAGACTAAACAAACCTGCAGATTTCACAACAAAATTTAATCGTCAAATTATTCTTGATCCGAATGAACAATATGTTGTTGGGCTGAAACGAATCATCAACATGAGTTTTACGTGGTATAACATCAATCCTCAATATGAAAATCAACTCATCAAGTTTTCTTCCGATGGTGGGAAAACATTTTCCGATATTGCTTTTCCTGCTGGAGTTTGGGGGTATACTGGAATGAATGATTTCATTCAGGAAGCAACAGTGGTGAAATCCGATGGAAAAGAAGATGTTTTCCCAATCAATCTGGCCTTCAGCAATGAAACTTTCAGAGTGACAATCACATTGGCTGAAAATTATCAACTGGATTTCACCCAATCAAATTTCCATGATCTTGTGGGGTTTGATAAAAAGATTCTGAAGGAGAAAGTTAATATTGGCCCAAAAGTTCCAAACCTCAGTCAAGATACTGATATGTTGAACATTCATTGTGATTTAACAAATAATTCACTTGTGGATGGGGAAGAGACTGATATCATCTATTCCTTTTCCACATCTGTTCTGCAGGCATCATATAGTTTTGAGCGTGAACCCATAAAAATAGCATTCTGCCCTGTGAACAAAAACACGATCAGCTCAATTCGGATGTATATCACAGACGGGAAAAGAAGAATTGTTAACCTAAATGGAGCAGACACAGCATTCTCGTTGATATTAAAAAAAAGACTATAAAATGAAAGCATACGAATTTTCTCGAGTTTATCACCCCAAACTGGGGAAGTTTGTTTATAAGCACAAAGGAACAGGAATCATTTTTGATTCCATCTTCAAACCACTGAAAAAGATGGCAGGACCAGCCATGAAAGGAATTCTCAAAAAAGTTGCAAAACCATTTGCAAAAAAAGCTTTGGATGCAGGAATTTCTCACGCTGGGGAAAAGTGGGCAAAATGGCAGTTGAAAAATCAGGTGATTTGATCATGAAAAAACTGGGAAACATGAAGATTGGAAAAAAACCATCAACAAATGTGAAACGAGGAAGAAAACCACAATCTCACCCTGCTTCAACTTCTGGAGAAAGTGCAACTGACATCCTGAATAGACTGATCAGTGGCCAAGGAATTTAAAATAATCTATCAAAATGGCTTTTCGATCGAATGAATATCTCCAAAGAAATGAATTAGTAAGATTCCAGTTGGATGATGTTATCAGAGCTCCAGCAAATGGGCAAGCACAAACAAAAAATGGTTATAAATTCACCATCAATGACAGATCAGCGTTTTATGACTGGCATAACGCTTATTTTGAAGTGCAATTTCAACTCCAGAAAATAGCAGATGGTGCTGGATATGCTGCTGCTGATAGGATAACAGTCATAAATGGTTCACATTCCCTGATAAAACACATGGTCATCAGATCTGCAGGGAAGATTGTTTATGAACCTGACAATCTGCATAAAGTTACTTTTGTTAAAAATCTGTTGGAATACTCAGATGACTTCAGCAGATCAGTCGCAAAAAACAGTTTCTGGTATCTGGATGTAAATGCGACAACAGCTGCGAATAACACAGGATTTGAAGCGAGAAGAATACAAACTCAGGCAGTTCGAGACAATGGAACTGGAGGGGCAAAAGATGTTAATGTAATTATCCCCCTGAATCGTTTCTCCTTTTTCGAGGAACTGGAAGACAGGATGTTGGTCCCAATGCAGCTGCAATTCGAAATTAATCTTCAACAGGATTCTGAATTAATTCATATGGCAAATGGCACAGATCCTGGAAGAGTTGTGGTAAATCGATTTTTGCTTTGGGTGCCGAGATTGACACCAAAAGATTCTCATTATAACAAATTTATCAGTTCATTCCTGAAAGAATCGCAATGGAAGTATCTGAGGGAGATATATGATCAATCACCTCCTGCACAATCATCAGGATTCTTCCAGATTTCAGCGAGCATTGACAATGTAAAGCATATTTTTGTCTGGCTGAAAAGAGCAGCTCCACCCAATGATGACCCTGCAGAAGATAACCCATATTTCTTTGACATTTTCAAGCTGAATGCGGCAAATGCAAACTCATCCCTGTCAACTTGCAGATTGGAGTATGGAAATGGAGTGTTTTATCCTGAAACTGACTATGACACAGAATCAAAAGTCAGAATCTTCAATGATGTCATGGCTTATGCAATGAGGAAAAATGACTTCAACACTGGTACTCAGTTGAATTTGGCTAACTTTCAATCACTCTTCGGCCTCATTTATTTCGACTTGTCTTACCAAGCTGAAAAACCAACAAGAGATCCCAAACAGTTGATATTTCGATATACGCTGAATGCCAATGCAGCTGCAGCCTTTAATGTGCATGCAGTCGTTCTTTATGAGGAAACAGCTAAGATTGATAAAGTTGGAAATGAATTAGTTATAGCTTAGAAAAACATATGTTATCATTTAAAATGACAACATATCACCCATATAAAGTAAATTTGTCTAAAGGGCAAAAACAAAAGCTTGGAAGAGCATTCAGAACAAACATGCCTATCACCCTGAGATTGGGACGAAATCAAACAAGTGGAAGCGATGAACTGATGCTGACAACCACTCAAATAAATAAAATTTCCAAAGCTGCATCGTTGGGAAAAGGAGTTGAAGTGAAGATAACAAAAGCTCAAATCAGAAAAGTGATGAAACAAGGTGGAAGTCTATTTTCTGCTGTTATTCCTTTAGTGAAAACATTGGTGCCAACCCTAGGAAAAACACTGGGATTGTCAGCACTTGCTGGTTTGGCGAGTGAAGGAGCGAGTCAAGTTGTGAAATCAATCAGTGGGAAAGGAGCTGGCCAAGTGGGTGGATTTCTCATTCCCCAAAATAAAATTCAGAAACTGATTGACAATAAACATTTGTTGACAAATAAACAGAAACAAGATATTTTGATTGCCTTGAAATCAGGAGGACAAGTTGTGATGAAACCATCTGCTAAACAATCTGGTGGAGCACTTGGCACCATTCTGGCATCCATTGGAATTCCACTTCTTCTTGACGCGGCTAAAAACATATTTGGAAAAAGAAGCTCCAAGAGTTGGCAGACCAAAAGGAAAGGGAGCTCCCAGAGTTGGCAGACCAAAAGGGAGCGGAGCGACCTCTGGAAAAGGTGCCCCTAGACTGGGAACTCCTTGGGCAAGACCTCCTCCATTCATCGGAAGTTGGGGAAACTCTGTTGGAATGGGGAAAAAAAAATCAAAAAAGGGCAAAGGACTTCTGCTGGGGCCAAACAGCCCGTTCGCCAAGATTCCACTGATAGGAGCAATTCTATGAAACCCAAATTTGTAATTAAACCGCTGTCAAATATTGATCTGTTGAATTGGATAAAATATCTCAAGATTCCAAATTTCAAAGGAATATTTGCAAGAGATGAAGCTATGCCCAGAAAACACAGCCCATGCATCATCAATCTTGATTCGCTTAAAAATGCAGGAACTCATTGGGTTTGTTGCGTCCCTGGTCGCTTCGCTCCCAGTCGCTTCGCTCCATCGCATGATAAAAAGTTCTTGTGGTATTTTGACAGTTTCGGCATGGGCTATCCTCTCGAATTTAAAAGTTCCAAACCTGTAATTTGGAACAGCAGTCAGTATCAAAACATCAACAGTGTTCTTTGCGGGTATTATTGCCTTTATTTCCTGCATCAATGGTCGCAGGGGAAAGATTTCTATGATATTCTCCAACCTTTCAGTTTGACTGACACAATGCAAAATGAGAAATTCATAAAAGATTATTTCAATTAAAAATGGAATCATATTGCGTCAAAGAAAAAAGGTTCACTGATTGCGTTGAACCATCCGGATATATGACTGCAAAAAATGGGAGAAAGATGTTTTTCTGCCATTGCGCTTCATGCGGAATTAAAAAAACTAGATTCGTGAAACAAGGGAACTCGGGAAACTGAGTCTGCCCTCACAAGGTGGGGGCTTTTTCGATATAGCCGACAGTCATTCACTCGGTGAAATTGCCTTAAAAAGCGGCGTGAAAGGATTGACTAATCTTGGCCGCATTGGGTTATCCAAAGCGGTTAAATCAGATTTTGCCAAACAAAAAATTAAAGGTGCGGTGACCCAATATCTTGATCAAGCATTGGACGCATTTACAAGTGACATTTCAAAGAAATTAGATCCCTTATCCGGCCGTGGGATCGATGCTCATGCTTTGATAGGAAAACTTCCCAGACCAAAAGGAGGATTCACTCTCCCCGGACATAACTTCACAGGTCCATATAACCCATTGGATAAGCAAGTCAGATTTGACGACACTGGAAAGATTCTGGAAATTTATCAACAACCAACTGGAAAAACAGATGCAGTTTCTATGCAACATGATGTGGATTATACAATCTGTGCAAAACAAACAGATCCACGCAAATGTAAAAATGAAGCAGACAGAAAGATGGTTGCCGCATTGGATGCTATTCCCTGGAAAGATAGACAATGGGGACACGCTTTGGCAAGAAACACAATCAACTCAAAACAAAAACTGGGTCTCGGTCTCCCAAAAAACGGGAAAAGATTTTGAGTGAAGGCTGGACTCAAAATCTAGCAAATGAACTTCACCAGCCAATAAGGAGAAGATTTCCAAAGAGAAGAGTCATTTCATATGGGATTGACAACATCTGGGCGGCTGATCTGGTTGAGATGGGGAAATTTTCAAAATGGAACAAAGGAATAAGATACCTCCTGATGGTGATCGATGTTTTCTCAAAGTTCAGTTGGATTCGCCCCTTGAAAGACAAGCGAGGACAAACAGTTGCCGATGCTTTCCGATCCATATTTACGAAGGCACGAAAACCGAAGATGCTTTGGACAGACAAAGGAAGTGAATTTTTCAATGGAACTATGCAGAATCTGCTTGGCTTGAATGGGATAAAATTATATACCACAGAGAACGAAGAAAAGTCATCTGTGGTTGAACGTTGGAACAAGACTATGAAGGAGAAACTCTTCCGGATGTTTTCTGCTAACAATAATACAATTTTCTTTGACAAACTGGACAGATTAGTGAATCAATATAATAACACCTATCATTCAAGCGTTAAGATGTCACCTGCAGAGGCGAGCAAACAGAAAAATGAGAGACAAGTGTTCGCTAATCTTTTCGGAGACATGATTTATGCTAAACACAACCCAGCAAAATTCAAAGTCGGTGACAGGGTTAGAATATCAAAATACAAGCGAAAGATATTCGACAAAGGTTTCACCCCGAACTGGACAGAGGAGATATTTGTCGTCGACGAGGTTTTGAACACAAATCCTGTGACACACAGGTTAGTCGATCTGTTGGGAGAAAAAATAACTGGATCATTTTACGAAGCGGAACTCCAAAGGACAACACAAAGCGTGTTTCGCATTGAAAAGATTATTCGCCGCGACCAGAAGAAAAAGAAAGCCTTGGTTAAATGGAAAGGATATCCCGATAAATTCAATTCCTGGGTTCCCCTGAGTGATGTGGAAAATCTCTGAGATAGAATATAAATGTTTAACATTCATATTCATGATTTCAAAACACCGCTTTCTTTCAATTCCCGGTGAATTTCCCAGAGAATGAAACTTTGCTTTTGAAGTTCATTTTTGAGAATCTTGTTTTCCTCTTGGAGATTTACTATTGACTCATAGATGAGTTCAATTTCTTCTGCTTCCTCCATCTCCGAATCAGAGACAATGAATTCCTCATCAGATGTTGTGGGGGTTTCATCAGAACTTCTTTCTTCTTCCTCTGAGCAAGTGAGGCAATCTTCATGATCACTGGCTTCCATTTTCTTTCCATTTGTTTTTTTTGAAGATTGTTTGGATTATTTTTTCTTGTTCTACCCTTCTTGATGGGAGAATAAGAAGCTTGAAATCATCTTCATTTGGGTTGAAACCATTCTTTTTCAACAGGGAGAAAAGAACTTGGTTGAAATTAAGAAACTTTTTTCGCTTGAGATGAAGATCATCATATGCCAGTGAAAAATATTTAAAATCGTTAATGAGGAACTTTTCCAGATGTTCATAGTCATTTCCATCGTGATTTGTTATGTGATTGAAAATTTCATGATCATTGCCATTGACTTTTTTCCATTTGGAAGCTTTAACAAACTCCCTGACTTTTTTTCTAGTGATTTCGTGGAGAGGAATTTGGGAGAGAATTTTTTCTTGATAAAACTCGAGATCTTTGAGTGGAATTTGATTCTTCCCCTGATTTTTACGGATGACATCTTTAAAATGTTCCAGTCTGAGATTTTTATGAGAAGACCATGCTGTTGTATATGTTTCATGAATAATTTCAGGAGTGTCATCTATTTCCTCATCTTCATCTTCATCTTCGGAATCAAACATTTTCTTTTCCGGAGAAACTTTTTTCACAGATGGGACTTTGCAGTAGTTGAAAGATGCAGTTTTTTTCATTTTGTGGAAGATTTTCCACACTGGAATTGACCTTGGAATTTGGGAAATTGACAAATTCTTGTGTTAAATTTTAGCGGAAGTAGTAGGGTAAAAACGCACCTGGGCCACTTCCAATTAACCCCAAATTTCACAGAAAAATCACAAAAATCGTTCCCCCCAAATTCAACAAATTAGGAAGTTGCTAGAACTGAACAGAAAAGGTTAAGTTATGTTAAATGAAACACTAGATGGAATTGATTAGAATTGCTGATTTTTAGCTGATGATTGAGGAAAGAAAAATGTTGAAAATTGTGTGAAATTTAGGGTTAATTGGAAGTGGCCCAGGTGCGTTTTTACCCTACTACTTGTATTTGCTATTTGCCTCCGGGCCACAGCTGTTCAAAAAAGGATAGAGCTATCCACTGGATATATTTGATCCAATGTATAGAACACATTTAGTTTTGTTAATGCTTATCAAGTGGATCAGTAATGATTTATCCGGTGGATAGTGTTATCCAGCGTTTCAACAACTAAAGCCAGGCATTGTTCTGATTGTCTTCGTTTCTTATGATTGTCCACAGTTTTTACAGCACTTTGGTTCTGGTTTTACGACACTTAATTGACAACCGCTCTAAAATCTTAACAAATCAGAACGCGTCGAACGCTTTAAAATCTCTTTAGTTTTGCCCTTTGAACCGCGAGCGGCTGCCGTTGTTTGTTTCGGCACTTTCCGTTGAGATACATTAAACTTTGATGTCGTTTCTTCACCAATGTTTTTTTTTTCATTATTTTAGTCACTTCTGTTTTGGTTTTATTTCAGGGTAATCAGTAGAGCTCCTGGCCTAAAGATTGTAGTCGAGACTTTAATTTCCTCCTTAAAACCGATTGGAAACATTGTTCTGATCGCGGCGACTTTTTTCATTATCTTTGGCATTCTTGGTGTACAGGTAAATATCCGCAAAATTGTTCCTTTTATATGTAACTATTACACTCTATACACACTGGGACATCTCTAGAACAGAATGTTCCTGTCGTTATATTTAGAAATGGCTGTTGTATGCAAATGAATTGATCAGCGGTTGAGACAAGAAAACATGACCGTTAGTAATTTATTCATGGAGGTGATTTTTGGATCATTTTACGTCAGCTCAGCAGTTTGGATGCTAATGTTTACACGCGATTTTTTTGTGCAATTTTTGTCGCAGTTTTTAATGCAACTTTTCTTGCGCTCGAGCTCGCAATGTTAGTCGCAGGAGTAAACGAGTGGCAATTTCAATGTGATTTGGGCGCTATTTGCCCCCGCGCCACTTGTTGGCGCAGATTTTTGGGAAATAGTACTAAATATTGCATCCAAATCACGCAGACATCGCCGCTAGTTTACACATGCGGCAAATGTTGCATTGAAGAGTGCGATAACAATTGCATAAAAAATGTGTGTACATAGGCCTTTACAGACCACGGAATGTCAGCTTGGGTTGGCAAAACAACAGAAAGTAAGAAGTTAACATAAAAAGTGTGTCTGTCACTGATGATATCCGAAAGTGGATAGAACGGTGTCGTGGCTGTGTATTGGTAAAGTCGCACACAAGCCACAGTTGACTTACACGGCCGGAGCTTTCCCCAGTTTCTGTAGCATGAAGCATCTAGGAATATTGATACTCCTCCCTGGATGGGATGCTAGTCCATCACAGGGTGACCTGGTTTATATACTATGAAGTGACTAGGAGTATTACTACTCCTCCCTGGATGGGATGCTAGTCCATCGCAGGGTTACCCCCAGCATTTTGTCACCGGTACCTGTTTATACACTTGGATGGAGAGAGACAATGTGGGGTAAAGTTTCTTGTCTAAAGAAACAACACGATGGCCGAGACCAGGCCTTGAACCACCGACCTTTGGATCTGAAGTCCAACACGCCAAGCACAAAACCACCGCGCATCCACTGGCTGTATATTGAATATTGTCTTATGATAAGCATTCAAAATCAAATCGGGTTGTACGAGGTCGTATTATTCATGCACTTCTTCAGACAAACACTTAGTTGGTTTTCTGTTTTCTTCCCTTCTTAGTTGTTCAAAGGAAAGTTCTATTATTGCAAGGACGCCTCGCCTGATGTGGTGACCAAAGAAGACTGTCAGAGGAATGGATCAACCTGGGAAAACAAAGAATACAACTTTGATAATTTGGCCAAGGTGAGCCTGTCATTTTGGACATGATTACAAATTAATCCAAGAATCTTGGCTTATTATGCCACGTAAAAAATGAATTGCCGTCTTCCACTTGAACAGCGGCTTCAAATTGCAAGAAAACAAAATATGTATGGCTGCAAATCGAAACAAAGACGACATTAAAGGGACAGTGATCCGGCTGATATATCGTGTTTTCATGATTTTGATCACCAGGATTTTGCTTTAAGCTTGCTTTATCATCTTGAAACATAACGATAAAATTACTAATAGTGATGATAGCAAAGAAATGTTAAAATAACCACTAAAAATGTCACAATTCAACAAGAATGGCAAATCTGATTTCTTGACCGCCTGTCACAAAAACAAATGTGATGAACTGCAATTCACTTTTCATTCTTGCAATCCTTCACTTCAGCAGTCCAAACTACGGCCTCTGTTTTGCTCTATAGAATCTTTTTATCCATTTAAGTTGTATATTTGGTGTCATTCGGCGATATAACACGGAAATAAGCTCAGCGAAATTTTCTCCTATCTATCTATCCTATTTTGTGTCCCTTTAATACTCCAAGATTCTTGTAGTATTTTATGTCCAGGGATCTCCGCACCTCCATTATGAACGTGAAAAAGGGTCTGGGGACGAGATAGTAATTGAGGTCAATTTTTCGAAATCACGTGTTTATTCCGCTCAAATGCATTTGTATTCCCAGGCGCTGTTAACACTGTTTGTGTTCTCTACTAAAGACGGTTGGGTGACCATAATGTATGACGGGATAGACGCTGTCGACATTGACAAACAGGTATCAGCAGATATGTCTCGTTTATATTGCGAAACCGTTTATCTGATAAGCTTTTTCATCTAAGACTATTCTATCTATCTACATATAGCGCCTGCACTAAATCCTGTTATACCCAAGGAGAGCACATAGCTCCCAAGGAGTTATTATTTTGTTATTTAACTGCCTGAAATGGACAGTGTCACAGTTGATGTAATGTAATGTCATGCAGAACGATTCAACCTTTATTTAGACACGATTAGTGATTAAAGCTGTACAGCCTGCGGGGTCGTGTATAACTGAACTATGAAAGTATATATATGTTATTTACCGGCCGAGAGGTCCGTATAGGAAAAAACTGTGCCCGAGGTCTTGAGTACGGCCCGAGGCCGTAGGCCGAGGGCCGTACTCAAGACCGAGGGCACAGTTTTTTCCTATACGGACCGACCTAGGCCGGTAAATAACTTATTTATTTTTTTCCTACTTTAATTCTGCGATTCGCCGTGAAAATCATTCATGTACAGCTTTCCAAGAAATGTTTCTTACGCGCCGCGTACAGCTAAACTGACAGAACGCGCGCAAAATCTAAATTAACTCGGTAATCTTCACAACTTTCCATTCATAAACAAAAAAGAATTAATGTGCAAAGTGAACTCATTGCTATCAGTTTATGTCTCTTGGTAGAATAAACGGCTCTTGTGTTTGCCTTCGGTGAGGATTGCCTACAGCGAAGCCGTGGAAAGCTGAATTATAACTTTAAAAACTTTTCAAATTTTTCTATTACAAAGAAAAGTCGAGCGTAATTTATTTATAGCGGGGAGAAAGCTTAAACTGAGCTATTCTAATTTAAAAATCATGTTTTCTTGAATGAAAACTTATAGAATTTAGATAAAAGAAGGTAAAAACCGAGAAATAAAAGTATACAAACCGAGCAATGTAGTGAAAGTACAAATTATCTCGTAAAATCCGAAAATGGCGTGTAAATTATTGACAACAAACCTAGTACAAGACTAGAATGACAAAAGACTTTTTAATAAAAAATTCACAGAATCTCTATTAGGAGAAAAAACACAACCAGAAAAATAAGAACACTTAAACCGAATGGAGTCAAAACCTTTGTAAAAAAGCGCTAGATTGCATCTTATTATAGTAATGTTTTGCCACAAATGCCGCTTTGTAAAAAACAACAACAAACCCAAAAACTATAAAATCAATAAATCATAAAATCGAAACTTGTACTCGCCTTTTCGAGGAATAAAATTGGCCTTTATTTTTACGGCTGATTTCTCCTTCCATTTAGTTTGTTCTGTCTTTCTTCATTGAGTCTTTTTGTACCTGGTTTAAGCGTAGTTAAGATCTTCAGCGTGTTGTCTGGTCTTTGCATGTCAGCCGATGTCAGCTATGATGAAACTTTGCGGTTTTCTTCATTGTTTTCTTTGTTTGTGTCGTTAGATATTATATCTGGCCAATAAAAATTCACTTTCGCTTTGCTAGCTTTCGTCTGGGTTCATAATTTATGAGAAAATTCAATGATATGAAGCTTTAAACAACAAAATCTTTCTGTAAAATTAGGAGCGGTCCGTACGCGGGGTCCGGATGGGAAAATCCGGACCGCTGGAGCGCGCGTAGTTGGCCAATCAGATTCAAGGATTTAGGATTCCGGACCGCTGAGATGCTTCAGAAAAAAATAAATTACAATAACAAAAAGATGAAATATGTAAATATGTGTTAAAATTTATACCTAGCTATAGAATAATAAAAATATTTTAAAAGTTAAAATCAAATACAATGTAGTTAAAAAGTTAAGAAAATTCGACTGATATTCATATAACATTAGTATTTTTTATAATAGCAAAGTATTGTCAGAAATACACAAAGTCATCATTGTGCTTAGGCTTGCACTGGTTTGAGCCTGTAGTGTTGAATTTGAAGCTAAGGAATTCAGCCGATTTTAAAAGACGGTTATTAAAACTTCTTAACCTGGTAGATAATTTAAAAATGTTTAAAATATGTTCCACAAAACAGATGCTCTGTAGTAGTTGATCTATCTTGTTTTCATGATTATGGCCAGGAGCTTGTTTTAAGTTTGCTTTACTATTTTGAAATAGCAAGAAAAAATCGCAAAAAGTTATCAAAGCAAAGTTATCCACTTCCGTCCTTGCAATCCTCCACTTTATCTCCAAACTACTGCTTCCGTTTTGCTCTATAAAATCGTTTTAACCAATAAGCCACTCCAAAAAATACCATAATACTCTTTTATGCGCAGGCTCAGCCTCACCTCGGTGTAATTATTCAAGTCTCCTTTGTTAGAATAGCACAATGGAATTCAAAGTACATGTAGGAACGCTAGGACGTAGCATTGTATGTTCG
This sequence comes from Dendrophyllia cribrosa, assembly GCA_024195265.1. Classification (NCBI taxonomy): domain Eukaryota; kingdom Metazoa; phylum Cnidaria; class Anthozoa; order Scleractinia; family Dendrophylliidae; genus Dendrophyllia; species Dendrophyllia cribrosa. The sequence goes on along the minus strand of JAJLRJ010000009.1, from coordinate 36,594,136 downwards.
TATACAAATGTGCACCGTATGCAAATTGCCAAGAAGTTGAAACATAGCACGTGCAGTTCGTGCTGAAAACAAAAGAAATTGTAAAACTCAGGCTTACATCAAGCACCATCCAAACCTGCACTTTAAAGAGTATTATGGTATTTTCATGGTTTCTGGAGTGGGGAATTTAACTGTACAATTAACAACTATTTACCGAAGAGGAGTTGGGTAGTGGTGGATATTATCCACCAATACCCACCTACACTGAGGTGAATAGTTGTTTTAGTATATACTGAAACAGTGAGATAATATAACGAAAATTATGCTTTTTAACTCATTTATTCCTGTCAACGATTACAATTTTCGCGCGCAAATTGCTGGGAGGTGAATAGCACTTTCTATTCCGAGTTTCAGTAGCCAATCGGAGCGCGCCAACAATGCTATCCACTGTTTCAGTATATACTAATTGGTGATATAACATGGAAGTAAGCTGAGCGTAATTATGTTTTCTCAGCGGGACAATTCTTGCACATAACTTTCTTGTATTTCTTGTTTTGCAAAAGAGCGGTTTTTACTTGACTGTCGTAAAACCAAAGCCAAAGCAATTACTCTGACCAATCACAACAGAGGCAGACAATCCAATGGACCAATCAGAAGTCAAAGCAAATGCATGTAGCTGGCACCAAGCGCGGGAAAACGCGTGCAAGCAAATCACGATTGGTTTTGGTTTTACTAGTGATTGGTTGAGAAAGTGGCGCGAGAATTTTTAGCCAATCACAAAGCGTAGCATTGCAAAACCAAAGCAATTGCGAAACTACTTTCGGCACTCAATTGAAAAGCCATCTTATAGGTAGTTAATTGTGTGTTCGAGTTATCCGCGTCGCGTTTATCGTAAAGCAATCCTATTCCTGTTACTAGAGTTCTGGTTCAGCTCCTTTAGGTGGTGTTTCATATATTACTTCTAGAATTAAGACAAAATCACCGCTTGAACTTTTTTCAGCCGATAAAAAATCACAACAAATGGAACGTTTTGTTCTTTGTGGCATTTCTTCTCCTGGCTGGGTTTGTGGTGCTTAACATGCTGGTCGGTGTAGTCGTGGAGAATTTCCAGAAGTGTCGTGACTTGATCGAGAAAGATCGCTTGGCGGAGAGAGAAAAAGCTCGAGCAATGAAACTCCAGTCAGGTTAGTTGATGTACTCTTATCGAGGTACAATTTCTTTTTGCAACTTATTCAACTAGTAACTGTTATACACGTACAATAACTAAAGATAATGGTCCATAGCCATTGGCTATTATACCAGAAAACCACCTGGGAAATGTATAGTTATTCAGTACAACAACAATAATATTTCTTTGGTTTATCGGTGCAATGAATTAAAGAGCACTTGAAATATTGGAACAACACTCGATCCCGCGAAATTTGTAGATCACTCGCCTTGGGCTCTTGTTCGTTCAACACTCCCACGTGGTTTATTGAACCGGTAAACCATAGACATGTGTGGTATATTGCTTAATTAAACCCGATGTTTCTTTTTCGACATCTATGCAAGATCTGTTACTATCAGATTTACTTCCTAATACAGTCGAACCTCTTATTAAGGGACAGTGTACTTGCATGATTTATTCAGTGAGCGACACACAGACTATGACTTGCGCATGCGTGATTCTTTCCGTAAGTTAAACTTACCCAAGTCGCGTACTGACTATTTGAAATGTAGCTTTGGCTATAGCGGTGCCCTTCTGTGGAATTCTCTTCCTGAAAATATTAGGGCGATTAGATCAATTGGGCAGTTTAAGAAGGAAATCAACCCGTACTTGAAACATTCGATTCCCACTCGGCAATCTTGTAAATCAGTTTTTATAGTTATTTTAATTTTTACAAATGATTGTAATTAAAATACTATTAGTATAACTGAAGATTTTTTAACCGAGTTTAAATAAAGATCTATATAAAAGGGACACGCCCAAGTGTCCATACAACAAAGGTGTCCGTATTATAGAGGACGAATTTGGTCTGATTAGGACTAAGTCAACTGTCGTGATAGAAAGATGTCCGAATCAATGAGGCGTTTCACTGTAGGAGAAATTTTAAGGGAAAATGATCAGTTTCAATTGTCGATACCACACATACCAGGCGGCTTTGTTACCACTTTAACTCGTTTTTGTTTTGTAGAAGCTGACCGAGAAGAGGCTGAAGAATTTTCTCAACCTCGGCGATTTTTTCACCGAATCTGTACTCACGGTTATTTTGACCTCGGGATATCAGCTGTTATAGTTCTGAATGTCATCTGTATGGCTGTGGAACATTATAATCAGCCAGAGGTGAGGAAAAGGAGCTATGAAACTAAAATTTAATATTTGTTATTCTGTTTGATATCTGTCTCATTTCCCTTAAGTCTTCACCATACTTTTTTTATTAATCTTTAATATTCCATCAATGAAATAATTGCTATTAGCAGTAACTAATTCGGCAATGCATGGCAGACGCACGGTTAGCGGCTAGTTAGATACACTTGTTGTTACAGTCACTGTTCCGACTGTTAAATACAACAACACGAAAACAGCTATGATGAGCGGCGCTTTTCGTGTTGTTATTACATTGTTCAGTTTGCCTAAGGGTCTTGGTAGCAGGAGATAAGTTAGAATAAATTCTAAGGGAACACACAACAATTTTTTAAACTTTTGCGGTTCCAACTGCCAATGTCAGTAACGAAATAAGGAACCGAATCGAATTTTAAATAAATATATAACACTTATTAAAAATGCTGAAGAAAGGAGTAACATGAACAATAAAGAAAAAATGCATACCTACGTGAAAACTATGCAGAAAGTTTTAAATTAAGAGCTCAAACACGTTAGTTCTGTTTACTTCGTTAGGCGAATTCTTCCCTTTCCAAAACTTCATTTTGGCCTCTTCAGCTCTTTTACATGTACAAGGATCTGGTATGCATTAAGAATGGATCCCAGATTTCCCATGAATTATAACGCCAGCCCCTTTCTCATAATATGTAATTATATATTTACCAAATAAACATTGTCGTTTTATTTAAGAACATTTCCTAAACCTTGTTGTGTATTGTAGGAACTGAAAGAATTTTTGAAGTATGCAAATTACGTGTTCACGGCTATCTTCATCTTGGAAGGCATTTTAAAGATTTACTCCTTGGGAATAAAGAAATACATTAAAGAAAGGTACACGAACGTGATCATTACGTATACGTATACAGGAACCGCGGAGCAAGGTGAAAAGTGGGAGGGCTGACAACTGAAAATAATTTTTTTCATATTGAAAATCGAAAAAAGGAATAAAATCATAGTGGGGGCGGGGGGCGGGGGGCGGGGGCGCAAAAAAGTGGTGGGGCCGCAGCCCTACCAGCCCCTCCCCCTCCGCGGTCCCTGGTATACTGTAAAATGAAATAGTTTAAACAAAGTAAATAGCAACTTGGCTGCCATCTTGGATGAAGTCATTTTGAAAATATTGTAATACCGCAAAAATCCAAGGGGATGCAGTGGTGGGGGTGTGGGTTTGCGCGTATTGTTGTAGGGCGTTAAATCTTTTAAGGAGATGGCTGAAGTTGAAAGTGTAATCTAAACGAAAGTTATTGTGCATTTATTTTCTGTGGTCCTTTTTTCTCAACATTTCACAAAGTGAAATTTGGAGTTTTTGTTTTTAGGTTTAAGTTAGGCGCCAACCTGAACAGTGAAGTTTCCGCTAATCGCATCCCTTGTTGTTTTCAGGTGGAACCAGCTAGATTTGCTGATTATCGTGCTGTCAATTGTTGGTATTGTTCTGGAAGAAATGGATTCTGACGTTCTACCAATCAACCCAACCATCATCCGCGTAATGCGAGTGCTTAGAATCGCCCGAGGTGGGTATCAATGAATATGACGTCATTATGTTAAATGAACCCTTTCCATGTTGGAAAGAAACCATAAAATCGTGCTTTTTGTCTATTGAGATCGTTTAACCAGTCTGCAGAGCGGGAGGTTACGGGTTCGAATTTCTGTCGGACCAACAACCAGGGTATTTAGATAACTGGTAAGATCATACTGGCTGTGCTTAACCGGCACCTTGTCTCATGCAGTTCAGATGATCGTTTCATTGGGCGGCGACGTTAAGCCATTGGCCTTGTCTTCTACACCTTCTCATACTAAAATATGATGGGAAAGTTAAAAAAACCCACATTACTGTTCGAAAAAAGTAGGGTATGAGACCCGGGTGTGTAATCTGGCCTTGTTGGTTATTTCATCTCACTCCACATTTCATGGGTTAGGTCAGGTAACAGAAAGATCAAAATGGACTGTTAGCTGCAACTAGAGGCGTCTTTATATGAGCTGACGCCCGATCTCACTGGAAATTCGATGTAAAGTGGACATGTATGTTGTCCACTCATTTATACATCCGCGACTTGTTTTGTTATTGAAGAAAGTGCAAAAAAAATAATAACTTATTCTTTCATTTTTTGACAGTTCTTAAGCTGTTAAAGACAGCGGAAGGAATCAGAAAATTACTTGACACGGTCGCTCAAGCTCTACCACAAGTGAGTGCTTTGACTAACACAAACATCGCATCTGGTTCAACCAAAATCCTGTACGACCAACCCCGCCGGTAATACGAACACATTTTCCAAGCCGAACAAAATTTCGGTCATTTTGTTATCTGCCAACCGTTCACCTCGTCAATTTTACAGTTCCCAGCCGTTACATTGACAAAGAATGAAACATTTTTATAAAAACTCCATGATTGATAATTTTAGATAATTAGCATCTTTCTGTCTGATTGGAATGGCTCAATTTACAATGACTTGCTGCAAGTTATTAAATGCCGCCCCGTAAGTATCACCTGCACTGCCGTAATATGACCACGCCACATTGTTATTGTTAAAGTTCAGTAGTGATCGTTTTACACTGGACACCTTGCTTAGTTCCTGTACAATTAATTCCCAGGCCTTCACGGTTACTTCGTGTCGGTGATGTACTCGGGCCGAAAGAAACACATGACCCGAAAATGATTGACCACAGCTTTAGAACTAAGATTGCACGAGCTTTCTAAAGTTTTCTTTTAGCCTTCCTTTCGCCTTGTCAGAACCAATGGTGTATCGCCAAATACTAATAATTACGTTATTATCAGCACTAGTTGATCTTGTTTTCTACCTTTCTACCTTGTCTTCATTGTCGTCGTCGTCCTCGATGTCGTTCTCGTCGTCGTTCTCGTCGTCCACGTCGTCGTCGTTCTGGTCGTCGTTCTCGTCGTCGTCGTCGTCCTCGTCGTTCTCGTCGTCGTCCTCGTCGTCGTATTTGTCGTCGTGGTCGTCGTCATCCTCGTCGTCCTCGTTGTCGTCGTCATCACCATCATCATCATCGTCATCATTACTTATCATCACCATCATTGTTATCATCGTCATCATTGCTATCATTACTTATTATCACCATCATTGTTATCATCGTCTTGATCACTATTGTCATTACTCATCATCATCATCATCTTAATCATCGTCATTACTCATCATTATTAACATCATCATGGTTGTTATCATCACCAGCAGCATCATCGTTATCGTCATCTGTCCTCAAAATAATACATGCAGTTTATATAAGACCTACGTACGCATAAGTTAATTTTCCCTTACCGTATATTTGTCTGTGTCCTATAGGATGGAAAATATGGTTCTACTCTTCCTGCTTATGTTCTTAATATTTGCTGCCTTGGGAATGTCTTGGTTGTCGTCGTCCTCGTCCACGTCGTCGTCGTCGTCGTCTTCGTCCTCGTCGTCGTCGTTCTCGTCGTCGTCGTTCTCGTCGTCGTTCTCGTCGTCGTCCTCGTCCTCGTCCTCGTCCTCGTCCTCGTCGTTCTGGTCGTCGTTCTCGTCTTCGTCGTTCTCGTCGTCGTCCTCGTCCTCGTCGTTCTCGCTGTCGTCCTCGTCGTTCTCGCCGTCGTCCTCGTCGTCCTAGTCGTCGTCGTCGTCGTATTTGTCGTCGTGGTCGTCGTCATCCTCGTCGTCCTCGTTGTCGTCGTCGTAACCATCATCATCATCGTCATCATTTCTTATCATCACCATCATTGTTATCATCGTCATCATCGCTATCATTACTTATTATCACCATCATTGTTATCATCGTCATGATCACTATTGTCATTACTCATCATCATCATCATCATCTTAATTATCGTCATTACTCATCATTATTAACATCATCATCGTTGTTATCATCACCAGCAGCAGCATCGTCATCGTCATCTGTCCTCAAAATAATACATGCAGTTTATATAAGACCTACGTACGCATAAGTTAATTTTCCCTTACCGTATATTTGTCTGTGTCCTATAGGTTGGAAACTTAGGTCTACTCTTCCTGCTTATGTTCTTCATATTTGCTGCCTTGGGAATGGAACTGTTTGGTCAAATAAGTGAGTAACAAAACATTTGTTGACTGTTGAAATACCATAAAAACAAGCATGGCCTTTGATCGGGCTCAATATTCGTTTCACTTCCTATTTGTTTTTCACCCATTGTTTTAAGCTTGTAAACAACAACAAAACAATAGGGGACTCGCAAGGACTAATATGGCACACGACAACTATATGCGTGTGCTACAAAAAAACGCCATAATCTGTCTCACAATTTTACTTTTCACGTTGTGCAAGTAATAGATTGACTCAAAAACGAAATTATTTGTCAAAGGGCTGCTTTAGTATCTTCTACGTCATTTCTGTGATTAGAAAAAATTCCGTTAAGCTTGCAGTTTAGCCAATGCAAACAAAGGCGATGTGTATTTTTTTACAACAATTTTGTTAAAAAATGCAGTTATTAACTAAATGACTTGAATGACTTCTCGTGCTAGCATGTTCCCGTGCTTAGCTTCTCTCTTGCTTGTCTCGCGTGCACCCACGATTTTCTGTCTTTGCTTTGAGTTCTGATTGTTTCATTGGATTGTCTGCGTCTGCTGTGACTGGACAAAGTGATTATTTTGATTTTGGTTTCACTACATTCAACTGAAAACTGCCCTATATAGATTGTCGGTATCACTGCTTGGCATTAATAGTGCAGTTTGTACCTGTAAATCAGAAATCTCTACTCTAATCAGTGCTTTTAATGACGTATTATTCATCTTCGGGTAAATATGAGGGCTTTAAAGAAGCTATGTCATGGTGATTTTACAGTTTTTGGCTCAAAACTGCCACAAATTAAAACTAAGTACATTTGTCCACACATGAAATGCTTATCAGAACACTAAGAGGAAGATATGAAGTGAATTCTCGAAGAGAAAATAAACCATAATGAGAAATGTTGCAAGATTTCCAAGACAGAAGCGATAAACTTGAAACAATGCAGCCCAAGATGCATTCATTTCCATCCTGGCCATCTGCAGCCCAATACACTTATTTTTACTCTTAGAGCACTGGTACAATAATTTTAAACACAACTGGACCCTTCTTTTTGGGTTTTCACTGGTGTCTTTTGGCTTTTTAAAGTAACACTGAAAATGACGACAAAGCCCCTTTAACATATAATTTGTTTTCATATTGCAGACTGCACAGGCGCGGTACCATGCGAGGCACTGGACAATCATGCACACTTCAAGAATTTCGGTTTTGCAATGCTGACGTTGTTCCGTGTATCAACCGGAGACAACTGGAATGGAATCCTTAAGGTACTGAAATTTACTCCTTTTTAGTCAACTTCCCTTCACTTAAGTAACAGGGAGCTATGGGGTATCAGATATGTGGATAATAAAAAATCTTGAACACGAATTTCATTTTCAAACCCATGACTGACGTTTAAGATAAAGCCAACCGAAATAAATAAAATAAAATGAGTAGGCACTCGTAAAATCGCCCTTTCTTAGCGGAGTAAAATAAATCAAAATGTTTGCGATTTTCTGATTTGCTCAGTAAGTTTGTTATTTGAAATCCAAAATAAACTGATGATCTGTTGTTGTAACGTATTTTTTTTTCAATTGCGGAATCGAAAATCGGAATCGGAATCGAAAATCGGAATCGGAATCGGAATCGGAATCCGAATCGATTCGCAATCGAATTACAAAAAAAGAGTCCTGGGAACGAGGATGACCACACGAGCAGCACGCGGAAATCTTTCTTTTCACGGCTTTTCTTATTTATAGCAATAAAGACAGCCCTGAATTTTTAGCTAAGTTGAAAAGCAAACAAACAACACCAACGATTTAAGCCAATTGGGGAGTAATATCATCGCCATAAAAATCATTTTTGTTTGCTCTTACAGTAAACACAGTCATAGCCCGGCCAGTTTATAGTTGCCTACTTAGTGACCCGGCCTTTGAGTGAGAATGAGCCTGAAGTTTACCCGCTTTCATACAAGCCTTTCTGCTTTTCATATCATGTTGTTCTTATGCTAGCCTGATTCTTAGGCGGTCCCAGGTCGCTCGCTCTAGCTCCCTCATCTCCCCGTCTGATGTACTTTGTTTGAGGGCTTGTTCTTAAAGTAATCCGACCTTTGAACATTTCCACCAATCACAGTGATTGTTAGACGGTTTTTCCCCATCAGGAATTTCAAGAATGGGACATAACATACTCCGATTGGTGGAAATATTCAACGGTCAGATGACGTCAAGAACAAGCCCTGAAAAAGACGTCAGACGGGGAGAGGAGGGAGTCTGAGGACCGTCAGAGAGTCAGTCTATTCTTATGCTAACTGGTTTTTGTTGAACTTTCATATGAAAAGCGGATAGGTTTCCATCAAAACAAAGTCAACTCCAGCCTCACTTTCACTCAAAGGCCAGGGTACACAACTGTATAATAGTGTATTAGGCGTTTAGATTCACTGACTCGTGAAAAAAACTGAAATTTTAATTACCTACAAAATAAGAAAACAAAATCTTTTTGTCAACAGGACATCATCAACAAGAAACGGTGTGAAGAGAATGACTTTCCAGGGTGCTCCGCGCTGGAACACATCGCTCCCATCTACTTTGCAGTTTTCGTTCTTGCTACTCAGTTCGTCCTTCTTAACGTGGTGGTAGCTGTACTAATGAAGCACTTGGAAGAGGCCAAAGATGAAAACTCGAGAGAAGGTGAAGATGATGTGCAAGCGATGCAAACAGACAGTGCTGTAGGTGCAGGTGCAGGTGCAGGTGCAGGTCCAGGCCCCACGCAGGAGATCTCCAAAAATGGAGATCATGATACAGGGCAAGCAGAAGGTGCTTTAGCGACCGAATCAAATAACAACGCAATGGTCATTCCTGTAGTTGGTTTTGTTAACAAAACAAACGACTCTGACAGCAGTTTAAGTTCAATTGAGCACACTGTACACCCAGTACGAGCCAGCGCTAACTCTAGACGGCGGCTTCCACCAGTTGACCAAGTGCATCCCAGTCGAAGCCCAAGCACAAGCCTTGCTACCTTAAGACTTCCACCGATAGGTAGCCAGACGAGTGGACTCGATAAGAGCGTTAAAAGTTTGGAGAAAATCGATCATTCGACCCTGTCAAGTCCCGAAAATGAAAAGCCAGCCACAAATCAAAACGATGGGAATATGTCACCACGAGCGCCAATATACGTCATGAGCGAAGATAGCGACTTGTACGACAGCAACATGGAAGTTGACCATGAGCCCAGTAAAGTTTTCATGCCTGTTGAAAGGAGCCCTGCCCCTCGTTCACCCTCACCACATTCAAGTAGCGAGGATGAAGGGAAGAAGAAATCTTTCTTTAAAAAGCCTTATCACAAATCTGAATCGAAAAGACCGAACAGTTCCAAAAAAGAACCGAAAGCGACCGCTAGCGTCTCACCCAGACCGGCCACTCAACCGGAAAAACAGAAAACAAAACCGGTCAAACCTGATGCTCGGTGGGCTTCTCCAGTGTTTGGTTGTGTGGAGCAAGGGCAAGAAGAAATGAAACTTCGGTTAAACTCGGAACCTAAAAATGACGATAACAATGATAAGAATTATCAAATACAAAGCTACGTGTGATAAGCGAAAACAAAACAAAAATGTAAGGAATAGTTAAGGCATGGCCGAGTGCTTATTCCGTGCTTCAAGCTGCGATAGATCAATTTCGGGTAACCTGTCTCGCGATACCGATTCCGATAATCTGTCTCGCGATACCGTTGCATGAACAGTGTGGTGTAGTATGCAGGATACCCAATGTGGGATTTATATAGACTTCTAGAAAAATAGTTTGTGAAGTCAACCAGTTAAGGCTCCTACGCGGACCGGTTCTTCAGACTCGTTGTGCAACGCCTCTTATCCATGAAGATTGCATTACAAAACTAGAGCAGTTTTCATTTGAGTGTCGTAAAACCAAAACCAAAGTAATTACTCTGACCAATCACAGCAGTCGTAAACAATCCAATGAACCAATCAGAGCTCGAAGCAATTACATGTCGGCGGCGCCAAGTGCGGGAAAACGCGTGCGAGCAAGTCACAATTGGTTTTGGTTTTACTTCTGATTGGTCGAGAAAGTGGCGCGAGATTTTTTAGCCAATCACAAAGCGTAGCAATGCAAAACCAAAGCAATTGTGTAATTACTTTCGATACTCAATTGAAAACCGCTCTAAGCCCACCCGGTTATAGGCCCACAAATTTGGTAACAAAACATTATTCCGGTTATCCTCAATCCTATATACCGTAAATTATCTATTAAGTCCCCCCATGAAATACCCCCCTCCCCCTATCTAGTAAGGCCCCTTTTTGACCACAGGAATTTTACCGTACAGTCATTAAACTGAGTTGGAATTCCACCGTTGCGTGACTTTCAAATTTGACTGGATGTTAATAGATGGTTTTCACTCACGTGACCTTTAGTCCTGTGGGACTCAAATGACAAAGACCATGGCGGCCATGTTGGTGCACATAACAAAAGAGGTTCATTAAAATTCTTTTGTAGGTGTGCACCAACATGGCCGCCGTGACGTAACGTGCAGGCCCGTAGGAGTAGGGGGGGCCGGGTAGGCCCGTGCCCCCCCCCCCCCCCCCACCCCCACTTTTCGGGTGAAAATTAAAAAAGAGAAGACTGCCACTTAACCGTCGAAGATATTGAAGGGGTCTCGGCCGACAACAGTCGATCGTGCCCTCTCACTTTCAAATTCGTTCCTACTGGCCTGACGTGAAAACCACCCATTGAGCTGAGTTACGATAAAAAATAATGTAAAAGATGCTGTTTCAACGGCTATAGCTGTCCATACTGTACATCGTCACTATGTTATTTACCACGATTAACGGATGTAAAAGACAACTCGTCAGTCGAAATACAACAATGTTCAATTGGAATGGATGAATAATTAAGCATAGTTGCACACTTGCCCACAGGCAAAGAGCGCCCAGTCCCGAAGACGAAGACTTAGTCCAAGGAGGCAGCAAAACAGCGTAACTTTAGAGGTTTTATTTTTGTAGCAGTTGACCATTGTAAATCTCTATCCAAACTTTGTGTTGCCTTAAAACAGTGATCCACACCGCTGGTCAAGAGGCACGCGGGGTTTGAGTGAGAAATTGTTTGTAAATAAGAGTGAATGTCTTTAAAAAAAATGTAAAGTACTATTTAGTTTAGGATTGAAACGATATGAAAGGAAAGACGAATGATAATTCAAGTATAATTTGTAGATATTCTTATTGTTCTCGAATGGTTTTTACGATAGAATAAAACATTTAAAATGTGTTCGCATGACATTTATTTTCCCGATGTCCAGAATAAATATGCTATGAAGACGATTCTTGATCCCTTATTTTAACAAAAGGCATAAAAAGCCGACTATTAAATTAAAAAAAAAACCACTGGGAGGTGCCAGCGTTTATTCAAACTGGCTTCAAAAACATGTAAATAAGTATAAAATCCACCCTTGTTTATTGAAGGTCAGGCTCCAAATAAATGCCGGGTTCAACTAAAGTTAGAGAAGTTAAATATCAAACACGTGGAAGTGCGTTTCATCAGGATATCCAAACACCGACAAGTAGGTTGAAAAAAAGGAGTAATACTGTAGCTCTTCCAGACCTCTATTTTTATTGGTCCCGAAAACCCGTAGCTCAGTTATTGTGTTTAGGGCTGGGGGCATTGTTTGTGTTGTTTCATCTATTGTTTCGTTAACCAATAACTGAGCTTGCTTGGAAAGCTACAGCCTCTCCCAAAAAAAGAGGAGCAGCCGAGTTTTTTTTTTACCCCATTTCGAGATGTTTGCATACCCGATGAAACACTCTTTCTAGTGTTTGACAAAGCTTCTCAAACCATTCATAATTCTCAGAGAATTTCAAAGCAAAAGTTCACCACAATTTATGGTAATTAGTATCACATGTCCAAACCTCCTTCACGGTAGTGATTTTCTTTGTTTTATCTTCATGAATTATTATAATCATTAATGAATTCGAGAACACCGTTTGAGTTTGTTCCCTCGCTAATTGCTATCAGCCTAAAGGCTAATCTTTGCTGAAGTCATTGTTTTCATTTCGTGTCATTAGCATACGAATTTACGTAGAGAAGGCACCGTGCTAAAAATAAACTGACTTCAAAAGTTGAAAGAGCTTAATGGAAATGTAGTTATGTACGCATTTTTTACTAGCTCTTTACAAGTACTTTTAAGTGACATTAAAGCTATCAAAAACTGCGAAATTGCAGGGTGGCAAAAGCGCTAATGAGCCATAAATCATTTGTAAAATTTCGAATTTTGAAAAAAGCATTACATAGAGTATCTAGTAAATCGAAGAGTATCTAGTAAAATTTCAGAGAAAGTTTATTGTGCTATGCCCTTTCAATGTACAAAGTTAATTTTTCATATGCTAATGAGGCAATACCTGTAAACAAAGATTAGCCCATTTTAACATCGAGCATTCAGCTAAATTATTTAAGTCGCACCCTCCTTTGCAAGCCTAATCGCGACTAATTATAAAGGGTACTGCGATCGTCAAAGCAGAAGAGAACACTGTTTAATTGCAATTTTTTTTTCTATAAGAATGAAAATTTTCATGGCTAGGCTGGATACTCTTTTTTTTGGCCGAACTTAGGCTGGAAATATGCTTGTGTACATTCTTAGATTACAGAGTCTAGTATTTCAGTTAAATAAAACGATGTGACCAGGAACTTGAACTATCAAGTGGCACTGCATGGTGTCTGTATCGTGTTACATGCACACGTGATTTACCGCTTTACCTTATAGCCAGCCAGTTTGTATCGTTTTGTTAGCTAGATTTGTTAGAAAAAGGAAATAATTTAACATAATTTTCAATGGTATAATCAAGTTCATTTAAAATATTATGTGATTTTATTGTATTTTATTTTTCATCAACACGCAAAAATTGTCCTCAACAAAATCTCAGCCTTGGGTATATTCTGAACATATTCTTAAAATTTCGCCAAGTTCAGCCTCAATATTCTTATAAAAAGATTCTTATAAAAAACAGTCAACTCTCTCCTAACGGCCACCTCAGTATAAGACGGACACCTCTCTAAGACGGACACCTGGTGTTGGTCATTTTACTGTAACTATACTCTCTATAAGACGGACAACGGACACTTTTGAAACCGTCAAAGGACACTTAAGAAGTGCTTTATGTAGTAAAAAATACGTTAAAACGGAAATGTAGGTTAATCTCTACATGACAGTAAATTGCAATTTAGGGGAAGCAAATTACATCACCAAATACAGTACGTGTCTCCTTGTATACAAACAAGACGTTTATTTGACAGCTCGTATCTTGTTGCGAATAGGTCCAGCTTTATTTTCTGATAATTACTGGTGACACCACTCTAAGACGGACAGTCGGAGCCGGTCCCGAAGGTGTCCGTCTTAGAGAGAGTTGACTGTACTTCCGCCAATGTTGGTAGTATTTTGATGAAGAACTGTCGTTTCTTGTTCCTTTTGTTTTGTGTCATCTGTGTAGGCTACACGACGACGTAAGAGCCATAAAACCACAATACAATGGAGCCTCTCCTGAGCGACCACTTGTCCCAATGACATTGACGGAATTGACGGAGCCATTACTTTAGGTTCATATGATTCAGGGTTAAGACACCCTGTGATCTGACATCTCGCACGCGACCAGCTTAGCCTTTCATTTTAAAGTGATCGCTTATGTGAGGTTCAACTGGATTTGAAACCTCTCATACTACGTCTTCCACTGTGACCACCTGAGATGTGCCTCGAGGGCTTATTGTAAATAAATCACAGCTGTGCGATTTACATCTGGAAATTTCGTTCAGTTGATTGAGTGTGGGCAAGTATCAGCTAAGCAGCTTTTCCAAGTCTTTACAAAGTTTATCCACTTCAGAAGAGCTTCCTTTAAACTTGTCAACACTGACTCCCATAACGCTCGCAAGACCCACCACCTACGGGAAACAGACAACGGAGGTCAAAATGCAGAAAAAAAACCCCTAGGTTATAGTGTTCACAAAAGAAATATGATAGACTCAAGTTATCCCTTATTCCTTCTGCAGTTCTAACTTTTGAGTCTGTGGATAAAATCCTTAAGTGTGGCATTTAAATGAAGGCTACTGAGCAGTACTTTCCTGTGATGCTCTCTATTATGCCGTACAAAGTGATTACAACTTTTGAGTCTGTGGATGAAATCCTAAAGTGTGACCATTCAAATGAAAGCTACTGGGAGGACAGTACTTTCTTGTGGTACTGTTTATTATGCTGTACAAGGTGGTTCTAACTTTTGAGTCTGTGGATGAAATCCTACAGTGTGACCATTCAAATGAAAGCTTCTGAGCAGTTCTTGTCAACTTTTCAGTATATGGATAAAATCCTGACCACTCCACTAAAAGCTATTGAACAATAAATCTCTAATGCGCTGTTAGATTTTTTTAATTACAATACATTTAAAATCTTAAAGTTCAACAGGAAAGTATTACTCGTCAGTCCTTCTGTTCGTATTAATACTCACCAATCCTTTGATTTAACGTTACGAGGATATATCAAACTCAATAAAAAGCAGTAAAATGTACCTCACGCTCTACAAATATCCCAGGAAAAGCACAGAACTCGACCTACCTCAGAATTGTAGTCCAGAAATCTTCTCAAAGCATATAAGCAATTATGTCCTGTCAACAAGAAACAATTAATGATTACGAAAATATTTAGTTGAAGAATAACTGAATTTGTTGATTGATTTTATCACTAACATGCCAAGACGAACTTCTTAAAGCAAGTGCCCGAGGATAAAAGATGTCCTACACTGGTTCGCTTTTGGTAGTCATCAATTAAAGGATTTTGAAGTTTTGGGGTCAATATTGCCAAAAATTAATACTAAGTTCCTTTGTCCTACAAAAAAATGCTTCTACAACACTACAAGGAAAAAAATAATGTCATTTTCACTGCGACAATGAACCATAATATGAGTTTTAGCGAGTTTTCCAAAACAATAAATTTATTGGGTGATGCAATCCATTCAGTTCCATCCTGGCCATCTGCAGCCCAAGACACTCATCTCTGATAGCATTAACCTTTAAGCCCTAATATCAAAATTAAATTCTCATTTCTTTTCCCTATACATTTCCTACAAAAGTAGTGGGGAGAAATTGTTTAGATATCAAGAGAATTCATCTTGTGTGATAATGTCGTTAATTCTCATGACCTTTTCGATTGATTAGGTATTGATATTACAAGGAGAAATTTGATGCTGATCATTCTTAGGGCTTAAAGGGTTAATGATTGAACAGAATTATTTTTTACAGAAACCATTCTTTTTGGGTTCCACTGATATAAATGTCTTTAGGGCTTTTTAAAGTAAGACTAAAAATGGTGACATAGCCTTTAAACAGCTCGATAAAAAGGTACCAACTTGTTTAGCCGATTATATTTTTTTGGTGGGCGAGTCCCGCAGAACAGGGTTTTGAGTTAAAAGCGTCGCCAAATAGCGAGCGTGAAACGCGGATCACTCGCTTGTACGTTGCGCTTTTTTACTCGCGCTCTTTACAAAGCGTTTTTGCAGTCCAGATCTCGGACGCGCTATTTTACTCGATGGTTTAACGTAGTTCAGACCTAGAGTACATTAACTGAGGTTTTAAAAAAATAATATAGGCCTTTCTATTTGCCGGACAACGAGAAAAATGAAATAAATGATGGCTTCTCTTTGAAATCCTAACTTGAACAAGCAAAAAGCAAGCGCCCGCCTCTCACGCCTGAGGGAGCATTGTTTGTGTTGAGATACTTATTCAAATTTGGATCAAAACATATAAAAAGCTAAGTATAATTTTAATCATTCAGTTGTTAAAACTACCTTTGAACAACATTTCTCAAACTCATTAATAATTCATGACGAGAACACAAAGGAAATCACTACCGTGAAGGAGGTTTTGAAATCGTTTCTTAATTTGCATAGATTTTGGCGATTTTATTCCTTCGTTTTCTCCGCATTTAACGATCAGTTTGAGAAGCTATATCAAACACTCGAATCAGTGTTTCATCAGATTTCCAAACACCTTGAAGTGGGTGAAAAAAACTCGGCTGCGCCTCGTTTTTCTCACCCACTTCGCGGTGTTTGGAAATCTGATGAAACACTGTTCCTCGTGTTTGATATATTACGTCAAAGCGTGCGAGACATCAGCCCGGCTTTTACGCTTCATTGTTGAATGATGTTTGCGATCGTGGGTTTAGTTCCAAATACCGACCCAAGCAAAACCCGTTGTTATCGGTGTTTATGAAGTTGAGCGCATAGTCGCAAAACGAAATCGAGGAGGCAACGTTGAGTATTTCATTCAGTGGCAGAATTACTCTCCAGCAGAAAACACGTGGGAGCCGGCCGAACACCTGCCAGAAGAACTCATCGCCGCCTTAGACTAGGAGCGTATCTGTGGATCCAGTTCGCGCCGATGAATGCAGAGAAAGACTAGCTCTTCTATTCGAGAACTTATTTAAGTTTCGCGGGTTCAGTTATCTTAGATTGACAATAAAGTTCGCATAAAGTGATGTGTTCGTTGAAGTGTTTACCATGACCGTCGCGTAAAACTTTATGGGCCGGTTATTTAAAGCCTGGTTTCCATATAATCGCAACGATCGCAACGATCGCAATTTAGTGCTTCTAAAGTGCTGTTTTGTTGGCACCTCAATTTCAATGCGAGATTGCGGCGGCGTGTGCCGCATTGTTCAAGAAGGTGGAGCTTAAATTCATTAATATTCTCGCGGGAAATTCAAAGAAAGTCCGTTCTATTGTTATGCAAGTCTCTGAGCATAGCGAAAGCTGGAGTGTTAGTAAGAACTTTAGAAAGATGGATTTTGCGACCACTTTCAAACGCCATTTTCCGTTGATACTTGGCATAAAGCATCTTTAAACAACAAACAATCAAAGCTATATGGTAACTTTCAGAACAAGCGCTTTGGCGGAGAAAAATTCAACCTCGAAATATCTTCCCATACAAAAAGAAACCTAAAATAGACCAAATTCAAGCAAAATTTGCGACCGGTTCCACATTAAGTAAAATCTCTGGAAAGGTCTCATTCTTTCCATTGATATCTTATCTGCAAAAGCCATATGGTAACTTTTAAGAAACTTAAGTAATAAACTCGAAAACTCGCCAAACGTATGCGCTGCTGGCCGTTTTCAGGTCATTTTCCTTATTGTTATCCGCTTTGCATTCTGATTGATTTTGAAATTTCGCGCGGAGCACGCATAAAAGTCCCGGATGTGTCACGGCATTCTGGGCGATGAGTTCTATTTCTGCAGTGACGAGGTTAGCGCATCATCGAACTTTCACGTTTGTGCAGGACGATTATTGGGTAGGTGAAACACTGAACTTAACAATTTTTTTTTTCAGATGTTTGAAGTCTCTTCCCAGTCAGTAGTAAGGGGGGGCGCGATGGGACATAGTCATTTTTCCCTAACCACGCCCATTTTTTAAAAAAATATGGGGCAGTCAAAAAACTCCCTATATACGTCATCGCTGACGTCAGCTGACGTTAACCCAACGTTATATAGGGGATTTTGACTAGAATTATTTTTCAATTTTTTTTCAATTTTTTTTCAAATTTTTTTGAATTTTTTTTTGAAGTTTTTTTTCAATTTTTGATTTATATAGGTGATTTTGAGTATCGAATTTTTTCAAAAAATTTTTTGATTTTTTTCAAAATTTTTTTCAAATTTTTTTTTTGGGGAAGTGGTCAAATTTCCCTGTGTACGATCCTCCTGGGGAATGAATTGGGGAAGTAGTCAAAATCCCCAATATGAAAGAAGAAGCCCACACAAAGATGAAAGTTCAATAACGTGTTTAATGAAAATCATCAACAAGAAAAAATTTCAAGGATTAACGCTTTCTTCTTTTCTCGAGTAACTTTCCGATCGGGGTTTGAGCAAAATTTATCTGGATGTTACGGTGATAAAAGCGCTTATCATCGAGCGCTGAATAATTCTTTTAACAGAACATAATACAAGCAATCACTTGGTAATTAGACCGCATGAAAACCTTCAGGGCAAAAAATTCAAAGTCAGACATTTTCCGCGAAGACGTGTCGTAAATCGGGTTCTCTTTCTCTTTCGATTCCATCGCATGTTAGAACGAAAATCATCTTGGCTCGCCTCCGGGACATTCCGTGAATGAAAAAAGAAAAAAAAAAATAGTTTGAATTCAATACTCGCAGAAAACTCGTTTGAAAGAAGAAACGTGAAAGTATTTTAAACAAATCAAATTTTCCTCGCATGACGAATCGAGCAAAGACAAACAAACAAACTACGAACCTGCGGAAAGATTTTGCAGTACAAAAATCCCTTTCTTTTGCCGAAAAGGTTGTCCTTTTTCCAAAGCCACCTCTTAAACCTTCCACGAGGAGAGTTGTCTGATTTTTTAGCGAGGAACCATCTTTGTTTTCACGCCGTGAAAAAATCTTTCTTGTCTTTCTCAGAACAGCGTTTTCCTGGAAAAACCGGCATGACGAATCGAGCAAAGACAAACAAACAAACTACGAACCTGCGGAAAGATTTTGCAGTACAAAAATCCCTTTCTTTTGCCGAAAAGGTTGTCCTTTTTCCAAAGCCACCTCTTAAACCTTCCACGAGGAGAGTTGTCTGATTTTTTTAGCGAGGAACCATCTTTGTTTTCACGCCGTGAAAAAATCTTTCTTGTCTTTCTCAGAACAGCGTTTTCCTGGAAAAACCCGGCTTACGCCATCACTTGGCTCCAGACCACGCGCGAACCACCAGCGGGACCTGGCTCGACGATAAAAGAGTTTAAATTGAAATCGTCTCGTCCCAAGTGTTTGCGATAATCTTGCACCCATTACTGTTTTCTTCTGCCGAGCAGCTCGTCTGGCTTTGCGTTGTAAGCGAATGAGAGAAGAATGAAAAAAGAACAAAGCGCGAGCCTTTATAAAGGGAAAAAAAGCTGACACCACCCCTCAGGCTACGAGGAAGCCCTTCGCTGACGTCTCTTGTCTTTGAAGGGCAATTTGTTTTGTCAACCAAGCGTTTCCAGAAAGTGAGAGTGCTTTTTGTTTTGTGTTTTTCTTGCTTGTTTTTCGTTTTCTTGTTTTCGAATGTTCTTGTTGATTTTTTTCATCACGTTTTTGACTTTTTTTTTTTGACTTTTTTTTTTGATGAATTCTTATTCAAAAAACCGGTTAGTGCAAGAAAAAGAGCACACGTGTTTTGACCATTTTAAAGCAACTTTATTACAACAATCTTGTTGTGAAAACAGGTCAACAATTTAAATAGTGACAACTTTTAAACGTCTCTTTTTTCTGAACAACTTTCTTACTCTTGCACCCAACCGCGAGGTTTGTGTCGTTTCAAGGCGACCCCTTTTCCTTTTTGAATAATGTTTTCTATCTTGGCTTGTCTTTGCTTTTCTCTCTGTTTCATGCTTTCCTTGTGCTCTTGATATTCTGTTTCCAGTTGACCCCACAGTTTGTCACGACGTTCCAGCAGCTCTCTTTTGTGTGCTTCCACGGCAGCATCGAATGTGTCTTTGTCCGTGGTCCAGTATTTGAGGTCGCTGAAGGGCAAACCATAGTTTTCTGAGTTTAATTGATCGTCCAACTCTCGTATGACTTCAGCAGACTTTTGAGCCACTTGCCAATCTAGATCAGCCATTTTCACCTCGTTAGGATTATTGCCGGCGCGCTTGGCCTCGTCCAAATTCTGTTTAGCCACGTTGATGAAGTTTTCCAATTGTTTGTCAATGTTCTTTGATTGCTGGTGCGCTTCTTGAAATGACTTGGGAGGTGGTGGAAGTGTGGATCCAAGGGGTGGTTTGGGGGGAATAATATCATCCGTTCGGGCTTGGTTTTCCGCCGCCGAAAGAGGGGGAGGTCTTCTCAAGAGCGCAGAGGTCTGACGGGGGTCTATCATGTGTCGTAGTTGATTCTGAAGTCGAAAGTATTCGCTGCTCTTACTTCCGTACGAAGGTAACTTGGGCGGTTGCCCTTCACCTTCCACGCTCTTCATGGCATCCATGACACGCATGACGCGATCCAAACGAGGGGCATTGACCAATTGGTCCGTCAAGAATTGACGTTTCCAGTAGGCTTCGTTGGGGTCGGGGGGTGTTTGTTCACCCCTTCCCCATTGACGGGATGAATCGGGTAGAAAGGGAACCGGCGGTTTCATCCAGGGGGGATCTTTGGGCACCAACATCATCTCTCGAGCGTATTTGTCCGTCATGACGACAAGGCGTCTAGTCCGGCTTGCAAAAAGGGAACGAGTTTTTCTCCTCCTACTCTTCTTAAGAGCCTCTTTCTTTCGTGCAAAGGCGTCGTCAGTGCACTGATGCGTCGAATCGTTTTCCTGTTACCCAGGAGAGGGGTTTTGACGTAAGCGGGTACTTGGATCACGTTGTCGTAGAGATTACGTATCAGATCGGTCAGAGCTCGCAATTGTTCGTTGCTGGCTCTTTTTATGTCCTCCGAAAACGTCCGGCGATCCGTCAACCCCGATAACCAGTCGGCTTGTTCTTGCATGCGCCATCCCCTTGATCTTTTGCCTGCACCTTGTTGTTCTTGCTTCTTCTTGTTCTTTTTTTTCTTTTTCGAGAGTTGACTTGCAAGCACACCGCCCAAAGTGGCCGCTAAAATCGCTCCCGCTGTCGCCGCATTGGCTGTCTTGATTCCTTTTTTCAAGGCAATACTGGCTTTCACGGCTCGGTTGGGTCTCCCAAAACGATCGGTAGTGGCCTTCTTTCTTGGGGCATCAAATCCCGAGTTCGCTCGTCGCTCTGCAGCAGAAGTGGGCGAAAAATTTGAATTGACAGGAAAAGCACGCCAAGCGCCTCTAGGTGGGGCCATCACAAAAAACTGTGTGTGTCCTGCAGTTTCCTCCTTTCTTATATCCTTCGCCTGCCTACACCAAGGTTGTGGAATTTTCAAGTTGAAATTGCACGTGTGACGGCAAATGATTGGGTAGACCTACGAGTTTGGACAGACCAGGTTCTTGAGCCCAACGGGGCAAGGATGTTCTTTTTTTTCTACCGCCCTTCTGAGGTTTCTTTTTTCTCAAACGGTTGAAGCGTTTCGAGAGCCACTTTACACCACGTTTGCCACGCTTGGTCACCTTCTCGAACACCTCTGGTCCTTTGTCCATGGCGTGTTCAATCCCTTGACTTAAGAGATTGGCCACAATGGGAGCTGCCGTGGCCACGGCCATGTCGGCGCCCAAACCTTTTCCACGCTGTCTTGTTTTCTTTCTGCGAACGGTTGGCATGATGAATGTACTTGCGGATGAGGACTACTCTCTCTTTATACCTTCCTTAAACTTCCCAGGGTTTGCGATGCGCTTTATAATGCCCCGTGGCTCCTTTGGCTCCCATACGCTTGTAATCTTTTCTCTTTCCAACCTCGTATCCCACTTTGGCAGCACTGCTTAGCAGCGTTAAAAACCCTCCTTCTTGTTTCTTCTTCTTCTTTTTCTTCTTCTGGGTGAAGACTTTGGCTGTTAAGGCACCCAAAAACGCTGCTGGCACGGCCGCTGCAGCTCCTCCTAATGCAGCACCTGCTGTTAATTTTCCCGTTAAGGTTTCGGGAGTCATCTTTTCTCGCAAGCGCCACATCTTTCTGTTGACCCAACGATCGACCTTCTGAGCGGGTCGGTTGGCATAGGCTTTGGCCATGGCTCTTGATCTCTGGCTGCCATCGATCCCGCGACCTCTTTGACTGCGACGGATCTGTGCTTGCCAGGCCGCCCGACCCGTGGTGAGATCGCTAGCATCTTGCAATTGTATTCCTTTCCCAACCACGTAACGGGTAAAAGGAACGCCTTGCGACCAAGGCGCTCGAGCGATGCGTGGCATGGTGGGCCATGTTCCATAGGTGGGAATGACAATGAGGGCCTGCATGACTGGTTTTTTTTTTTATGATTTCTTCTTCTTCGTCTTCGTCTTTTTTATAGCTTTGGCGATTAAAGTTCCCACTATGGGGGCCAAGACACCTCCCATCGCCCCAGCTGCCAGAGCTCGTTTCGTTCCTGCTTTGAGTTTGGGGCGTTTGATGCCTGGTTTGAAAGCATTCTTGGCTTTGAATTGGGTTTGTCGTCCCTTCTCCATGATCCTTTCACCCAGATTGGGGTTGGGGTTTTCCAACATCCACTGGAGGTGACGGGCACCTTCTCGCAATTTACCACTTTCGTTTTGCAAGCGTCGATGCATGTTGGCTCTCTCCTTATTCCATCGCGCTCTGATCTGATTGGTGCGGGTGGCGCGAGATTTGCTAAAATCCTCCAACATGCCTCGTCCTCGCTGTCTTCTCCAATCTCGACGACGGGAAGACATTTTTCTCACGTTTTGTGTCTTCTCTTTTGAGCGGGTTGCAACACGGTAAGAGGTTCGGGATCGTCTATCAAGAGATGGGTACGAAAACGAATGGCGTCGTCGGTTCGAGGATGATGGTCGGTCAATAGATAGCCAAAAGGTTTCTCTGTGGCCCTTTTATAGATGGGCCAAAATGCCTCTGAATCACCCAACCAACGATTGCCCAGCATCTTGATGTAACGGGTATCCGCAGGATTTTTGAAGAGAACGGTGTAATGATAATTGCGATTTTGACCAGCTTGTTCCTTGCCCGAATGGAAGAGGTTCTGCGACAGGAAAATTGCAAAGAGACCCAAGTGATGCGTTCCTTTGGTCAACAGTTGGGTCACTTGAGGTGACTTGCTGCTTTCGTGCATGAGATCGTCCATGATGATCAAACCGGGACGTGTTTCGGGTGGAAAGAGTGCTTCCACGTTGTCTGGCAAGCCCTCGTGAAATTGCACGCCCATCTCTTGGAATTGGTTAAAAATCGGTTGCCAGGCTGATCCATAGCAATACACGATTTTTTGAAAATAACAAGGGGATCTGTCGTCTTCCCGAAAGTAGCACGGAGCATCTTTGACCAACTTGTACAAGAAGGTTGTCTTGCCGCTCAAGGTAGGACCCACGATCTGCATGTTACCCGGGACCCTGAAACGCGGATCATAACAAGAGGGAGCATCTTCCGTTTCCATGTTTTTAACCTGTCACCCCGTAAAAAACACCGTTCTTCCTTTTATGCCTTTCTTTTGCAAAGATTCAACCGTTTGATCCGACACATCTGGTTGGGGCGTCCATCCTCATCATACAGTCCCCCTGCCAGGTGTTGGTGTTGTAAACTCGGGAATTCTTCCCGTACTCGTTCCACCACGGCCGTATCGTTGTAGACACGATCCGTGTATGAGAAGGGTCGAACAATTTGGGTCATGGGTTTGCCGCGGCAACGATGAAATAAGTAGTACAAACAATAATCTCCGCACACATCGGTGTTGGTTCCTTGTAGCTCTTGTGGAATGTGACGGAAAAGGTCGAAACAACGCCACGCTGCGTTGTAGAAGGATGGCGCTCGCGCGTAACTATCAAAGAATTCTCCGTGGTCTTGACTCGCCCAAAACACCGCTATCCAATGTTGGCCGGGTAAGCGTATGGGGTCCGTGTTCCATATGGCGCACTTGGGGTACTCGACGGGTTGACAGGCTCCTTCATCCGCACCAAACACGTCCCAAAAGTATTTTGAAATGTTGTCATCGCCTCGACACGCTTTTCGCAATTGCAACGTGTCATGCATTTTTACTGCAGGCAACAGGCATCACTTTTTTTGGCGTAACCTTTGTCGCGGGCCCAACGCGTGAACCCTTTGTTTCCACCGCGTCTTTTATAAGACGCATACTCGGCTTTGTACCTGTTCACGTTTCGTCGGGCCTTGTCGTGGTCGATGGGTTGTTGCATGGCTTCGATGGCGTCCCGTGTCACTTGGATCCCTTTCTTAAAATCCACCACAATGGGGACGAAACCTCCTCGTTGAATACCTCCCTGCCTTGTCATCCGACGATTTCTTCGTCTTTGGGCGCTGTCTCGTCTGGCACAGGATGGCTTGACCATCTTTTTTTTTTTTGACAAGGTGGATCTTTTTTTATTATCTCCGCCGCTTTTTGGCCTTTGAAAAATGCTCCACGTTGTCTTTTATGCCTTTAAATGCTTGCTTGCCCAGGAACAAGCCAGCCGTAGCAAACGAAGGGGCAGGTCCTGATAAAAACATACTGGCTCCCTCGGCTATTTTATCCTGCAGGGTGGGTCGTCTCACGAACCTAGCACCCCCTCTGTGGTACCTCTTTTTGCGAGATACTCTTCTTCTTTTCTTTCTGCAAGGCATTTTCAAAACTGACCAAGGAGGACTTGTGCCCTTTTTTATAGGGGGCCCGAGGAACAGGAGAGTGACACACACAAACATCACCAAAAAAGATAAAACATTTTTATTAAACTTTTTTTTTTTCTTGTTACAAAAAAGCTCTTTTCAAACAAGGCATCTAAAGTTCATGAAATAGGCAAGTGACATTTTTATCGACCTCTTTTTTTTTTTTTTTTTTTTTTATTGTTACAAAAAGATAATGTTTTCTCCAGCTCTTTTCACACCAAGGCATCGGACAAGAGCACTGGGCCTTGAGTGGTTCCTCTGTTGTCAATCTGCAACAGACTCTCATCTGTGTTGTACAAGAACAAAGCTTGCAATGCTGCACCTGTCGTTGTAGAAAACCCCAGCCTGACGTTGATCAGCATTTGCAACTGCGGGGTGACAGAATCACCTCCATCTTGGACAGCCGTCAAATCAAAGGGTACAAAGTAGAAACCCTTTTCAAAGGTATCGGGATCCAACAGGTAAGCATCGCGTCTCTTTTTGCCTGAGGCATTCAGCAACAAATCATAGATCTCGTATTTGTTGGTAAGATCCACTTTGGCTTTGTTCACTGGGACTCCGTTGGCTGTGCACTCGGCACTGGTGATGTTGAATCCTGAAAAATTGGCTTTGAAGTCAAAGGGATTTTTATTGAATTCTCCCTGATAACGCGCATCTTCCAACACCACCAACCAAAACAAGCGCGGGGAACGTCCTTGAAACACATCGTTGAACTCCACTTGGCTGACGCCTGTTGGAATGTACCTGTTCTCGCATCGCATGCGCCTGAAGGGGAAGGAGAGGGGGTTGGCCACCGTGGTCTTTTCCACTTGTTCTTCCATGTACTTCATGATGATATCATTGGGAACGCGATAAAACACACGGAGAAAACACTCTTGGGCCAAGACTTCAAAACTAGCCGTGTTGTTCACAGCCCCAGCTGCAGTGGACTTGTCCAGGGTCATGGACATCAAACAGAACTTGGGGTCATTGAACTCGATCTCAAATTCTACTCTGGTGTTGGGTGGGACGTTCTGTTCTATCTGGCAAAAATTGCAAGGCAAAGGGCACACGTTGAATTCAAACTTGCCCGTGCCATTGACACAGATCTTTTGTCGTTGAACCCCTCCAGGATTATGAGTGGCTAGGCCTCCCCATTTATCCATCTGTCCTGCGCTATCTTTGTACCATCCTTGTCGCTTGAGGCGGCTGGCTTCGTCCCAGGGATCTGCTTCCAACAAGGTCTTGAAATATTCTCGGTATGCCAAATTCACCCCAGCCGTGGACTCAGTTTCGTTGTTGTTCACTCGACAACGAACTTGACGGATACAACTGTACCCAAAATTGTTCACTGGGCCTACAATAGCTTGGTTGGTGGTGAAGTCATTCAAGGGTGCTTTTGTAGAGCCCAGTTTGAAGTACACTTTAAGATGCAGTTCGATCTCGCTGGGGCAGAAGGGGTAAGGTCGATCGGCCAAACGAAACTGGAGAGGGTTTGACGAAGTGGTCTGAGATTTCACATCTTCAAAGTGCCATTTGTATTCTGTGGCATCAATTTCTCGCGGAGGGCGATAATTGTAAAGACCCTGATCGGCCTGCACGATGATCCCACCGTTGTTGTTGTTGTTGTTGTTGTCTGTGTCATCTGACCCTTGTGACATGCTGACGGTGACGTCTAGTCAAATGGTCGACCACCCGTGGATGCTCCTTTTTATAGGAGCTCGTTGAAACAATCACCGTGACCCGTTCGTCTACGTTTTTTTCCTCTTACTCTCTCTCGATTCTCTCCCATGCCCACCTGAAAGCCAGGAATAGCATTGGGCAACACCCCGATGGGTCTCCCTCCCAGACGCCGATAGAGATTTTCATCCAAACTCGCGGCTGTGATGTTGCGAGGTCGACGAGGGGTTCGTTGTCGAGATCGCTGCTTCCCAAAACCCCTCTGCGCTCTCAACAGTTGCTCGTACGTCATTTCGGAGAAAGGTAAGACCAGTCCTCCTTCCTGATAATCGGCCGTCCCACCGTCGTACTTGTCTCCTCTTCCTCCTCGTTGCATCTTTTTCTTTTTTTTCTTGCGGGGCAGTTCTCGTTTTGTCTTTGTCTTTTTCTTGCGGGGCGGTTCCTCCTCCTCCTCTTCCTCTTCCTCCTCCTCCTTCTTCCGACAATGACTTTTGTAAAATTTGCGGGCGGCTCGACAGGCTGTTTCGTATCCCGCGTTGGCCGCTAAATTACCCAGATAACTCACTGCAGGACCTGCCAGCGTGCCCCAAAAACCCCCTTCTTGATACGGAGGCAGGCCTTGATTGTAACCATCACCACCACCTACTTGGATCCATTGCGATCTCAAAAACGTGCGACGCATTGGCACTTTTTTTTTTTAAGGCAATTTACGTTGTCGGAAATACAGAGCAGCTGTGACGTTTCCTCCTTGAAATGGGATGGGACGACCTAAGTTGTCTCTTATATCGATTTCGAGGTCTCGAAAAGTGAAATGACTCAATCGCGAAAAGATCAAGTGTGGAATGGGCACGTCCTCCAAGACCCCCTTCTGAGGGTTGACGCCATGGATTAAGACCACCTTGGCCATCTGCGATCCCACGTACACGGGTTCGGCCACGTTGCAATGCACGTAGACGTTCTGGAAAGAGTTCGGGGAGACAAAACTCCACACGCGATGATCGGCCGGTAAGGCCATGGTATGCGAGCGTGTGATTTCCACTTCGGTCGGGCGCCCAGTCTGGGTGTCCGTGCTGGTGATTTCCACTGTGGGATGACGCACGTCGGACTTGTAGTAAAACGGGACCGTCCACGATTCCCAATCAAGATATCCTAAAACTCGAGCCAACCAGCTGGGTAAGTACAGCGAAAAATCATTCGTGGGGAAGGTCCACTGGTAAAATCCTTTCTCATCCAACTGCAGTTGGACACGAGCGGTCGTGCCAGCATCTGAAACGGGTGTCTCCGTTTCGATGGCTTGATGAAGGGCCAACACAACATCTGTCAAGGTCACGTAGAGCCCGCCCGCCAAAAAAATATCTTGTTTGCCGGACGGGTAGTTGACAGAACACTGTATCTGGCGATCTTGAACGTTGTGAAACGTGTGAGGCATCAACAATTGCACCAGAGCCACTTCCCATGTGGCATCCAAGGTCCACTGTTCAGGTAATCTCAACCTGAAACGCGATGGGGTGTTGTTCGGGAAGAGGTCCTTCTGATCGTCACTTTCCAAAGTCACTCGACGTCCCCCAGCAAAACTCATGCCGGCCGATTGCAAGGGTTGTGTGTTTTTCGTTCCTCCTTTGCGAAAGTACAACCAAACACCGGTGAGACCCGTGTAAAATGGTATACCCAAACCTTCAGCGTTTCTTAAATGCACTCTCAACTCGCTCAGATTTTGCGTGGGTCCTGCCAACGGTCTGAAATCCAAATGCTGCGGGTCGTATTCGACCGTGAGACCGTAATCGCTGCTAGGTGAGAGGGGAAGAGTGGCCAGCAATCGGCGTTGTCTGTCGCCCACGGGGCTAAATTCCACTACATCTACTTCGGTATTGCATCGCGTGAGGTCCACGTCAGACAAGTGGGTGTTTGTTTGGGTCAGGGATGTCTCCAAACTGGGCAAAGCCAACCAGGCCCCGAATCCCTTAACCCGAGAAGGAGCTTTGAGTTGTGGGGTACCCATCACTGTCTCCAGACCGTTTTTGAAATCGACGTTGACCCCTTCTCGGGCCTGCAGAAACCACTTGCCGGGTTCCGTAGTGACCACCGTCACGGGGGATTGTCGCGCGTAGGGTAACAAGGGAGACGGGTCGCGCACCCAAGCCCCCATGTCAAAGACGGCTCTTTTGCCAAACGTGTAGTGCAACCGCTCGACGGCAGTGTTGAGTTTGATGCGTACGCCTCCCAACAGAAAATCTTCCGTCTCGATGCCAAAGTGATGCGTATCCAAACGACTAACCACCCAATCGGCTTGCGTACCTTCTCCCGTGTCCGCGTAGACGGTGTTGTGAGCCACAATGCGCGTCTGGCCCGGCCGATCTGGATCGGGCTCCAAAAATCCCATCAACAGAGCCAACGATTCCCCTAGATTGTACTGACCCTGCGCCCACAGATGGAGTGAATAATGCGTCTTGGGTCTGGATGGACTAGATCTAGTTAACCAGATGTAATCCCTCTTTAAACCCATGAGTTTCAGGAGGGCGAATCCTAGGTAATATTCGATCAGATTGAAGCGCGTAGGGAGTGCGACTTGTTTCACGCGATAAGTGTTTTCGATCCTTTGCAAAAATTCACGCACCAGGTCGGGACGAAACAGATCCAGTTTGGGATTTGTGGGAAAATTTTCGTCCGTGGTGCCAGGAGATTCCATGTGGAGTTGTCCGTAATGATGTTGACCGCCCGACAAGGTAGGTATCACATACCATCCCATCTTCTGCACCAAATCGCCAAGCAATTCTGCCGCGTGCGTGAAGTGTTTGTGCGAAGTCAGCGCCATTGATCGAGTGGGAACCGATCCATCCGAGCTCCCCACACGCACATGGTAATCCTGCGACGATTTCAACACGGTGTTCCCGTAAGAATTGGTGTACAACAGTTTCAAAAGGGCAACTTGCCACTGGTCGGTGAGCGTCAATGGAATCTCCAACCGTTGTCGGAACGCACTGCGCACGGTGGTCTCTCCGGGTTCGAGGGGTTCCGTGCCCACATCCCCACTATTCAGAAACAGCAAAAAATCATCGTCCATTTCCCAGGGTTTGGCCATTTTTTTACGAGGACTTTTTTAACTCTTTGACGGGTATCCACGTTTGATAATCGGGAGCAAGTCCTTGCCAGTTAACTAACACTTGACGAGTGGGTCCGCGTCCCTTGTATTTAAGCTTTTTACTCACCCGCCATTGGTTGGGAAGAGCTCGTACTTTTTGCAGTTGAGGTTCATAAAATCGTCCAGGTACTTTATCACCTTTCCAAGTGTCCAACTTATAATAATTCACACCATCGTACAAGGACCGTTGACGATCGGTCACCGTGTACACGTCTTGCGACCAATTACCCCGATAACTCTTGGAAAAGGCACTCTTTTTACCCTTGACGGGTTTTGTGGTGCGCACAAAATCCCCCGGTCGAAACTTGTAAGGGTCTAAGGCAGGGGTGGGTTTGAACAACCGCTTCCAGACCACCGAGGCATTGTCGTCAGTGACATCGGCCGGGGCCATTTGAGTGCGGCTGTGAATGCGCGTGTTGTACTTGTCCACCAACAAGGGTAAGACCTCCAAATATTTGGGGGTGTTGCGAGCTGTCATGTACTTGTACATCCATTCCTTCAAAGTGCGATTGAAACGTTCGACCACAGCAGCTTTGGGTTCACCTCGAGTGGAATAGTGGTGAATGTTATACTCGTCCAGTAATTGCTTCATGTGTTGGTTGTAGAATTCTTTCCCTTGATCCGTCTGCAAGTTGACGGGCTTACGTCCTCCTGAATTCTCCAACAAATAACGAAAGGCATCTGCCGTGGCCTTACCTTTCTTGCTTTTTAAGGCAATGACCCATGCATATTTGGACAACACATCGATGACCGTCAGTAGGTATCGGGTGCGTTTGTTTTGGGCAATGAGTTTGGCATCCTGCATTTCCACAAGATCCGCCTGCCAGGTATAATCCACTTGCGGAGGCACGACCGTCTTGCTGCGTGGAAATCGTACCTGACGAGGACGGTGTAACGTGAAAGTGGGTTCTCCTTGTAAATACGTTTGCGCCTGGCTGGGTGAGACGTCCAACGTGTCGCGGGCCACCTTGATCAATTCCTTGAAATTTCCACTCAACGCGTAAGGACTCTCCAGATCCAAATACAAGTCTTCCAAAGGACTCATCTGCTCGGCCTTCTTCATTTTTTTAGATGGGGAACAAACAGGTGCGCACCACCAAAGGGATCAATCGCCGGGTCAGACTCACTGTAAATTGAGCCACAAAACGTCCAAAACTAGGTATGTATGCTTGTTGTTGTTGCTTAAATATCCAACGACGATGTTGACGGTAAGCGTCCAGGGACAAACATTGACGCATAACGCTTAAATAAGCCATCAAATGAAGCAAAGTAAACGGTTCGTTCTTCTCTTTGTTTCTGGTCACCAGTTGCGCAAACGCTACGTCCGGTTCTAGCTCTTGTAACGCATCATCGCTGAAGTCCACCAAAGAATGGGGGTCGACTCTTTCTAAAAAGAGAATGGCACATCCCAACCAATCTTTTAAAGCGATCTGGGCGTCAGACGTTCTCGACATTTTTTTTTTTAATCTCGCGCGCTGAAGTGTTCTTTGTTGACGTGTTACCATTTGTTTTGATACCTTGTCGTTTCTTTTTTTATAGAAGATTTTGGTAGGACTGACAGTTCGCGTTTTCTATATAAGGATAACGTTTAGTCTTTTTTACACCAAACATGACTTCTCCTTTCACGAGTCAAGGGGTAGTGGACTCTCAGAGTGAGTTTACGCAGAGTCTGAATGCTCGCCCTTGGCGGCGTTGGTGGATTGTAGCATTATTAAAATGCATGCAACATCATGTGGTATTGAAACCGCCCGATAACCCCATTTGGTCATCCGAAGCCTTGTTGTTCTTACACGATCTACGAGCTAACATTAGTAGGGCTCTTCGACAAGTCACTTTTCCAGATGTGTACGACGAATGGGTGCATCAGCTGCATGAAAATGGTATCGTACACCCGATCTGGACCCCTGAAAACTGTCAATTTGTGCGCAACATGTTGTCAACCGATGTGGTCACCGTACGCATTTTGGAAGAAATTTTATCCTTCCGACGTCAAGATCTGTTCTTTACCTATGAACTATTAGGATTGACGCACGTCAACATCGATGAAGTGTTTGACTGGCAGCGCCTGAAATTAGGTCATAATTGGACAGATGAGGTGGACAGCGATGACAGCTCCTCGTGCAAGGACTTGGGATTAGATCCATAAAAAAAAATAAAAAAAAAAAACTGACGGTCGTCGAAGTTTGCATGAGAGGACAAACGAGCCACGAGCCTCAAGCTCAATGAAAAAAAAAAAACCGTTTGATCAATGTTTTTTTTTTTTGCCATTGTTGTCAATCGCAGCCATGTTTTCTTCTCTTTACTTTTTTTATTGAGTAAAACGTTGGTGCAATGTGAATGAAACCTCTGTTGTCTTAGTCTTGGTTTTCAAAGTGGCGTGGGATTACAAAACATGGTGGACATCAAACATGTTTAAATTCTTGCGGATGTTGTTGTAACAATTGTTTGGCTCGACCCAGCGGAATTCCCTGGGAGGATGCAAATCGTGCCACTCCTCTTAAACTGCCTATAGCTTTGGAATCATTGTATTTCGACAACAATTGTTTGTCGAACATCTTCTATTGGAATAGGTTTCAACCCTTCTTTACAGCGTCTATACAAAGAGGAACATACCCATGGCATGACTCGCCATCGAACCCAATTCCACAAGAGATCAAACAACCTTTTTGCCCAGTTTCATTTTTATTCAACATTCAAACAATTTAAACCTTTTATAGAAATAATGATAAGTTTTTTCAAACGTTTTTTCAAACGTTTTTTTCAAAAAAGAGTAGTACATTTTGGGTGACTTGGCTGACTAGAACCAAAAGTGTTTGGAAAGGCTTCTTGGATCACTCTCGCTGATTCCGTCTGCTTTGCGCGTTTCTTTTGCTCTTCTTGTTTCTTTAAGTCAGGAAAACAAGTTTGAAGCGCCACATGCATCTCTGATCAAGGTTTTGCCTGCATATTCTTTCATGGGGAGAGGGAAGGGATCATGGTTAAAGTGATAGTCTCCGTTTTTCTCGTTCAAAGGGAGATCACCCCATTGGAAGTATTTACACTCTCTCTTTCTGCAAGCAAGATAGATTCGACCTGGATTCTTCTCAGAATTGCTTTGCTTCAGGGTCAAGACTTCATTGCAGAAACAACGCAAAGGCTTCCAGTTTTCCTTAATGTCCCTATTCAACTGAGCGTGAACAGTTTGCATGTAAAGCTCTGCCTTGTCTTTTGCGCAGATCACACAACAATCTTGATAAGGGCATTTCAGATAACAAAACCCGTTTGGGGAGCTGACTCTCTGTTCCAAATGTCCAAGATGAAAGGGGCAGACTAAAAAAATGTTCTTATTGGAAGCTGCATCCTCAATTTGCATCTGGGTGATGTGACCAATGCTGCCAACAATTGCATTGACAGCATTTTGTTGTTCCACGTTTAGATCCACATCTTGAATAAGAGGTTCATTCACTTCTGTGTGAGCGTCAGGTATAAACGGGGCTATTGATGCAAATGGTGCTTCATTTGCTCTTCCTTCTGCTTCAATTGTGATGTACTCTACGACATCTTTAGCTTTGTTAATGATATCTTTAACATTTTCTTTCTTTCTTTTCTTTCCCGCAGGAACTTTCGCAGGTTTGGTAGATTTCCGCTTCGGGGCTATGTAAACTTTTTCTTCAAATGGCATCTTCTTCGGCATCTTCTTCTTTTCTTCTTCTTGTTCTTCAGCTGGAGAATGAGTGAAAATGAACTTGGGGAGCGATTTTTATAATGAAGAAATGGCGTCAGCGAACCGGTTTTTTGAATAAGAATTCATCAAAAAAAAAAGTCAAAAAAAAAAAGTCAAAAACGTGATGAAAAAAATCAACAAGAACATTCGAAAACAAGAAAACGAAAAACAAGCAAGAAAAACACAAAACAAAAAGCACTCTCACTTTCTGGAAACGCTTGGTTGACAAAACAAATTGCCCTTCAAAGACAAGAGACGTCAGCGAAGGGCTTCCTCGTAGCCTGAGGGGTGGTGTCAGCTTTTTTTCCCTTTATAAAGGCTCGCGCTTTGTTCTTTTTTCATTCTTCTCTCATTCGCTTACAACGCAAAGCCAGACGAGCTGCTCGGCAGAAGAAAACAGTAATGGGTGCAAGATTATCGCAAACACTTGGGACGAGACGATTTCAATTTAAACTCTTTTATCGTCGAGCCAGGTCCCGCTGGTGGTTCGCGCGTGGTCTGGAGCCAAGTGATGGCGTAAGCCGGGTTTTTCCAGGAAAACGCTGTTCTGAGAAAGACAAGAAAGATTTTTTCACGGCGTGAAAACAAAGATGGTTCCTCGCTAAAAAAATCAGACAACTCTCCTCGTGGAAGGTTTAAGAGGTGGCTTTGGAAAAAGGACAACCTTTTCGGCAAAAGAAAGGGATTTTTGTACTGCAAAATCTTTCCGCAGGTTCGTAGTTTATTTGTTTGTCTTTGCTCGATTCGTCATGCCGGTTTTTCCAGGAAAACGCTGTTCTGAGAAAGACAAGAAAGATTTTTTCACGGCGTGAAAACAAAGATGGTTCCTCGCTAAAAAATCAGACAACTCTCCTCGTGGAAGGTTTAAGAGGTGGCTTTGGAAAAAGGACAACCTTTTCGGCAAAAGAAAGGGATTTTTGTACTGCAAAATCTTTCC
Source organism: Dendrophyllia cribrosa (assembly GCA_024195265.1). Classification (NCBI taxonomy): domain Eukaryota; kingdom Metazoa; phylum Cnidaria; class Anthozoa; order Scleractinia; family Dendrophylliidae; genus Dendrophyllia; species Dendrophyllia cribrosa. The sequence goes on along the minus strand of JAJLRJ010000009.1, from coordinate 36,560,130 downwards.
GCAGGTTCGTAGTTTGTTTGTTTGTCTTTGCTCGATTCGTCATGCGAGGAAAATTTGATTTGTTTAAAATACTTTCACGTTTCTTCTTTCAAACGAGTTTTCTGCGAGTATTGAATTCAAACTATTTTTTTTTTTCTTTTTTCATTCACGGAATGTCCCGGAGGCGAGCCAAGATGATTTTCGTTCTAACATGCGATGGAATCGAAAGAGAAAGAGAACCCGATTTACGACACGTCTTCGCGGAAAATGTCTGACTTTGAATTTTTTGCCCTGAAGGTTTTCATGCGGTCTAATTACCAAGTGATTGCTTGTATTATGTTCTGTTAAAAGAATTATTCAGCGCTCGATGATAAGCGCTTTTATCACCGTAACATCCAGATAAATTTTGCTCAAACCCCGATCGGAAAGTTACTCGAGAAAAGAAGAAAGCGTTAATCCTTGAAATTTTTTCTTGTTGATGATTTTCATTAAACACGTTATTGAACTTTCATCTTTGTGTGGGCTTCTTCTTTCATATTGGGGATTTTGACTACTTCCCCAATTCATTCCCCAGGAGGATCGTACACAGGGAAATTTGACCACTTCCCCAAAAAAAAAATTTGAAAAAAATTTTGAAAAAAATCAAAAAATTTTTTGAAAAAATTCGATACTCAAAATCACCTATATAAATCAAAAATTGAAAAAAAACTTCAAAAAAAAATTCAAAAAAATTTGAAAAAAAATTGAAAAAAAATTGAAAAATAATTCTAGTCAAAATCCCCTATATAACGTTGGGTTAACGTCAGCTGACGTCAGCGATGACGTATATAGGGAGTTTTTTGACTGCCCCATATTTTTTTAAAAAATGGGCGTGGTTAGGGAAAAATGACTATGTCCCATCGCGCCCCCCCTTACTACTCAGTCCCACTCGCCTTCTTCACACTCGCATCAGGCGTGCGTTTCTCGAAAGGCTTGAACACTTTTCGGGCCCGAAAGGTTTTCGGGCCTAAAACTTTTGAGCCCGAAACGTTTTCGGGCCCGAAGAAAAGTTTTCGAGCCCAAAGTTATTTTTCAAATTCAGTTTCTAACGAATGGCGTTGAGGGTTTTAGCCCGCAAACCAGTCCAGCTCGTGCAAGTAAACGCAAGACTTTAATGTTTAGCTTTCAAAATCAACAAAAAACAAATATTTGTTGGTAAATATTTTGCACATAACATAGCTTTTCGGGCCCGAAAAGTTTCCGGGACTTTCCGGAAACGCAAGCCTGTCCATTCCTTTGCAGCCACGGTAGCCTGCGAAGCTGTCGTCTCTTCTTCCGAGAACACGGGAGGCGCGCGAAGGCAAGGAGCGAGAAAAGGAGCAACTTTCGAACGAACAAACAAATATGGATTGTTGTGCGTTCTGGGACAGATGGATTAATTTTTTTTTTTGGAAAATCCCAGCTTGTGCTTGAAAATTTATTGACAACAAGACATTCTCCAGAAACACACCTTGAATGAATTCGAACAGGAATCTGTCCCGGGAGACAAAACAGCAAGACAAAATGGTGACCTACCTGTTTCCAGGCACACATCTCTGCTTAAAACTTCAATAATGGCTGTTGAACATTCCAGGGCAATATCTTCATGTACCTGATAAACAAATCACACGTAGGGCTTCCATCAGCACTTTTCATCGTACGCGGTTCCGTGCCACTACTTTAGTTTTTCCCGTGGAAACGTAGGGCACGGGACGGGACGTAGACACGAGACAGGACGTAGGACACGGGACGGGACGTGACGAAACGGGACATAGGACACGGAAAACTGCTTTCTTACTTGTTTTATGTCTGTTACCTGTTTATTATGCTGTACAAGATGGTTCTAACTTTTAAGAGTGACCGTTTAAATGAAAGCTAGCAAGCAGTACATTCCCGTGGTGTACTGTTTATTAATGTGCTGTGCAAGATGGTTCTAACTTCGGAGTCTGCTGATGAAATCTTAAGAGTGACGATTCAAATGAAAGCCAATGAACAGTACTTCCCTGTGGTATTGTTTGTTATGCTGCACAAGGTGATTCTAACTTTTGAGTCTGTAGATGAAATTCTAAGTGTGACCATTCAAATGAAAGCTACTGAGCAGTACTTGCCTGTGGTACTGTTTATTATGGTGTACAAGGTGGTTTTAACTTTTGAGTCTGTGGATGAAATCCTACAGCGTGACCATTAAAATGAAAGCTACTGAGCAGTATTTTCCTGTGCCGGGTACTGTTCATTATGCTGTACAAGGTGGTTCTATCTGCATGTGTATGAGATCGTGCAGAATAATCATTCAATGAAAGCTACTGAGCAGTACTTTCCTGTGCCGGGTACTGTTCATTATGCTGTACAAGGTGGTTCTAACTTTAAAGTCTGCATGTGCATGAGATCGTGCAGAATAATCATTCAATGAAAGCTACTGACCAAATTTGTTGGTTCTAACTTAGTACTTATCAACTGTGTAACTATTCAAATAAAAGCTTGTCAAAGGGTCCTTTAGTGCTATTTTTTATGTGTTAGTGGAAAATTACTCTTGTGACAACTGTTGGTAGTTGTACATTGTATCTGACTGGTTCACAAAAAAAAATTGTACCTTAAATCTGGCAATGTTTGAAGCCAAAGCAGCTCCAACAGTCTCAAGATCTTGATTTTTGCTAAGAAGACAGTTTACAGTGACAGCAGCAAGAGGCGTAGAGCGACTGTCTTTAAACATGTCTGAGTGACCTGTCTTGTGGCTGGTAACACAGCAATACTGCAAGAAAATAATTTTGAATTAAATATATTAAGTATGTGAACGGCGGAGATACAAAAATTATGCAATAACTGAAGATAATACGCGCTCTGGTTGGTCAAAAGCTATTGACTATTAAAATGTAGTTATTATATAAAAGTAATATATTTCCATGGTTTATGGGACGCAATAAACCACCTGGAATGTTGTAATAACAAACAAAAACCTTCTAAATCTTACAATCATTACTCATGTTCTTCCAACATCCTGCGTGGTTTATTGAGCTGAGAACCCCAGGTAGCCCAAGCTATATGTGTCACAGTATAAACCGTATAAGGATTTATATGAGAATAAACGGTCCATTCTGGGAGTTAAAAAATACGAACAAGATTTCAATAAAAATTGCCTACCTTACTTCGCTTACAATGTATGTGTTTCCTTGTCTCCTGTGTGGTTTTTGGAGCGATTTGGAGCGTTTCCAGTGAGTTTTAGTTCCATTGCTTTCTCTCTATAAATTATATCCTTTCCAGCGTTTCCAGTGAGTTTTAGTTCCATTGCTTTCTCTCTATAAATTATATCCTTTCCCAAAGGATATATAGAGAAGAAAGCAGTGGAACTAAAACTCACTGGAAACGCTCTAAATCGCTCTAAAAACCACACAGGAGACAAGGAAACACATAAGCGAAGTAAGGTAGGCAATTTTTATTGAAATCTTGTTCGTATTTTTTAGCTCCTAGAATGGACCGTTTTTTTCTCATACAAATCCTTATAATTTCGCTCGTAACGGTTACTGTGACACATATAGCTTGGGCTACCTGTGGAGAACCACAGAAATGTGTGTTGTGCAACTAGAATTATTTTTAACCTTAATACGAGACGCATTAATTAATGTTTTTGAGTGTTATTCTCCGCTGGGCTTAATAAAGTGGAACGTTAATTTCTGTTTTCACAGGCCCTGTACGTTTTAACAGAAAATTCTGGACTCTTAAACAACAGCTTTCTCTATTCAGCATATAATGTAACAGAATTGTTTAAAAAGTAATATATCTTTCACAAAATTGCAAGCTAATTCTCGCTTTCGGCAACCAAGAAGTGACTTTCTCGTGATAAACATCCGCTTCATATGTATTTCGAGCAAACAACTAGAATCTCATAAAAGATAAATATCTCTTTCACAGACAATTTCCAAGGCTGAGATAGTTCTCGAAAACTTAAGAGATCAACGTGTACGACTGCATCTTTCCACTGGTCAATCAAACTGGACATCGGGAAGATATTTTCGGTTTTATTTTTAATAAACAATCCGAATGGTAAATTTAACCCCTTTTTCCAAAGCATACACATAACGGATTACTGATTTAATTCAATATGAAATTGCAATTGTTTTCTGTTGTCATTTCAAATTGTATTTTCTTTGCCACCCTCTCTTTCGCGTTTATTTTCCTTATTCCGAAGTAATTTTCCCTTTAATTTGCATTAATTTTAAAATATCTTATTTAATATGAGCGATTCTATACTTTTTTTTTACATCCCCCAGCAGAATTGACCAATTGCAATCTGAATAAATGTTACAAGTTAACATTTGCAAAACTCAACAAGCAATTATACAAAAACGTATCAAACAAAATTGTTCTTCAAGGTGGCTCTGCTGCAATTTCGGGTGCAATCGTCTAGGACAATTTTTTGGTTATAACTTTTTCGGCTTTAGCTCAAATGGCTATATAACGTGGGGAAAACTTGTAAACAGTTATCATCTACCGATAATACGTTGATATAATTCGATTGAACAGGGGACCCCACTTTTTGGACAAGAGCACACCCTGCAGTGAAAGATTTTACGTTAAGCGTTACATTTGTGGTAAATTTCTGCAATCAGCTTATGATTGACATAATCCCGACATACCAGGTGGAACAGAAGTGCGAAGGTATTGAAGGGCTCCATCTTATTATTCAGCTCTGAAATTCTCTTGAAATTTTCTATGTATGATGCTCTTTGACAAAATAATCCACAAACCAGAATTTCTGAGTGAAGCCTTCCCATTGCTTGCTTAATCTGAAAGCCAAGCCGATTGCCAATTGTGTAAACCGTTCAAAAGTATCCACTAGTTCAACAAACGTTATAAAATCCTCGGAAACCAGCTCAAATATCCAAAGTTGCGTTTTTCAACGTTTTGCGAAAATTATCAAGTAGTTTTGCCTGCGTCAAACTTCTTCCACATGAATTTTAAGGTACCGCAATTTTTTGGTGCAAGTTAGTATGGAGGTTCCTATCAATTACATTTATTTAAGAGAAATTAGACTGAAATTATATGATAACATGACAAAATACAATGTAATCTACAGTAACGAAGTGACGTCATAATAGCCCGTTTGGGATAAACACTAGATCCCAGACCCCGGGACACTTTTAAGGATAAAAAGCGCGTATTTTGAAGGCGAAAAAGGGCTTTTTAAAAATTTCAAGCACTTTCAATATCGATTTTTCTTCTCCGTGTTTTAGCTATCTAAAAACGTGAAATTTCCCGTCCGGTGGGATACAATACTGCGCAGGAAGAAAGACTGTTGATAGCCGGCTGTGCAACAATACCAGAATGCTAGTTTCCCGTTTTCTTGGTTTTTTTTTGTGCATATTGCTACAGCCATGGACAACACACCTTTATAATGGAACAGTGTTTCTTCCTCAAGACATGCCAAAAAATCTGAGGAATCGAGAAACCGCGAAAGCTGGCATTCTGGTATTGACGTCACAGCGGTCTTTCTTTTTGCACGGTATTGTACCCCACCATAAGTGAAATTTTACATTTTTAGATGGCTAAAACACGGAAAAGAAAAATCGATCTCGAAAAACTTTTTTCGATTTTCTTATCGAGAACACCATTAGATTCCATTAAGCAAATAAAAGAAAATCCGTCATACAGATTTCAATGGTTATTAAAATTTCACTTACCAACTTTACACATTCAACTTGACTTGAATAGGACTTAATGTCTGAAAAAGTTCTGCAAGTCTTTTTTACAATTTCCTGCAGTCCTGTTTTGAACAATTCAATGTATCAGATTTTGACCTGAGTCAAAAGTAGCTTTGAACAGCTATATAAAGAGAACAAAGTAAGGGTCGGCCTGCATGCCTGCATGTTTACAGGCACAGCCTGTAGGCATAATATTAAATATTTTGTTAAGGTTCTTCTGCAATGAGTGGGAAAACTCGGGTAGATTTTATGGTGAAAAACAATCCTATGCACAGCAACTGCAAGGACTCTAAAATACCTCCCTTCCCCCTCTCTATAATAAATAGGCCCACCCCCCCTCTTTGGAGCAGATTTTTTATACTGGTAACCAAAAAGTCTTTACATGTAACACCAACCTTTGGAACCAGAAAACAATGGCTCGCATAATGACAACACTTGGAGAAACTGTAAACTGAGCTCAAGAGCAGGAAAATTTTCACCCTGTGTTAGATTTTTTTCAACCACCTGATCTGCAATTCAAGGTTATTGTGGTCAGCGTTAAAGAAATAAGGAAATTAAAATAATTCTTAACAATACTCTGCCCCAGTGCCTCAACATGTTGTCTGGTTCTTCTATTTACACATCTGGCCCCTGGCTCATCTATAGAACTCAGGCAAGCAATGTCTTGTCAGGCAATATGACATCAGCCTGCTACTTTTGACAATTTACGCTGTTACTGTCATTAATTAAAATATTGTTTGCCATTGACTTAATGTGTATATGACTGGGTTAATTCAGCATTACATGTCAACTAACCTATTTAAAACTCACCAAGGACTTGAATTTGTTTCTCTCTCACTTCTGACAGGTTTTTGTTTTCAAAGCACTTTTTTAATTCATCAAGTCGACTCAACTCTTCATCTGAAAATTCTTTTGTGCTTGCTAGGCTGTCTTTAAGGTGAAGTACCTTTAATGGTGTCTATAAACAGAAAATAAAGAAACATGTACATGTACTACTAAATAATATTAAGTTATACATGTAACTTCCATAAAATTCCCACTGATAATTATATTTGTCCAAACGGCATTTGCAGTGCGGGGTTTATTATTGGAGGGAGTTTGCGCTTCAAAAAATAATAATGCTTCGGCTTACATACACAGTATATATTTGGAAGAAATTTTGCATCTGAAAATGTCATTAGGCTCAACAGGATATAGTATAACAATTATGTAGCTTTAAGGAAATAAAAAGGAATGTTAAGACTAATTTATTGTACTGTTAACAAGAATTTATAAAATACAATGTAATACACTGTATGTTAATTACATTCTAGCCAGATGACTTACATCAACTTCGTTATAAGTGTTTGCCTTTCTCGTCACAGAACTTTGAATGGCATTGAAAATTAAAAATAAAATTGATCAGTTAGACTCTTTAAGACTTTTAAAACACATATTGCATTTGAAATGATTGTATGCAGATATTAAACTGAGTAAAACAAATCAACAAAAAAACAAGAATTCAAGATACTTTTAATTTCCTGTTACTTAATAGAATTGTCAGTTAGAAACATTTTAATAGGTTAAGATGCTTGAGAGAATGTGGTTCACAATTCTATTATACATGTAAGCTTTTTAACCCTTCAACTTCCAAGAGTGCCAAACATCAAAATTCAAGAAAAATTCCCAAAATTCATTTTGTAAAAATTAATATTCAAAAACAAATGGTACCATGCAAAAGTACTGCTGAAGAGGTTTCATTTGAATGGTCACACCATAGGATTTCGTCCACAGACTGACAAGTTAGAACTACACTACATGACTCCATATGTAATTGACTTTGGGAGTGAAAGGGTTAACTAATAATTGAAAATTTTTCTCCCATCCTTTTCAACTCATGAATGAAGAATGTGTTGAATGAACGATTTATACCAGTGGGACAAAATGTCACTTGATCGCTTGATAATCAGCTGTTAACATTGAGCCTGCAGTATCAAAGGTCAGCTGTCCTACCCATGGGGATGGCATTGAAGGGAGGAGAGTTTAACACAAAGTGTTGGGTGGTTGGTAGGTAGTCAAGAGCAAAATGCCCAGGGGACTGAGGAGGGTCAGTGAACATTGAGGCCACATTATATGTTATGATCATCTGCCTTATCCATGGGGATGACATTTGAAGGAGGGGAAGGAGGGGAGTTGGATGGGGAAGCAGGGGGGAGAGGGGGGAGGGGGGAGGGGGGGGGAGGGGAGGCTCCAAACTTTTCATAAATTATTCACAGGTTGGCTCATACAGTAGGATCAATAAAATTAAACTGGTTTGAAAATTAAATGGTCTAATCAAAGAAAATAATGAACCACAACAAATGTACACTGTAAACACAAGCAGACTAACCAGCCATCTGGTTGTTCTCTCTGTTCTTTTGCACCAGAGACAAGTTTATCTCTTGGCTCAAAGATAGATTCTGGTTCTGTTGATGAGGATGCTGAGCTCGAGTGTGACACTGATGGTGTCGCCCCTCTAGCTGTGGAGGGTCGTACTGATATGGAGTCAATAATGGGTCTTATCATCTGACCAAATGAACTAAAAGATTGAGATAAAAGAACTCCAATAATTGTATTAAAATCTATTCAGGTGAATGAAATGCACGTTTGATGTACAAATTCGTACTTCAAGATCAAGATCAACTGGTCAATTTTAATTTGAAAATAAGTAGGTACTCTGAAAATTGGGCTGTTATGACCATTCAGATTTGAGAATTTACAATGTTAAAGGTTTACGTATTATTATACATACGTGTTGAGAACTTCTGAGGGTAGATCCTGAATATGCTGAGGAATTTTGTTGCCTGTTAAAAACATGGCTGCCTCAGAAGAGAATGTGTTGCAGTTGTGTTCAAATAAGTGATATGATTCAGGTCTGTTAGGAATTAGAAGGCATTGTGACATTAACGACTCCATGCTTACACGATTACATGTACATATGTTAATAAGGTTGATTCAAAGAAACATTTTAACAGTAACCATAACTTTAGTCAAATTAAATGTTGATCTATAGACAAAATACAAGTGTCAATGTTTCACAAAGTTCTCAGGGTGGTTACTGTTTGAGTCTAACCCCCAACCCCTTCTCCCTCTACCTCCCCCCCTCCTGCCCCACCCCCTCCTCGCCCCCTGTGAAATTTAAGAAGATTGGTTTGATAATTTACTAGGATTATTATAACTGATTTTTATTTGAGAAACCATACACTCAGATACATTTGAATTGAAAAGCTTGTTAATGTCAAGAGGCATTAATTAATTTAATAAAAAAATGCACAGTACATGTACATGTATTAAAAAAAATTACCTAAAGTGCTGTTGTCCAATTCCACTTAAGAACTCGACAAAAACATCTTGAGGGATTTCAGTGTCTCCCAAATCTACCACCTCATCAGGACTGCCAAGGACTGTTCCACCCTATATTCAAAGATTTAGTTCAAGTTTAATTACATGTAGCTTTTGACAAATTCTAATTTGCTAAATTTTAGATCAGAGATCGTGATAGATAACTAAAGCCATGTTAAAAAATAGCTTTCAACTATGATCTACATGTACATGTACATGTACTGTCATGATCCTTGCCAAAGACTGGTGGTAGATGAAAGCAAGGCTAAAAATGGAAAACTTGAAAATTAAGCTAACAATTTTGGCTGCATTGGAAAATAAAGCACCAACCATATAAGGAACAATGTAATTAATAAAAAGTATAATATTATATGAATTATTTATGGGAGGTTCACAGTCTCAAATGGCATTGACTCAAAACATTCCATATGTGCATGATCTCAAGGTCACAAGTCTACAATAATGGATTGTCCTTTTCTGCTGGGTTGTGCATGTACGTGTTTTTAGTAACTTTTTTTGTCCGGATGAGGATCAAGTTTTTAAAACTCAGACGCTGAATGCATGGTAAACTAGTTGACACAAACCAGTGATTTATTTGGCAAACTTATCACTGATACATTTACATACAGCATAAAAGGGAACACCTTTTGGTTAGGAATGTGCAAGTACTCATGGGTACACTGATGACACATTCCAAGAAATTATGCACATGTACAGTACATTGTACATTCTATTTGCGAGCAGTGAGCAAAAGACCCAAATGTTTTAAATGTCAAACAATTAAATAAGGGATTTATCTTAAGTTATTTGACTGCTTAATAATAACAATTACTAACAATTTTTTATATTGTTATTATAGTGCGAAATCCACTAACTGCCCATGGCGCTTTACAATAAGAATATTAAAAAATAGATAAAAGTTAAAAAATACCGGTACATCATTAACCCTCGGACGTACAAGGGGGGGCGCGGGGGGGGGGGGGGGGGGGGGGGGGGGGGGGGGGGGGAGGTGGTTGCCACCCTTGTACCACGGTTGGTGTTATACATTTGCGTGTACATGTACGTCCGAGGGTTAATTAATAAAAATTGATTTAAAAAATACATTAATCAATAAAAATGGATGAAAAAATACATTAATCAGAAATTAAAAGAGACGTTAAAAAGCTAGTTTAAAAAGGTACGTAGTTTTTAAATGTCTTAAAAATGTTGATGGAATCACTAGTAAGACCTCAAGTCAAATGGAATAGTGTTCCATAGTTTGGTGCTGCCACAGCAAACTCTTCAAGGACAGTACTGTCCTGGCTGAAATATCGCACTTCATGATTATGGCCAGGAGCTAAGTTGCTTTAAGCTTGTTTTATTGTCTTAAAATTAACACATGTGGAGGAAGAAAAAATTGCCACAAGTGACGAACGCAAAGAAATATGAACCACCAGAATGGAAACTTTGATTTCTTGTAATCCTGACCAACACTTTTTCACCAAACTCAACTGCTTCTGTTTTGCTCTAAAAAAATTAGTTAATATATATTTTGTAGCATTTGGCGATATAACATGTAAATTAAGTAAACACAATTTTGTTATTTCGGTGGGACAGTGCCCCTTTAATTTTCTAATTTCTCAATTTAGCCATCATTTTTTAACCTGACCTTCACTCACATCCTGTGTGCGTGCACTTACATCTTTAAATTTGCTCTGTGTTCCTAATCTGTCAGAGCAGTTTACTACAGTGTAATAGGCTCACATACATGAATTTTGCATGTTCCAAAGTGTCCTTATAATTTTATGGTTAAATGATGTCATAGTCAAATATAAAAAGGAATCGCCTTTTAGTTAACAATACATGTAAATTAATGCCTGCACCAGCAGGCAAAGAATATTAATAATATTTTAAGCCCATTCTTGAAAATTATGGTCAGTTGCTGTGGTGGTTCAGCACTTTAAAAACATACAATATTGTAACTAAATATTTAATTTTAATTAGTTGTAAATTAAAACAACTTACTGGCAAACAACTTTCTATGCCACCTCCACCATAAAAATATTCTCTACCATAGCAAACTACACCTGTGTGCCTTTTAAAAATAAAAATTGAAAATAAAATATAATGCTGAACAATGTACATGCACTACACTATAAATAGACATGTATGTAAAAATCATAGCATTATTAATTTTACTACCAACAATAATTATTTGTAATTGTCATTAAATAAAAATCATCCATTTCATTTCCTTTTTAGTAAATACAGTGGAACCTTCATTGGGGGGGAGGGGGGGGGGGGGGGGGGGGGGGGGGGGGGGGGGGGGGGGGGGGGGGGGGGGGGGGGGGGGGGGGGTGGGGGAACTGTCAGGACCAGGAGTTTAAGTGTTCTATTAATGGGGTGTCCCTTTAATCAATGGGTATTGATTTAAGGATTAGGTCTCAATTCTCAGCAGTCAGCTGTGTAATAATTCAGCTTATTTATTATAATCAAGTTTTCATTGTTGCTATTTTGCTTTCTTTTCCTTCATGCTGACATTGAGATCAGTCTGCCATCTATTTTTTATAAAGTATCAGTCTATAGTAAGCAATTGGGCAGGGCAATCAGCAGTTTTGGTCTGGAAATTAGTAATAGTTCCAATAGGCGGGCAGCACAACCCTGCATTGTACCAAAAATGTTGAGAAGTATAGTGTTCATCCTACCAAACCCCCCAACCCCCCCCCCCCCCCCCCCCCCCCACCCCAACCTCTACCACCTCCCCTGATCTCTTGACACAATGTGCTTAACATTATCCCAAGGGTCTTCTACATGGCCCTTTGTCAATATATCAACAACAATGGCTTCAAAATGGCGGGGAAGAGAGTACCAACACCTGAACAAGACTGCCAAAGTAAAAAAAACATCCTGACATATTTTGTCGTGAAAACATGTTTCGTTTGAACAACAGTCTCGATCAGATTGCCAGAAACCACTCACTGGAAATAACCTCCGAAAAGGCCATTTCATCATTCAAGTGTCTGCACATGACAAACATATTCCAAGATTCTTGGGGTACATTATTTTGGCAGCCGACGTTGCAGTGTGTTTTTAAAACGTAATTATCAACAACATTATTATAAGGAAGATATCAATGACGTCACCAATTGTTATTAATGTGCCAACCAGAGCCTTATTGGCTGCCGAAACAAAGGGTTCTTTTGTTCCATTGGTTGGGACATTTGAATAACAAAAAGAATGTTTGTAAACAGATATCATCCCTATTGGAGGTTACATGTAATTTAGTATTATTTTAACTCTGGAAACACAGACAAAAATAAAATTCACATACCAAACTCCTTCAATTCTCTTCCCTGTCAGTATAATGAATAAAGAAAATAATCAAAACATCTTTACCTCTTTTACACCAAGGTTAAACCCAAAATTTTGCCTTATGCTGAGTCACGCAAGAGAAGTCTGTTTTGCAACCATATATTGGTAGATTCAGTTTCGCTCGAAACCTCAAAAACACAAAACTTACCGAGAAGAAGGGGCGACAGCTGCTTTGCAAAGCCTCTTGAAATATCATATACGTACAATTTAACGGGAATCTGATCCATTAAAAAAGGTTCAAGTCACCTCACCTCTGCGCTGTACTGAAACTGAATGACTTTTGTAAATAGACCCAGTCCACCACGTTTTTAAAATGGAGAGGGCCTCGGTAATTTTGGTGACGTCATCATTAACATTTTGCATATTTAATTGCGATTTTTTCCCGCAGAAAATATTAAAAATGCTTTTTCACTGCAGATTTACTACAGTTAAGGTGGCTTACTGCAGTTTTTCTGAGACAAAAAGTGCTGAGAAATTCTCTCTGACGCCATTCGTTTGCGCGTGGCTGGCGCGTGCAATAATTTAAGCGATCATCGTGAAAAAGCAGTATCAGCTGTATATTAGGACATCGGGATATAGGACAAGAGAAAACAATTAAGAGAATAGGTCCCACATACATTGGCCGGTGGGTCTCTTCCAATGCTAATTTTTTTATAATATTTTATTAGTTCGGTGTGAAACCGACAACTGATTAGTCAGTTTGAATGACGTCATGTAATTTTAGAATTGGCGGGTTTATTGATTTTTTTCAGCCTCTCACACAACACGCGATTTCCCTTCGCTGTACAAGCAAAATTTCCTTCAGTGATGATGAGAGCGATATGTTAGGGTTATATGATATTTGATCTCTGTGCAATAGAGACCGTGCGGTCATGGAAGCGAGAATAAAAATAACCTTCAAGGCATAGGCGCAAGCTAATATTAGATTGAAAATAATTATCATGAGGCACGGTTTTTTTTTTTTTATCAGTTAAGCCTAGTTTCCATATGATCGCTACGATCGCTGAAAAAACGTTCAGCGCTTGTAGCGAAATGGACTAAGCCACTCTCCATACTTTCAACATAATCGCTACGATCGCTGGAGAGTGGCTTAGTTCATTTCGCTACAAGCACTGAACGTTTTTTTCAGCGATCGCAGCCGTAGCGATCATATGGAAACCAGGCTTTAGATCATTTTCTCTTGATTAGGATACCTCAGAGATCTGGCTTCTAAAAATCGCTCTTGGCGTACTGTTAAGTAGACATTTTTTATCATGAAGTAGATTCAAATAAATGTTTAACAAAATTCTCGAGAAGTTGCAACTTCTGTCATTCTGGGTACTGTCGTGGCCATAGATCGAGTCACTTTCAGCCGCCATTTTGTCTTCGAGATAACAACGCACATGGTTGAAAGGAGCAATTTAATTGGCTGATGTCACAAAACGTTGCGACACACGTTACAGGAAGCATGTTACACTACGAAACGCTTGAAAAATTCGTTGCAACGTTGCGAGAATCGTTGCGAAAAGTGGAACCGAGTTCAACTTCTCGCAACGATCGCCCGCCGCAACAAAAACATTCCGAGAAATGTTTGTTGCAGGGTATGTTACACTTGGCAATTTTTCACCCAACTTGTGTCCGGCGCAACAAAATTGCAAGACAAGTTGCACGAAACATTGCCTAGTGTAACAGCGTCTTTTTTAGGGGAAGAGCATATCACACTACTATATTGACGAAATTGACCTTCAAAAACCGCGAAATTTACAAAGAATATATGGCTGTGTGGCAAATGATGCTATGCACACAGCCATATATACAGTCATATATAAGTACATTCTTTATAAAAGTGTGAAACGTTGTAACTTTCTATGGTCTTAACCTTCAAAAAAAAGTTCATTTCTCCAATTAAATAGCTAACCAGTCAATACGCCCACAAGACAAAAAGGCCCCAGACATAATGACACTTCCCCCCCCCCCCCCCCCCCCCCCCCCCCCCTAGTTAAACAGGTATAGAACCCTGTGAAGCAAAAGTCACAAAGTGGGCTCCAAACAAAAGAGTCGCACTGAAGTTCTGTTCGTTAAAAAGGTTTACTGTTCCTCGACTGGTGCATTCAACTCAGTCCTCGCAAGTTTTCAACTTGCGATAACTTACATTCCCGCTTGGCACGCCAGGGCTTTACTATTCTGTGCAGTTATGTCCAATTTTGTGCGACTTTAACATTGAACTAAGTACATCACTGACCCTGCCCTTCTGTATAAAGCAGTGCGAGGTTTCCTTTTTTCATTAATAGGGAGCTTACGCAACCACGACGGCGACGGCAGAGAGAACAGCACAAAACAATAGGTTTAATGAGCGAAAACAATGCTTCTGCACGTGCGTTAAGTTTTGGTACATTTCTTTGCCTAATCCCTGCAAAATAACGTCAAATGATCAACACACGACGGTTAATTTTCCTTTCTCTATTTGAACTTAAAGGCTGACCCTACAAATTTAGCTCCTGGACAATCCAGTCATATTAGACAAATTAAACAAATTAAATAGCGCGAATCCTTTTTTCAAGTGACGTTTTCCTTGGCGTTGCCGTCCTTGTTGCGTAAGCTCCCTATTACTGGGACTACATCCTATACCTCAGAATCGCCCTCAGCGTGCTAGCAAAGCGCGGTAAAACAGGGAGCGTAGAGTGTTGTGGGAAGGTTGCCATCTTCTTGTTTAAATCTGTCGCACAACTGCACACGCACTGCGCTAAGACGGAAAGTTGCACCTCGACTCCGGCGAGGTAAAAAAACACAAAGGACTGGATGGCCGACATTTGAGAATTGGCCTAAATTTTACCTGTAAGCTGAGAAACGCCGCGTTTTTCAACTGTTAGCTAAGATTTTAGATTTGTCAAAAATAACTGGTACTTATGAAATAGATTATAGTTTAATTAAAAGCTGAGATGTGGTCGAAAATTTAACGGATAACCGAGTTTTCAGCACCCCAGCATCCAGACCATCTACATACAGCGAAAAGGTGAACGGGGCTTGGCGATTATCGCGCGCGTAAGACCTGAAGGTTGGTGGTTTGAGTCCTGAGACAAGAAGCTTTGTTCCACTTCAGTACTCAGAGTACTGCAGATTAAAGCTATCGGTTGTTGTAGTCCTGAGACAAGAAGCTTTATTTCACTTCAGTACTGCCGATTAAAGCTATCGGCTGTTCGAGTCCTTAGACAAGTAGCTTTGCTTTCAGTTTTGTTCGGCTGATTGAAGCTATCGGTTGTTTACTTAGTCAAATAGCTTTGCTCTTCTTGCTCCCTTTCTATCATGTAAATAAACGAATGCGAACCAGCGATAGTAAAATAAACCACAGCAATCTATGCAGGAGTAGCCATATACAGACCCGACATTACATCTATGCCCCACCACCGTGTCCACTAAAATCTCCCGAGCCTCCGATAATTCGAAACACTTTCAGATTGAAATGAAAGTCATCCGGGATGAAATAAAGCGAATAAAGCAAAGCAGGGGAAACTTCTTTCAGTTTCAGTTAACCGAGGGCGAGATTCCATACTGTAGAGTTAAAAAACATGAAAACCCTACAACCTCCCGATACTCCCAGCGCCCCCATCCCCGCCTCCCGCTACTGAGAAAGGCAGAAAGAAAACGAGAAGAAAGAAAAAGAAATGAAAAAAAATAACATGTAAAGAATTCAGTTTGCCCATAACAAATAACGTTTATTTACTAACTTTTGTGTTTTCAATTTTCTCGTGGCTAAGAGCACGAGAGCTACGCCCAGGATAAGAATCCGGTAAAAATCTTGGAAAACTGAAAACATACAATAACCACGATAACTAAATCCGACTTTTCGTAAATATTTGTATTTCTTTAACTTTTTTTCACGACAAAACACCTATAAAAATAATAACTAAGCATGGAAAATTTAACTAATTCAACCTGATGAGTTGTTTAGTTTTATTAGCCACGGTTACACGTAGTACTTTTACCTACAAGGCAAAATAGGTTAATTTACTTCGGCTTTACATTTACCCAGGTAGAGTCGGTTACACGTACCAAGGCTTTAGGACAGGTCAGTTTTCCACGTCAACGATTTACCCACGTGTGTATTTCCCACGTGTGTATTTCAGAACAAAATAACTATAACTTTTATTGCATAAAACAGTTTGATAATATGCGTTTCATTAGCATGAACTGAAACGACAATGAAACTCGTTGTCAAAACTCGGCATTTCATTGGTTGATTTGCCTGGAAAAACAAACCGACCCTACTGTTCTTTTATTTAGGAAACTTTTTGTTTTTCATGGCGTGACCTAGAAAACGTACCTAGGTAAAAGCAGTTACAAGTAGAAAACCACTTTACCCAGGTAAATTTCCTATTTGCCTCCGTAAAAGGTCAAAAGTGTATAACCGCGGCCTATTGAACCCTTAAATGACTCTTTATGCACTTCATATCTCCTAAAAAACAACAAAACAGTGCCTTTCTTAAAATTATTTTTAGCGCATATGTGAGGATGGCGTGAAGTTCGGATGTTCGCGAGTCTCAGCATCGAGACAAAAAAATACTTCCCAGTCATACTCCACTGAGATCCTTGACACTCTCTCCAGACTCTTTTTGAGAGATATGTTTGTGAACCGAGTTCATGCAAATAAGGAGACTGTAGCTTTCATTTTTTGTCCATCGCTATGGCTCTAAATTAATATTTCAAAGTCTGGTTTCTCTTGTTTTAACATATTTCGAACGGATATTTTTTTCCTCTCACTGATATCACAATTACAACTCAGGACTAGGTAGGCTAGTTTACAATTTGGCACTTCTTTTATTACTTTACAAAAACTGTCAACACCGGCATCGGTGATGTTATTCTGATCCAGATGTAGTGTGGTTAGTTGACTGCTGGGATGTTTTAGTGATTCACTCAGAATAGCAACACCGGCATCGGTGATCTGATTAACACTCAGATATAGTGTGGTTAGTTGACTGTTGGGATGTTTTAGTGATTCACTCAGACTGGCAGCACCGGCATCGGTGATCTGATTAGCATTCAGATATAGTGTGGTTAGTTGACTGCTGGGATGTTTTAGTGATTCACTCAGAATAGCAACACCGGCATCGGTGATCTGATTTCTACTCAGATATAGTGTGATTAGTTGACTGCTGGGATGTTTTAGTGATTCACTCAGAATAGCAACACCAGCATCGGTAAACTGATTTTCACTCAGATGTAGTGTGGTTAATTGACTGCTGGGATGTTTTAGTGATTCACTCAGAATAGCAACACCGGCATCGGTGATCCGAATACCCCTCAGATGTAGTGTGGTTAATTGACTGCTGGGATGTTTTAGTGATTCACTCAGAATAGCAACACCGGCATCGGTGATCTGATTATCACTCAGATGTAGTGTGGTTAATTGACTGCTGGGATGTTTTAGTGATTCACTCAGAATAGCAACACCGGCATCGGTAATCTGATTTTCACTCAGATGTAGTGTGGTTAATTGACTGCTGGGATGTTTTAGTGATTCACTCAGAATAGCAACACCGGCATCGGTGATCTGATTATCACTCAGATGTAGTGTGGTTAATTGACTGCTGGGATGTTTTAGTGATTCACTCAGAATAGCAACACCGGCATCGGTGATCCGAATACCCCTCAGATGTAGTGTGGTTAATTGACTGCTGGGATGTTTTAGTGATTCACTCAGAATAGCAACACCGGCATCGGTGATCCGAATACCCCTCAGATGTAGTGTGGTTAGTTGACAACTGGCACAGAATTTGGAATGTAAAGAATTACATATCCGTTTTATTCCAGACGACGTTAAATGCGTGGAATACAAAATTCCCAGAGACTTAATACCGATGAATGGCTGTTTCAATCGCAATGTTTGGTTCTTCATAGTTTCCTCTTCATAATTTAGTTCACTGTTCATATCAAGCAAAAACGATATGGCAATACAGTCCACATCATGTATCATTTGAAATTTCATTCGTTCATTGACAGGGTATTGACGGTAGTGATATTTGGCAAAGTCTTTGTCTTGATATTCAACGAGACACCTTGCTTTTAAGAGATGTTCATCAGTTGTAAAAGTGTTAAGCAGTTCTTCCATAAGTTTGCTATCTTTCTTCTTTGACAGAATACCAGCCATGAACTGTAAAACCACTGTGGACACAGTTGATCTTTCGGGGATCTCTCTTCTCTTTACAAAACAACGGGCTGCCAAATACTCTTGGAGAGTTAAGTGAGTAAAACAGAAATATTTTGTTGTTCGAGAAAAAGACAAACGAAACGGAGGACCACAATGAAGAATACCGCTTGCTGTCAGGTCTTCATGATCATCTTCCTCTAAATTTAACTTTTTCATGTCTTCTTCATTAAAAAGAAATCTTTTCTCCACAAGCAGTTGAGCTGCAAACTCTGACAGTTTATCCAGTCTGGTTTCGTCGGAAGTGAAAGCTTTCTTTTTGTTGTGCTTACGTTCGAAAATGTTAAACACTTCAAAATAGAGTTCACTCATTGAAACAGGGAGATCATCGGTGCTGTTTGATTTCTTAAGGATGTACTCGATAAAAGCACACATTAGAGCGCAGAGTACAGGAATGTGAGCAAAGCTGAGAAGATCCTCGTTCTTCGTGATGTGCTCGAGTACAGTGTTCTTCATGGTTTCGTTTTCTCGGAAATATTTTTCAATGTATTCTTTCACCTCTGATTCAGAAAACCCCGTAATTTCCACTTTTCGATCAAACCGAATTCCACTGAGCTTATCAGATTCATCAGGTCTTGACGTCAACATGACAGTGGACTGTCCTAAGATTTGTCCTTTTATTAGTTTGGCACAAAGTGCGGCCACAGGCATTTTCTCTTTGGCGGTGTTTGGAAAGCTTTCATGCGCGTCACTGGGGATGTAATCTTGTTGTGAGTATTCATCATACCCATCAATAATGATTAACACTTCTTTGGGATGGTTCACTATATAGTCCAGAAGCGAGTCGTCAATATCACATTGGTCGTCCAATATTGAAGAGTGGTTTAAGACTTCTTGCAAAGAAAATTTATTTTCGCTAAGTAAATTCAATTGCCGGAATGTCAACAAGTACGCAAATTTAAAATTGGGAATTTGCGCGTTTGTTGGTGCCTGAAATAATTTATCATCAGCCCAGTCTCGAATCAGCTTTTGGCAAAACAGAGTTTTTCCAATCCCTGCTTTTCCAGTAAGAAAAATAGAAGTGGGATTCTGTTCGTCCTCGGCAGCACGAATGAATATTTCCTGATTGTGTTTGACTCGAGTTCCGCTAACCTGACCGTAACGACCAAGGCATTCTCCTCTTCCAGCAACACCTTCGACTTCAATGCGCTTTCGTCCATATTGTATGAGAAGATTAGTGAAAATTTCATCTGTTTTCATGTTGGAAATAGTAGGAGCATCCAACAGTTTGGGCTGGAACTCTGTGTGCCTTTTGATTGACGCTTTCATAGCTCTTGAGTAAGCATTCGCAGCTGAAAAAGGAAAAAGAAAACTCATGAAGTTAATTGTAACAGTAAAAAATCGGAATTGTAAATTACCTGCAGTGTGTGAATAAAAATAAAAGTCCGCCTCACAGGGCCCAGGAACGGCCTGAGGACTTTCTCGAGCAGATTGGGGATGGTCATGTATAACGTACAGTACCGGACAGAAGTAACCTAACTTTAATTTAATATAACGAAAATGCGCATCGACGGTAATGAAACGGGCCAGAGTACAGAACCCTCGAGTTTGGACCCGACCTCTACTGAGTAAAAATCGTCCCATTTTAAACAATAATTTATAAAATGATTATGTCTTTTACAACCGAAACACTATCTCGCAAAACATTTATCCACAGGCTTACATACATTAAAACACGGTCTGTGAAATTGAGTGACAAATTCCAGCGCTTATTATTACTGTATTATTTATCATCACAGTTTTATCTTCCAACACTAACGAGCTATGAAATCCCAACGGATGAGAAACTCCAATGAAATGCTTCAATATATACCTTATACACAAACGACGGTACAATGAAAACATTTGAACGGCTGTTGAGAACGTGAAATCCTCCTGTCGCTATTAGAGCCTGGAAAGGATTTTGCCAAACTTCAAACGTTCAACAACATCGAGTTCTCCAGGGTTAGAAAGGCTAAAATACTTCTTTACAGAGAAATAACCCCTTGCTTCCAAACTAAAATACGGCGTTTGGGGATAGAACCCTGGAAAAATTTAAAGTATAGTTCTTCTAAAATCTCAAAAAATGGATTCAATTTAATTATTCTGCGGTACCAACCCTGCGAGGTCCATGTATAAGCCGGTAATTGGCGCATTTAGATAATGCTCTCAACGTTACCTGAAATGTTCGAATACGACTTTCGGCAAGACAGATACTCTTTACGTTCAAGCTTTCATTTATCCCACATACACCCTCCATCAGAACAACTATATTCGACCACGTTCACGTGTATAAGAGAAATGCTTCAATCCCGGCCTGTTAAATCAGTAAAATCGATGATCGATGAAATCGATATCAATCGATGCCAATTAATCGATTGATATTGGAAATCGATGATCAATCGATGACGTATGTTTTTGTGATAATTCGATTGACCATTGATTTCCAAAAAAATCGATTAATTGATAATCGATTTTATTGATTGCCATCAATTCCGGGTTATACAGTATGTTGCCCAGTTTCCGGCCACTTTAGTTTGTAATCGCTATAACTCCTTTGTTTTGCACGGAAAATTTCTCAATTTCCTTTCAAAGACAGTTCATTTACTTACCTTTAAAACGTTAAATGGTTGGCGACCTTCCCCAAGTATTAAAGAAATTATACCATTTTTCGCAAAACTAGTAAGTTGCCCAGTTTCCGGCCAGCTAGCCCAGTTTCCGGCCACCGACTTAAAGTAAATTTTCCTTGAAACCGCTCGACGTAAACCGACTTGTAAGTCCCTTGATAATAGTGGTCGCCTAGTTATAAATATCAGGTAAGTTTCAATATTAAGCTTTGTCGCCTACTGTTTTACTATTCAAAATACGTATGACCTTAGTGACCCGGAAGCGTGTCTTCCGCAGTTTGTTGACAGACTACTACAAAAACAAATCATGACTTACGTACTTTTAGTCACGCTATACATGCATAAGCTGTTGTTAATTCGTAATCTTTGTTACACTAACACATGTATCTTTAATTTCTCGACCAGGAAATTTTAATATTCGGTTCTTTCACTTAATAAGAAATAGGTTTTGAGCAATGTGTCTTTTAGTGGCCGGAAACTGGCACACTAGGTCGAAATCTTCGCTGAGAGTTGACTGCTAAAATTTCAGGAACAGCCCTATTCCAGCTGACGATGATAGATTCCCTAATCACTTTCATCTTTAATCTAATATTTGTCCAAAAATTATGAAGCTCCTTGAGATATTTCCTGTGAAACGAGCTATTTGTTTATCTACGGTAGTTTTGATGTGCAGTGAAACGAGCCAAAATTAATCGCTAAACGTTCAATCACCTGGACAAAACATTTCCTTCCCCGGCCGTTCCTTGTTCAAAAAGAACGCCAAAACCACCAATGTGTAGCGGAAATGTTCGTCTTTCTTTCGGAACGCTTCGGTGGACGAAAATTTAAAACTCCGACGAACATAACCGACGTAATTGTTTTTTGGCCGGAAACTGGTACTGGCCGGAAACTGGGCAACACACTGTATGGACGGCAACATAACGAGACTTACACTGAAAACGGTTTTTGAAGTCGCCAAAGCGGAGCTACCATTTAATCTCTGTGTAAGTGACCAAGTTGTCCGCGATCATCAGTCACCCTAAAAGCATTGCCACGATCTCCCCTTTTCTTGCTTGCGGAGAAGTTGTTACCAATTGCAACAGCAAATGAACACTCCTGGTACCCTTTCACAACGACATTGGATACCACAAGGGTCTTGACTTTGTTACACGTTGGCGCGTCTTGACTTTGTTACACGAGCTCCGAGAAAACACGCAAAAATCGATAATTTGCGGGACATTTTTTGTGATTATCGATTGATCATCGATTGGCCGATATCAATCGATATCAATTAACTAATTTTATCGATTGATCGATTGGATTTCCGATGATCGATTGTCATCGATTTAACAGGCCGGGTTCAATCTATACCTAGTACACAACCTATAACCTACAACAACAACCTATCAAAGATATTTTTTGTGCGAGTCACTAGGACTTGGAATACTTTAGCTGATAAAATTGATCTATGTATAGACAACTTGAACTCCTTTAAATCCGTAATAAATAAGTATTACTTTACTTCATTAACAACAACCTATGACTAGGATAACCCCAGGACATTTAAGACCATCTGCTGTAAATTTAACTCTCTGCGAAGCCTTATGCGCCCTATTACTTGTTGTTTTTAATTTTTAGATTTACAACTACTTATCTATTGTAATTAAAATTAATTTTATATATTTATCTTAAGTCTTAGGCCCACAGTAATTGGCTATGCTGTTGCGGATACCCTGCCTCTCTCATTTTTTTAGTGTATATATATATGTACTTGATTTGGCGAAGCTAATAAAATAAAATAAAATAAGGCAAATCTTTCAAAACACGGGCTACATCTTAGCCAACGTTTTCCTCTCATTTTCTACCCCCGTCAACAAAGAATAACCGCTGTTTTCTATTATTCAGACAGCGATTGAAAGAAATCGGTCCGCAGTCCGCAGTCTCAGTACGTATGGGACCAACAACGGAAGGTCTCCATCAGCGGAGGTTGATTGCACTGTCCATATTTTGATGGACTATACGTTTGCGGCAGAATTGTATCTAGGTAGGCAGGTAAACTTTATTTATACACTGTGTCAATTCATAATACATGTTCTTCTATCGAGCCGTGTTACAAATTGAAGACGCGAGCCTGTTTTATCAGAGCTGTTCATATCACACAAATGCAACTAACAGGTTTTTCTTAGTCAGTGGAAGCGATTTTATTATCTGAACGAGTTACCTTTAAATAAAAAGTTTCTTCAAATCAAAAGGGTGGATGTTGGGGGACCTTGGGGGTTATTATTGGCTTAAAGAAATACGAATATATATGTACGATGAATAGGTTTGCCTAAAAGCTAAGCTCCCAAGAAATAGAAAATCAGTTAGTAAGTTTGGTTTTAGACTGCTAAGAAGTCCTTAAGCACGCAGACTCGCGGGAGGCGAATTTGTGTGTCTGTTTAGACCAAGAAAGGGCCTACGGGAGGTGTCCGTGACTGATTAGCGCTGGTTGAACTGCTTATGTTTATTAATACTACTGATTACCGTATATGTTGGCGGCAGAGTTAAATTCCCATACACAGACACAAATGGTCTTTATTTGTCTGTGGAGACGATCTAATTATCCGAAAAGTTTCTTCAAGCTAATAGAGTGAGGGTTCGGGGATTGTTATTAGTTTTAACTAATAAAATCTATTAAAATCAATTTCTTAGCCTACCCACATCCTCTTAACGATAAAACTCCTTTTCAACCATGCCCATCTAACGAAATTTTTAAAGGACACCCTACATATGGCGGACCCCCCGGCGTGTCAATAAGTGACTACGAAACAGCGTCCATTTTATATATCGGGCAGGCTTGGCAAACAAGCCAGCCCGATCAAAAAGGGGTTTTGGGATTGAAATTAGCACAAATATCAAAAAAGCACTGTACATCTGCTACCTTTTCGATTTTAATTCATAACGTTGAAGGAAACACGAGTTATGATTTCAAAAGCGCTTGCATTGCCCGCTCTCTAGAAGGTAAACACAGGGAAAACCCATCAAAGTGGTCCTCCAACATGGCGGACGGTAATTCAAGGGTCACGTGAGCGCAAAAGGAGGATTTTTCAGGTATCCCATGATGCAACGCGAATGAACTATATTATCAACTGAAAATTACGTGACCAGTCATTTGCCATGGAGTTGCTCGAAGCGAGCACAACTTTCACTGCGTAGATTTTAGCAGTTAAACATATATCACATCGTCCAATCTGGCTTGTTGTAGGTTCCTCACAGGCAGCCCAACCGTGGTGTGTGAGTCACATCAAATTGCAGATTCGAAGCCGGTACACAGTAATGAAATATAGGTAAAAATACGATTTGTCACGGAATTGAGAAGCGATAGAAAAATCGAAAATATTACACAATAAAGACTTCTTACCTTTACTTTATTGTCCCTTGATGTGTCCTAACCGGTTTAAATGCATTTTTACCACTTTTGTCACTCGCCCCACTATCCCTTTTCGATAATTACGCGCTAGGCGTCATGGGATACCTGAAAAATCCCCCCTTGTGAGCGCACACACTCTATTGCTTCCCTTCACGATTTGCTCTAAAAATAGCGGACAAACGTTGTTAGCGGTTAATGACTGACTAGACATGTGACTGTGTTGTTTTAATATTTCGCAAGCAGATCCTGCATCGAAGGAAGCAGAAATAAGAAGAGTTGAACGCCAAAGAAAACGTAAGTGAATCATTTCCCTTGCAGGTTTACAATGTGAACTGCATTGACCAAAGGAGATCAAAATATCGATCAATTGTTACGTTACTGAGACAGAAACAAATTTCGAATGAACACAATTAAGCGTGAACCGCAAGTATAGAATCTTAACATGCTTGTCAAGGCATATAATGGTGTCGCTTCCTTTCGAAGCTTTTAACCTTTGAATTCAAACGTTATTTAACTTGTCTTCACGGATAAAAGGTGCTGCATTTTAAAAGCCAGCCGGTCGACGGAATGCTAGTTGGTGCATGATCGCTTTGAAACAAACACGAGGAGAAATATGATGCCCTGAATGCAGTGCGGAAGAAATACGATCTAAAAATACAATCTATGTTATACTATATTAATTCCTTCTTAATTAAACGTACGGAGGGACGTTACTTTCACAACAGTGTTTTCTTTGTTGCGATTTTATCGTAGTTTAATGGCTGTGTCTGAGAGGAACTGTTGCCATCATGGTTTCGTTGAATACATGTACAAGTAGTTCATGTCACGCTAGTGTTGGTCACATGTGCTCACAAATGAACGCTCGTTAATGACTCCTACCTTTCAAATTTTAGATAGCTTTATTGAATTTAACTTTGCCTTGAATTCTTGCTTGTGTTAATCTTACATTGTCTTGTAGTGACGGGGTTTTATTTGAGTGGTGAAATTGTACATAGTAAAGTACTATCTAAAACTACATATGATCAATTTACTAAAAAGTTTATTGATCTAAACTAAACCTAACATC
The DNA here is from genome assembly GCA_024195265.1 of Dendrophyllia cribrosa. NCBI lineage: Eukaryota > Metazoa > Cnidaria > Anthozoa > Scleractinia > Dendrophylliidae > Dendrophyllia > Dendrophyllia cribrosa. Next base: position 36,534,482 of record JAJLRJ010000009.1, on the reverse strand, counting down.
AATAGGTCTTATCACGGTTTTAACACGATTTATTCTCTTCTTTTACAGGTAATGTTAGTATTAGAGAGGCTTGCCTGTAACACTTTTACTATAATGATAGTAAAACTAACTGTGAGGTGAGCCCTTTTACCCAAAGCAAGTGTGAATTCTAACCTTAACTGAATTTTTAGCCCTAGTGTAGCCTTAGCCCCTTACTGCAGGGCTAAAAATTAACTCCAGTGCTTGGTGGCCAGTCGGGCCAGTTTCCTTGAGTTTTTAGTGGCCCATCCCAAGAGCGTTAAGGTTACAGTGTACCTTCGGGGGTGTCTCCAGTATAACAGCTGTAGCGTCTTAAGATTACACTTAGTATACCTAAACCCAGATATCAAATTAAAGCTTATAGAGCTGGCTATCTAAATATGGAAACATTTGGTAATAAAATGAATTGTCGAATTTTTTATGCGTCTAAATTCGAACGTCCGAATCGGCTTTAAAACGCTATAACTCAAAGCGATTATTGTATTTTGCTAATTTGATTTGTTCTCGGATTTCCGGACACGAAGCGCTAAATAAACGTGTCGGCGATTTCAAATATTCAGTTGCAATGAAAAGTTACAGAATATTTTCGAAAAAGGGAGAAAAAAAATTGGAGTGATCGCACGGAAATGGCTCTTGGCGAAAAAGTTTTCGGAAATAAGAAATTCGCCGACAAATTTTTGTTAATTATGTGTTAGCCTAGCTTCTATCCAAATTTGAGGAAAATCGAACAAATTCCTTTTGAGTTGTAGCTCTTTAAAGTGTCCCCTACAAGCGAAAAATTAACTTTGAGAAAACAGCGCTTATAAAAACATATCGCTTCATAAACAAACTCCGCCCACAAAAGTTATACCGTCATTTCTCCGTCAATTTTCACTATTTTTTAAACTAACACTAAAAATGATGACATAGTCTTGTTAACAGTCATCTGTTTCTATTTTTTATAGTAACACTAAAAATGAGGACATAGTCTTGTTAACAGTCTTCTGTTTCTATTTTTTATAGTAACACTAAAAATGATGACATAGTCTTGTTAACAGTCATCTGTTTCTATTTTTTATAGTAACACTAAAAATGAGGACATAGTCTTGTTAACAGTCATCTGTTTCTATTTTTTATAGTAACACTAAAAATGATGACATAGTCTTGTTAACAGTCATCTGTTTTTATTTTTTCTTTGGAGGCAAATTTCCTGAGACGTTTACCAAATAATAGGCAACGTTTAACGCCCGTCTTCTGAAGCGCATGAAAAGAAAGGCCACTTTGGATCCTTTTTACACACACTTTGTCCAATCCCGCGATAAGTGACTGAAACGTTTTATACAATTTTAATACTATTTCACTAAAGTCTAAAACCATTTATAAAATTGTGTCACCACGACACTAAAATCTAACATATTTGATAAAATTGTGTCACCACTACACTAAAATCTCAAATCTTTTATAAAATTGTGTCACCATTACACTAAAATCTAAAATCTTTTGTAAAATTGTGTCCCAACTACACTAAAATCTAAAACCTTTTATAAAATTGTCACCACTGCTCTACAATCTAAAATCTTTATAAAATTGTGTCACCACTACACTAAAATATCCAGAATCGCGATAACTCAAACTATCAAGGGATTAGCAACATATTCCGACTGAACTGAGCAAGTTATACAGGATAAAATAAAAGAGAATAAAGCAAAGAAGGGGAAACTCCTTTCAGTTTGAGTTAACCGAGAGCCGCGAGATTCTACTGTAGAGTTCAAAAACATGAAAACCCTGCCACCCCCGATACACCCAGCGCCTCCTTCCCCGCCTCCCGCAGGGGAAACTCCTTTCAGTTTGAGTTAACCGAGAGCCGCGAGATTCTACTGCAGAGTTCAAAAACATGAAAACCCTGCCACCCCCGATACACCCAGCGCCTCCTTCCCCGCCTCCCGCAGGGGAAACTTCTTTCAGTTTGAGTTAACCGAGAGCCGCGAGATTCTACTGTAGAGTTCAAAAACATGAAAACCGTACCACCTCCCGATACACCCAGCGCCCCCTTCCCCGCCTCTCGCAGGGGAAACTTCTTTCAGTTTGAGTTAACCAGGAGCCGCGAGATTCTACTGTAGAGTTCAAAAACATGAAAACCCTACCACCTCCCGATATACCCGGCGCCTCCTTCCCCGCCTCCCGATATACCCAGCGCCCCCTTCCCCGCCTCCCGCAGGGGAAACTCCTTTCAGTTTGAGTTAACCGAGAGCCGCGAGATTCTACTGCAGAGTTCAAAAACATGAAAACCCTGCCACCCCCGATACACCCAGCGCCTCCTTCCCCGCCTCCCGCAGGGGAAACTTCTTTCAGTTTGAGTTGACCGAGAGCCGCGAGATTCTACTGTAGAGTTCAAAAACATGAAAACCCTACCACCCCCCGATATACCCAGCGCCCCCTTTCGAGTGAGGTGCAGGATTGCAGAAAATTAATTCAGTTGTTTTTAGAACGAAGCATGATACAATGGGATGTATTGTTATTCAATGAGATAGAAATATGATTTTCATCTCATTAAACTGGTTTTCTACAATCCTGCACCTTAGTGCCCCTTTCCCGCCTCCCGTAGGGGAAACTTCTTTCAGTTTGAGTTAACCGAGAGCCGCGAGATTCTACTGTAGAGTTTAAAAACATGAAAACCGTACCACCTCCCGATACACCCAGCGCCCCCTTCCCCGCCTCCCGCAGGGGAAACTTCTTTCAGTTTGAGTAACCAGGAGCCGCGAGATTCTACTGTAGAGTTCAAAAACATGAAAACCCTACCACCTCCCGATATACCCGGCGCCTCCTTCCCCGCCTCCCGATATACCCAGCGCCCCCTTCCCCGCCTCCCGCAGGGGAAACTCTTTCAGTTTGAGTTAACCAAGAGCCGCGAGATTCTACTGTAGAGTTCAAAAACATGAAAACCCTACTACCCCCTGATATACCCAGCGCCCCCTTCCACGCCTCCCGCTAAAGAAAGGCAGAAAGAAAACGAGAAGAAAGAAAAAGAAGAAGAAAAGAGAAAAAGGGATGAAAAGGAACTCAATTTGCCAATAACAAATAACGTTCATTTACTAAATTTTGTTTTTTAATTTTCTCGTGGTTATGAGCACGAGAGCTACGCTCAGGATAAGAACCTGGAATCACGATAACTAAATCCTACTTTTCGTAAATGTTTGTATTTCTTTAACTTTTGCCACGACAAAACTAATTCAACCTGATGAGTTGTTTAGTTTTATTTGAAGAATTAAGCGAACTAGCCACGGTTATACGTAGCACTTTTACCTACTAGGTAAAATAGGTTAATTTACTTTGGCTTTACATTTTCCCATGTGGAGTCGGTTACGCGTACCAAGGCTTTAGGAAAGGTCAGTTTTCCACGTCAACGATTTTTCCACGTGTGTATTTCAAAACTAAATAATTAAACTTTTATTGCATAAAACAGTTTGATAATTGCGTTTCATTAGCATGAACTGAAACGAAAACGAAACTCGTTGTCAAAACTTCATTGGTTGGTTTGCCTGGGAAAACAAACCGACCCTACTGACCTTTTATCTAGGAAACTTTTTTTTGTTTTTCATGGCGTGACCTAGAAAATGCACCTATTGTAGGTTACACGAAGAAAACCACTTTACCCAGGTAAATTTCCTATTTGCCTCGGTAAAAGTTCAAACGTGTAACCGCGGCCTATCGAACCCATAAATTACTCTTTATGTACTTTAAATTATATTTTCTACAAAACAACAAAACAGTGTCTTTCTTAAAAGAAATGTTAGCGCAGATATGAGGATGGCGTGAACTTCGGATGTTCGCGAGTCTCAGCATCGAGACAAAAAAAAAATACACCCCAGTCCTACTCCAATTACATCCACACTCTCCGATCCATACTCTTTTTGAGAGACATGTTCGTGAATCGAAACAGTGTAGATAAGGAGACTGCAGCTTTCCTTTTTTGTCTACCGCTGTGGTTCTAAAAAAATATTCTTAAGTCTGATTTCTCTTGTTTTAACATATTTAGAACGGATGTTTTTTTCCTCTCGCTGATATGACTATTAAACTTCAGGTGTAGCAAGGCTAGTTTACAATTTGGCACTTCTTTTATTACTTTACAAAAACAGTCAACACTGGCATCGGTGATCTGATTACGACTCAGATATAGTGTGGTTATTTGACAGCTGGGATGTTTTAGTGATTCACTCAGAATAGCAACACCAGCATCGGTAAACTGATTTTCACTCAGATGTAGTGTGGTTATTTGACAGTTGGGAAGTTTTAGTGATTCACACAGACTGGCAACACCGGCATCGGTGATCAGATTACGACACAGATCTAGTCTGGTTAGTTGACAGCTGCGATGTTTTAGTGATTTACACAGACTAGCAATACCGGCATCGGTGATTTGATTACGATTCAGATTTAGTGTGGTTAGTTGACAGCTGTGATGTTTTAGTGATTTACACAGACTGGCAATACCGGCATCGGTGATCTGATTACGACTCAGATCTAGTGTGGTTAGTTGACGGCAGCAATGTTTTAGTAACTCACACGGACTAGCAATAACGGCATCGGTGATCTGATTACGACTCAGATCTAGTGTGGTTAGTTGACAGCTGCGATGTTTTAGTAATTCACACAGACTGGCAATACCGGCATCGGTGATCTGATTACCACCCAGATGTAGTGTGGTTAGTTGACAGCTGCGATGTTTTAGTGATTCACACAGACTGGCAATACCGGCATCGGTGATCTGATTATTTCTCAGACGTAGTGTGGTTAGTTGACAGCTGGGATGTTTTCGTGCTTCACGTAGACTGGCAACACCGGCATCGGTGATCTGATCAACATGAATGAGCAACCCAGAAATGCATTTTACACATTCGTCATTCACATTCGACTTGAACAGTGTAAGTTCGGTGACGACACAGAATTGTGAATGTAAAGATTCACATATCCGTTTTATTCCAGACAACGTTAAATTTGGGGAATGCAAAAGACTCAGAGACTTAATACCGACGAATGGCTGTTTTGATCGCAATGTTTGGTTCGTCGTAATTTCCTCTTCATGATTTAGTTCACTGTTCATATCAAGCAAAAGTGATATGGCACTACAGTCCACATCATTTACTCTGTCAAATGTCATACTGTCATCGACAGGGTATTGACGGTAGTGAGTTTTGGCAAATTCGTTGTCTTGATATTCAACGAGACACCTTGCTTTTAAGAGATGTTCATCAGCTTTAAACGAGTAAAGCAGTTCTTCCATAAGTTTGCTATCTTTCTTCTTTGACAGAATACCAGCCATGAACTGTAAAACCACTGTGGACACAGTTGATCTTTCGGGGATCTTTCTTCTCTGTACAAAACAACGGGCTGCCAAATACTCTTGGAGAGTTAAGTGAGTAAAACAGAAATATTTTGTTGTTCGATAAAAAGACAAACGAAACGGAGGACCACAATGAAGAATACCGCTTGCTGTCAGGTCTTTATGATCATCTTCCTTTAAATTTAACTTTTTCATGTCTTCTTCATTAAAAAGAAATCTTTTCTCCACAAGCAGTTGAGCTGCAAACTCTGACAGTTTATCCAGTCTGGTTTCGTCGGAAGTGAAAGCTTTCTTTTTGTTGTGCTTACGTTCGAAATTGTTAAACACTTTAAAATAGAGTTCACTCATTGAAACAGGGAGATCATCGGTGCTGTTTGATTTCTTAAGGATGTACTCGATAAAAGCACACATTAGAGCGCAGAGTACAGGAATGTGAGCAAAGCTGAGAAGATCCTCGTTCTTCGTGATGTGCTCGAGTACAGTGTTCTTCATGGTTTCGTTTTCTCGGAAATATTTTTCAATGTATTCTTTCACCTCTGATTCAGAAAACCCCGTAATTTCCACTTTTCGATCAAACCGAATTCCACTGAGCTTATCAGATTCATCAGGTCTTGACGTCAACATGACAGTGGACTGTCCTAAGATTTGTCCTTTTATTAGTTTGGCACAAAGTGCGGCCACAGGCATTTTCTCTTTGGCGGTGTTTGGAAAGCTTTCATGCGCGTCATTGGGGATGTAATCTTGTTGTGAGTATTCATCATACCCATCAATAATGATTAACACTTCTTTGGGATGGTTCACTATATAGTCCAGAAGCGAGTCGTCAATATCACATTGGTCGTCCAATATTGAAGAGAGGTTTAAGACTTCTTGCAAAGAAAATTTATTTTCGCTAAGTAAATTCAATTGCCGGAATGTCAACAAGTACGCAAATTTAAAATTGGGAATTTGCGCGTTTGTTGGTGCCTGAAATAATTTATCATCAGCCCAGTCTCGAATCAGCTTTTGGCAAAACAGAGTTTTTCCAATCCCTGCTTTTCCAGTAAGAAAAATAGAAGTGGGATTCTGTTTCGTCCTCGGCAGCACGAATGAATATTTCCTGATTGTGTTTGACTCGAGTTCCGCTAACCTGACCGTAACGACCAAGGCATTCTCCTCTTCCAGCAACACCTTCGACTTCAATGCGCTTTCGTCCATATTGTATGAGAAGATTAGTGAAAATTTCATCTGTTTTCATGTTGGAAATAGTAGGAGCATCCAACAGTTTGGGCTGGAACTCTGTGTGCCTTTTGATTGACGCTTTCATAGCTCTTGAGTAAGCATTCGCAGCTGAAAAAGGAAAAAGAAAACTCATGAAGTTAATTGTAACAGTAAAAAATCGGAATTGTAAATTACCTGCAGTGTGTGAATAAAAATAAAAGTCCGCCTCACAGGGCCCAGGAACGGCCTGAGGACTTTCTCGAGCAGATTGGGGATGGTCATGTATAACGTACAGTACCGGACAGAAGTAACCTAACTTTAATTTAATATAACGAAAATGCGCATCGACGGTAATGAAACGGGCCAGAGTACAGAACCCTCGAGTTTGGACCCGACCTCTACTGAGTAAAAATCGTCCCATTTTAAACAATAATTTATGAAATGATTATGTCTTTTACACCCGAAACACTATCTCGCAAAACATTTATCCACAGGCTTACATACATTAAAACACGGCCTGTGAAATTGAGTGACAAATTCCAGCGCTTATTATTACTGTATTATTTATCATCACAGTTTTATCTTCCAACACTAACGAGCTATGGAATCCCAACGGATAAGAAACCCCAATGAAATGCTTCAATATATACCTTGTACACAAACGACGGTACAATGAAAACATTTGAACGGCTGTTGAGAACGCGAAATTTTCCTGTCGCTATTAGAGCCTGCAAAGGATTTTGCCAAACTTCAAACGTTCAACAACATCGAGTTCTCCAGGGTTAGAAAGGCTAAAATACTTCCTGCGTTTTAGGGATTTCTGCTTGGCCTGTGATTCTTTTATACCGATTCCTGCCATCATATTTTGGACTGAAAGAGGCTGGAGGAGAATTTAAGGGTTAGGACTGGAAAACACATATTTTAGTTTGAAAATGGTAATTAGTGTTTCAAGAACGAGTCGCACGACGCTATCGGAAATTATGAGGGTACACACACCACCCCACACCCCTTTACAGAAAAAAAACCCCTTGCTTCCAAACTAAAATACGGCGTTTGGGGATAGAACCCCGGAAAAATTTAAAGTACAGTTCTTCTAAAATCTCAAAAAATGGATTCAATTTAATTATTCTGCGGTACCAACCCTGCGAGGTCCATGTATAAGCCGGTAATTGGCGCATTTAGATAATGCTCTCAACGTTACCTGAAATGTTCGAATAAGACTTTCGGCAAGACAGATACTCTTTACGTTCAAGCTTTCATTTATCCCACATACACCCTCCATCAGAACAACTATATTCGACCACGTTCACGTGTATAAGAGAAATGCTTCAATCCCGGCCTGTTAAATCAGTAAAATCGATGATCGATGAAATCGATATCAATCGATGCCAATTAATATTAATGCCAATTAATATTAATTAATATTAATATTAATATTAATTATTAATTCTCTTTTTGCAAAAAGTACATGTTATGCAGTAGATAACATTTACTAAATGTTATCTACTGCATAACATGTACTTTTTGCAAAAAGATATACATTGGCGAAACAGGGAGGAGACTGGGCGACCGTTTTCGTGAGCATCTCCGAGACGTTGAAAAAAATGACAAAGACGCATCCAAACCAGTCGCGCGCCATTTTAATCTTACTAACCATTCTAAACAACACATGACAATCTGCGGCCTTTCCTTACACCAGGGTAACACAGAAAGCCGTAAAAACCTAGAACAAAAAATCATCTTTCAAATCGGCACTCTCAAACCCCACGGAATCAACGAACGCTTTTCATTCAACTGATTTACATTTGTTTTTCACGTCACCAAATTTCCACCAATAGCGTAGCTCCACCGCTTACTATATAAAACCACACACTACCCACAATTCCTTGATTCGCTCCGACGAAGGGCTAGCGCTCGAAACGTCAGCTATTTGAATCTTTTTACGGTGGTCAATTTACCTTATCGACTCAGTCGATAAAACTAAATTCTCGTGTTTCATTCCCCCACCGACGCAGCACCACAGTTTCTCTAGGAACTAACCCCATTCATTTGCTATAGAAAGAGAATTTCTGAGTAAAAAGGGTAATATATATGCGTAATAAATATACGGTAAAGAGGATTATAAAAAATCGTAGCTCTCATTTTTCACTGCAGGGATAGTCTAGCGAGCGAAGTCCAAGAATAAATAAGAAAGTGAGTGTGGTGGTTCCCAAACAGAAAAACATAGGCACGGAATACGTGCAGAATCAAAGAGGTTTTATCCTTTTTTAATGGCTCGGTGAATTTCAAGCGTGAGCATCCCCCTCTAGCATTTGTCGGGCATTTGCCAAGATGTCGGTTACCATATGGTGGGGCATTTGTCAGCAGAGGTCTGCCCGGGGTGGGGGATTTGTCAATTTTTCCCTTATTGGGGAATTTCGCATCATTTTATGTCTTTAGTTAAATACCTGCCTGTTAAATTTGATGTTATGATGAGTACACATGCATATCCTTATTACACGAGAGATTTGATCTATTCAAAAACTCTTGTATTATCAGTTTTGTACCAGCACCATCCCCCCCCCCCCCCCCCCCCCCTCCTGTTTTAGCATTCATTGCTCCTCTGTTCGCACGCTGTTTTTGTTCGCACGTTCCAAGATTCACAATCTCGTTTACGAGATTATTAACATTGGAAAATCGAATAACGATTCCTGGGAAAAGACTAAATTTGCTTCTGCTTCTGCTTCTGTTTTTCTGCCGTAAGGATCAGTTTGCCGTTTCTTTTGTTTCACTTCAAGTATTAATACTGATCTAGGTCTGGAAACCCAGATCCGGCCATTCTAAACGGTTGGTTGCAGTGATCGTGCATTCTATGTTTCTTTTAATACTAGTATGTCTAACATCTTTATTATGAAAGCGGACATTTTCCCAAAACTAAATTCCGCGTTCGCAATCAGTTTTATAATTCTTCTATACTGATGTGTTACATTGATCATTACATGTTAAAAAGCGCACTATAAATTAATAAATTATACTTATTATGTATTTTTGATTTAAGATTTATTGTTATAGTGTCCCCAATTAGCTCTTTTTGTAGCTAAATACATTGACACTTCAATAAAGTTATCATCATCATCATAAACTTACCTACTAAATTCATTCCTGCCGCATTGTCATCTTCATTTTCAAAAATATCTCCTAGCAACTGATTGAGAAATGCTTCCCTTGTTACTGCTAAGTGAATGACGGTCAACAAACATAATCCAATGGAAATTGCCATAATCACAATAATAGCAATGTTCAGTTTTTCTTTCTCCTTGTACCGTAAGTCATTGCATGTTCTATTAACTGCCACTTTGTTCATTGTAGTCAGGGTTGTGTTTGTCTGAGAGCACTTGTACTCCGCAGGAAAACGGAAGGATTGGTAACCACAGAATAGTCCCATCATGACACCAAGAACAGCTAGCTGAGAGAAAACATGGCAAACGAATCTCCGCATAAACTTTATCGACTGATGTCTTTTCCTTTGTTCGCTTCGTCCTCTTTGGATCCGTCGTAGTATCATGGCACCCATAAGAATAAAAAACACCCAGAGAAACCCCAACATACCATAGGTAATGCCAGCAAAGTCCAATGGTGTTAACAGTGGACTCATTGCAGAAGTGTAATTATCATAACAGCGTTGTCTGGTGAAGTCGCTTGGCTTGGGGACACAGTTGAAGGTTAACCTGTCTTTGTCGTGGTAGTCTTTCAGCAAACCAATTACAAATGGCCAGGAGATGAGAAAAAACAAAAAATGAACGCCACCAAGTACGGTTTGAGATCGGAGTGCAAGCTGAGATAACGTGTCCATTGCCGACAAAAATAAAGATCTAAAAGCCGGAAACAAATAAGGTGCTAGTTATGAATGCAACTAATTCATTGACATACTGTTCATTCTAATATTGATTAATTTTATTTATGCTTGTTGCACTAAAATACATGTGAAGGGTAGGCTCAAAAATGATCACATGAAAAGCAACATAATATCAATTCGATCACAAAATTAGCAGTGCAAGTGTGACTTTTTTAAGCTTATTTACATTGCGCGATGTGTTTTATGCGCTCAGCTTGCTCTTATTTGGTGACACACGAGACATTTCAAGGATAAATTCTACGGTGGAGCCTTTTTCGAATTTAACCTATTTTTGTCAGTTTAACAAATTAAAATCAGGCGAAATGACTGCATGTTGTGCCGATCTTGTGTCCTTCTTTATCAATGTACAATTTATTCAAGCTCCAATCATGCAAAACTAAGAACTGTTTATAGAGACAACTTCAATTTAGCTATCCGCGGCCCATGCTATACAATACAGAATTTCAAACATAAAATACCATAACATACAGTAGAATATTGATACAATAATTCTAATTCCATATAACCGAAACTCTGGCCACTGAACTTAAATCGTGTACTGTGGGTTTGCCCCCCGGGGTTTGCCCTGTTTCACTTCGCTGTAGAATTTAATAACCTTCAGATAACGAATTAGATTTTGTTGACGCCGATCACTGTTCTCATATCCCTGGTGAAAACCTTCCCCCTCTACCCACCCCTCGACGTAGAAATAATTTTGATTCCCAAATTAATGAACATGGTAAATCTCTACTTGAAATTTGCAAAGCATGCGATTTGAGAATTCTGAACGGAAGAACAACAGGTGACTCTTTTGGAAAAATAACTTTCCATTCCCCCAAAGGAATAAGCACTGTTGATTATTTTATTGTGAGCCATGAATTGATGAACTCGTTTGAAAACTTTATAGTTAAAGATCCAACGATCTTTTCAGACCATTCTCAACTTGTCTGTTGGGTAACAATCTCTCCGAATGCTACTCCTCAAAAAATTTCTCACCCGCGAGTAAATATGTTTAATCTTCCAAAGCAATTTGTCTGGAATCAAAGTTCAAATGAAGCTTTTTTTGATACCCTGAAACAAGAAGAATTCGTTTCGCGTCTTTCTTTGTTTGAAAATACCTCCTTTTCTGATGATAATGAAGGCGTTAATATGGCTACTGAACAATTTACTAATATCATAAATGATGTATGTTTACGCTCTCTTAGATTAACTCACACAAAAAAGAATTCCAAAAAACATAAAAAATGGTTTGATAAAGATTGTGGGTCTCTAAGAAAACAACTAAGTTTGCTTTCTAACAAAAAGCATAAAAACCCTCTTGATCCACACCTCAGGCACCAATATCATACAATGCGTAAAAATTTTAAAAAGCTAATTAAATACAAAAAAAATAAACTCCTCAATTCTCAGATTGAGGACCTAACTCAGAACAAAGACAATCAAAAGTTCTGGTCATATCTCAAATCCCTAAAAGAAAATGATCAAAATTCACCTTCATATACTCAAGACATTCCTGTGGACAATCTGTTTAAACACTTCAAAGAATTACACTCACAACCAGATTTTCCCAAACTTCCCTCAGGTGAAATCTCATTTGAGGAAAATTTATCAACATTAGAACAAACAAAAGATATTCACAACGTTCTAGATAGCCCTATTTCACTTGAAGAAATCAAGAACATGGTGAAATTGCTGAAACCCAAAAAGGCTCCTGGACTTGATAGAATTCGTAATGAAATGTTAAAAACTGGAATAAAATTTCTGAATGCTGCTCTCTACAAGTTATTTAATCTAATACTCCAAAGTCGCTTCTTCCCGAAATCTTGGTGCGAAGGGATAATAACTCCCATTTACAAATCTGGCAACAAACATGACCCGGCAAATTACAGAGGCATATGCATAAATAGTTGCCTAGGAAAATTATTTACCTCTGTCCTTAATACCAGACTAAAAAACCATGTACTCGATCAAAACATTTTACACCAAGCCCAAATAGGTTTTTTACCAAATCATCGAACAACAGACCACATTTTTACTCTAAGAACTTTGGTTGACAAATACGTCAATCAAGTTCCAAAAGGTAAACTGTACACTTGCTTTGTTGACTTCAAGAAAGCCTTTGATTCAGTATGGCATGTCGGTCTTTTTTACAAACTTCTCCAATACAACATTGGGGGAAAATTTTATGATCTTATTAAAAATATTTACTCTAAAACCAAATGTTCCATAAAAATTTCTAATCAAAGAACGGAATTCTTTGATTACTGTAGAGGGGTCAGACAAGGTTGTATCCTCTCTCCTATGTTGTTTAATCTATATCTAAATGAAATTCCTTTTCTACTTGACCGAGAAGACACAGATCCCATAGTTTTACCAAATGGATCCCGTTTAAACTGCCTTCTCTATGCAGATGATCTAGTTTTAATTTCTCACTCGGCCAGAGGGCTAGAAAAGGCTCTCTCCGTTCTTTCGAAATATTGTGATAACTGGCTTTTGTCTGTGAATCCAAAGAAAACTAAAGTAATGATCTTCCAGAAGAAATTTAGGAAATCGATTCTTGATAAGTATTTCTTTCAGATTAACAACCAAAACATTGATATTGTCAACAATTACACTTATCTAGGAATCAAATTTTTTAATAATGGAAACTTTAAATTCAGTAAATTAAATTCAAAAGATAAGGTAAGAAGATCCTTCTTTGCTACCCGTCGTTATTTAGATTTCTCCAAAGTTCCACTTAATATGACTAATAAACTTTTTAATTCACTCTTTTTGCCAATTCTTCTCTACGGGTCTGAGGTATGGGGAATCTATGATAAAGATGACATTAGTACTTGGGAAAAAGATGAAATAGAAAAACCGCATATTTTCCTCTGTAAGCAATCCTTAGGAGTAAATAAACAATGCCCAAACGTTGCAGCTAGAAATGAACTCGGAAGATTATCCTTGAAATTGAATATCGACACTTCCATTCTCAAATTCTGGATACATTTACAAACTTTACCAGAAAATAACATTGCAAAACAATGTTTGCAGATCTCTAAAGAAATGGCTGACAAAAACCAGCCAGGATTGTCACAGAAAATTAAAATGCTATGCAAAAAGTATATTTCTAGTTCCATGGTTTTAAATGACAACAACTGTAAAGCGTTTATTAACCACGTCAATCAAAATATACGCAAAGCATTAATTAACCATCAACTCTCACTTCTTAACTCAAACAGAAAACTGTGCTTTTACAACTCTTTTAAAACAGACACTAAACAAACTGTTTTTCTAGATGCTATTATAAATCCCCTCCATAGAACCGCTATAAATAAATTTCGCTTAGGAAATCATCAACTCCGCATTGAAACTGGAAGACATACTGTACCAAAAACTCCTGAAAATTTAAGAATTTGCAATTTGTGCCAGGTTAATGATGTTGAAAACGAATCTCACGTTCTATTCTCTTGCACTTTTTATGATAGCTTTCGAATCAAATTTTTTGATGAAATCACTGCAAAATACCAATTTTTTAAACAATTAGATATTAGTTCAAAAATTTTGTTCCTCTTTAATAGCATCGACCCATTTATTTGTAGATCAGTTGCTGCTTTTGTCTATGAAATCATGAACTCTAGATATAAAAAGTTATATAACAAGTGAAACTGTATTAGAAATTTACATAATTATATAATTATATAATTTATATAAGGTAATGCCATGTATAGAAATGGAAATACCTCAATAAATTGTTGTTGTTGTTGATAACACGAACTTTCCGAATAACTCGAAGTTTCGATAACTCGAACAGTTTCCGTGTTTCCTTTCACGGTTCCAGCTATCGGGATTCCACCGTATTACAGATTTTTTTGGATCTTTCTTTTTTATTGATTACACGGAATACTGAATATCTATAGAAGTCCATGTCAACATGACATATAATGTTACGTTTTAGAACAAATCTCGTTGCTTTGTTCAGGATGACGACAGTCATGGACTGCAGTAAGACTTAGACCTTAGTTAGAAAAATCACTCCACATACCTAACGTCTGGAATAAGCAATAGAACACAGTAGAATCAAGTCCGAAAAATTCAGTCGCACAACTCTCCACACCTCACTGAGTCACTTGACGACCCGACTCTGGCAATGAAGGAGAAATTAAATTAACAGATAAGTGATTTTACTCAATTTATGATCGCTAAATGATTAAATTTTACCAGCAAATGGGGTGGAGTATATTTTAAAGTTTCTAACAGTATAACTATCGCCGGAAAATAATGGTTTAGAGTATATTATCTTACCATGTCAGCCATGTCTTGAATGGCGAAAGGAACGCATTCAACTCTTCTTTGGTACAGCCACTCGTAGTTTTTGCTTGTGACGCAGTTTAAAAGTTTGGATCAGGTCAGATCAAACCAAGCACGGATTGTTCACTTGGGACGAATACCAGACGGGCAAAGGTAATAAATAAAAGCAGTGCGTGGAATATTCTGGATATTGAATGTTGTATTTTAGGGAGTGGCGCGAATCTGCTAGCTGATTATGACCGGTTATGCAGTCTTGATCCAATGGATTACTTAACATAAAATATAACCTTTTGCCCTTTAGGATTTCTGTTTGTGGTAAACACGCTAAATGACGCACAAGATAATTTGAAATCTACATGGTCTTAACAATGTAAGCCCTTTTAGGCAAATCTTAAGAAACGTTTCGTTTATTGTTGACAACAACCAACAAAAAAGTTTGTATCCAAAAGCGAAAAAATCTTTGGCGCAGAGCAAAGCCAACCAAGTCAACCGACTGTGACGGAAATGGCTCATCATTTATGACAACGATCTTTGTTTTCTGAAGCGTCTTGTTGCTATTTTCGTATTAAAGGTCACTTTGTGTACGTGAAGTAATGTAAGAAATGTGCAACCAAAGCAGCCTTGTAAAATCACTGATTGACTCATTTCAATGGTGAATACTGGCCAACACTGAAATAACAATTCAACTCCTTGTGCACCTCCATGTAGAACATTTTCATCCCACATAATTTTTTCAGGAGCTTTTTTTAGCTTTTTCAGCCTGAAAACTGATATGTATTCGCTTTTATACTTAAGCTCGGGGGCTAAAAAATCTGACCAACTCGATCTTGTCATCTTCAATTCGTTGTCATTTGAGAAACACTGTACTGTACTGATGAAGTTGTTGGATTTCGTTATTCACCACAATTTCCACAAAACAAATAATAAAATTGTAGTTTAATTACCGGTGGTCAAAGTTATCATTGTATTGGTTATGTTTGAATATATAAAACATAAAGCAGTCAAACGGGTCCGCCCTGGAAATTACTATGTTCTCCGAATTAACAGGAGGGGAAATATCTGCATAGCTTACCGTATGGAATTAATTGTTATTTTGGGAATTGGTGATTTTTTTCTCTTTTTTCTGAAATTAATGACGGAAATTCGTAAAAACAGTTGTTAAAAAGCGAAATGAAATTCATCGTTCCCTGAGTTTCATGTTGCTGTTCCCTGCGAGCAGAGCCTCTTTCGATCCTCCTAGAAAAATCGGGAGGAGGAAAGATTTTTCTAGGAAAGATTTTTCTAGTTTTTCTAGGAGGATCGAAAGAGGCTCTGCTCGCAGGGTAATGTTGCTGCCACATGGGTGAACTCTTCATGTCCAGACCGTGTCATGCAGTGGTCTCAGTTTTCTGAGCCCTTTATCTCCTTTCTTGACACTGATTTCATATAAACAAGCTAGGAATCTCTATTCTTCCTCTTTGAACCCACACATTCTTAGGCGCACTCCTGCTTTGACCAAATATACGGCCCGGGTGGGGGGGGGGGGGAGTACTCGGGTATGAGCCGCCCGGGTTTCCAAATTTGGCCCCCGTTTTAGAAAGAATTTGCACTTAAAATGATACCCCGTTTTAGAAATAGTTCAATTTTTAATACCCTGTTCTAAATGTCTCTAAAATGCCCCGTTCTAGATCAGGAGTCCCAAAATCACGACCCCGTATAGGTATTTTGGGGGAGTACCCCCGCCCCCCCCCCCCCGGGATATACGGCATGTCATCTTCATTTTGCTCGCTACTTTCGGGATTTATTAGCGGCCACAACTTTTTGACGTTACTTTTGGTGGGTCGTTACTTATGGAATTTTACGGTATGATTTTGTCCTTTATTACAGCCTTCTCAAAATGTGTATGCAGCCGACCATAATGAGCTACACGAAAAAAAAAGTGACGCATTTAAACACCAGCCCCGCGGTCAGGCCAGTAACTTACGCATGTGCACAGCCATATCACCCTGGCAGCGGTAGCCATGGACAGCTGTTTCGTACCAGTTAGGACTAATCAGCATGGCATAGCCAGGCAGAGTCGCAGTTAAGATCATCGACCACGCCACTTTACTGCGCCAGCTCCACACCACACATGTGGTAGCTGTTGGCTGGGGACAGCACGGCTGTCCTCCCACGGGGTTGGTGTTTGAGTGTATCACTTGCTTTTTTCGTGTTGTTACCTACAATTCATTGTTAGCTAATTACCGAGACCACTGTAACAACCAAGGTTCCAAGCCCCTCCAGGTTTTCGCTAAAAATAAGAACGAGTGTGTTGGTAGCTTGCAGGCGATTTTGGAAGCCAAGAAACGTTGAGTAATTCAGTTAAACCATGGATTGGGACAAGTCAAAAGACGCGACCAAGGGAGTGGGAGTCAGGCTGAAAGTAGCCTGCGTAGCAGGTGCCGGTGGGTATTCAGTTCCAGGGCGAAATTACGAGGACGCGCGCGAGGGGAACCTCTCCCTTTCGCGCGCGTCCTCGAAATTTTGCCCTTAACATGAACCGGCTCCTGCTACGCAGCCTAGGCTTAAAGACGAAGGAGCGACGTTTTGCACTCGCCCACTGAAAACGCTTGCACTGCAGGCTAGCGTGTCGTGAGATGTAACAGTCGGACTTCTTTCCAAGCCATCCGTATTTTCCAACTGAATTTAACAGACTTTTGATGCCCAACAACCAGACGTGACGTCCGATCTGAAACGAAAACTCTGGTACTGACTTGTCCTGTTTTTCTTCTTTTACAACAAAGCTAGTCACGGAGATAGTAATTAAAACGGTTTAATGCGAAAGGCGCCTATATCGTCTTTATCGCGATTGATGAAAAATGGGGAAAAAGCTCCAAATCTGTCTATTTGCATGAACTGCGGATTTTGTGTTTAAAAGAGCTACGCCATGGGGAGTTTAACGTTTTTGAGTTAAAGCTGCCCCAAATTGACCCAATTTGTTTAAGCTGCAATTTATTTCCTTCCTGGCCATCTGGAGCCCAAGACGCTCATTTTTACTCTTAGAGCACTAGTAGAATAATTTTAAAACACAACTGGATCATTATTTTTGGGTTTCAACTATTATAATAATAAATATGTCTTTTGGGCTTATTAAAGTAGCACTAGAAATGGTGAAATAGCCCCTTTATCAGTGATCCTTTTCTACTTTTTTCCTGAAGGCTTATTTCCTAAGAAGTTTCCCAAAACAATAAGCAACGTTTAAAGCCTGTCATCTGAAGCGCATGAAAAAAGGGCCACTTTGGAGCCTTTTTTCGCACACGTTGGCCAATCCCGCGATTTACACGTAGCCTCTTCCAGGCGTTCAGTTAGTGGGGCGCGAAAGAAAAATCGGGCGCAGGAGAAAAAAACCGAGGCGAGGCTGGGGAGAGGGGTTCTTTCGCCCCCTCTCCCCAGCCTCACCTCCGTTTTTTTCTCCTGCGCCCGATTTTTCTTTCGCGCCCCACTAACTGAACGCCTGGAAGAGGCTAATTTACACGAGGCGGTATGCACGTCTCAGAACGCCTCACAGGATTGGCTGAGAAAACAATAGAACAAACAACAGAACAATAGATCCTAGCCCCACAAACAATACATGATCGTGATAACCAGGTCCAATGAAATTAGAGGTTCTGAAGAGGTGTATGGTATCCATACACACCTTGTCTACCTTAAGTAGTAAAAAACATATCGACGTAAAATGACTGAATCTTTTATAAAATTTTAATAACAGATTACCGGTAGCTCTTTATATCAGATATCAATCAACTAAGGCCAATGGATAGTGCCATAACAAAATAAAATACAAATCATTCACAATGCTACAACAGTTTTTTTTTCTTTTTTTTTATGTCATGTAAAAAATCAGATGAACAGCACAAAACACATCAACTGATAAGCATTCTATTTCAAACCTCTATTCACATCTTTGTAATTTACAGCTCACAAAAATATTTTTACCTATAATATATTAGTTTTGTTCATAAAATAATTCAGCCACAATGCTGGTATAATACACGGATCAATAAATTTGCCAAATTAAATATGAAATCATATAGTATGTACATATCAACTACTTCAGCCATTTCCAAAGTTTTTGGAGTACAACATTAATTACAGACTACGAGCAGTCTCTCATTCCCAGCTTAGTCCGTCGAGCGAAAAACGAAAAAACATAAGCGAACGGATAATGGCCACGCGAAACTGGGGGTGAGTCCTCGCCCCCAGTTTCGCGCGGCCATTATCCCTTCGCTAAGCTGGGAAAGAGAGACTGCTTGTAGTCTACATTAATAAGCGCTATTAAAATCTAGGGTATTTTTTTTTAATTTTTCCTTATTTCTGTCACACAAGAAGAGTGATTCCTTCTGGTTTCTGTCACAGTGGTTCTTTGCAGCATGATTACAAGTGACTCACATCAGATGGATTATTCGTCACCAGGCCATTTGAATCTGTGTTGGTATCAAGACTGAAAGAAATGCAAAATGGAAAAGCTCAATTAATATGAGATGATAATTACACAATTGAATTATGTGATATTGTGTATGTGAACAACAGATTACATACCATGTTATTTAATGTAGAAAGGTAAGGGTAGACCCCCTCTCGCCCCCTCCCCCCCCCCCCCCCTCCCCTCAAAAACAAACAAAATAAATTAATAAAATGGAATGAATCACACTTCAATGGGATATGAACTTTATATCATCAACCCTCTCCCCCGCCCAAAAAATATTGAAGAAATTGCACTTTAATGGGATATCAACTTTATGCCTTGATACCCAGAGTATGAATCCTGAATTATTAAATTGGGAGCAGAACAGACTGCAAGCAGTCACCCTTATCCCTTCAGATCCGAGAACACACGAGCTCATTTTATAATCATGCAAATGACCGTTAAAAACGAAAAGGAGTTCCCAAGGGAGACCTCGGCTATTAGTTTCTTCCAATTATTTTTAGTTTCTTAGAGTTGATTCTGTGTTTATGCGTTGTGTTTCAGAGCTAGGAACCTTCGGTATTGCTTCCAGCATGAGTTATTTGCATCACCAGCATGCTTTAATATAGCTGCCGTTTTGTTGTGTCTGATTCTTAAATCTGTTAGTTTTTTGGGGCGTGTGGAGGGCGGACGAGCCAGAACAATTGTTTGTCTACAGGTGCTTATTATTTTCCTTCCCTCCTTTCGCATGCCTCGCGCTCCGTGCTCATGCATCGCCAAAAGCACCTGTTGTGCTGGCTAGTTTTCTCGCGGATTTCGCGGGCCAAAGAAAATAGGAAAAGATAGAGACTGCTTGAAGTCTAAGGGCAGAACAGTTCATATACAAATCTGTCTTGCTACATTTTTGGAGACTGTGTTGTCATTTCTTAATATTACATGCATGTCTTGATAAATACATGAATGGAATCAAATTTGTGAACTTCAGAGCCAATAAACCTTTCCTTTGTCAAGCCTTTTGGCTCACCAGACCTGGGCTTATCTTAACAGCAAGGGAAAACAACTCGACCAAGAGTGCCAAACATAAATATTTAAGAAAAATCCAAAAATTTATTTTGCAAAATGTTGAAAAACAAGTGGTACCGTGCAAAAGTACTGCTAAAGAGGTTTCATTTGAATGGTTACACCATAGGATTTGGTTGACAGACTCAAAAGTTAGAACAACACTACAAGTCTTCATAATTGACTCTTGGAGTGAAAGCGGTTAAATACCCATGGGCTGCCAGGACTACTTATCGCCACTGGAGATAACCAAAGAATACTTACTTCCTTTTGTTTGTCTTTTCCCTTTCCTCTAGCAGGATAGCAGGAGGGGGTAGAGGTGGTGGCGGTGGAGGCACTGGTGATCTATTGTTTCCATTCAAACCTGCAGGTGGATGGGTCGTTGTAGTTGGGACTGGTGTACTGGGTTGGTTACCTGTGAAAGACAAATCAGAAACAAGTTTTAGAATACTAGCATTACTAGATCCTACTGAGCCAACTAGTGAGTACAAAACAACCTTTGGACCTTCCCCCTCCCCTATGCTTTTTGCTCCACCAAACCCCCCGCCCCCCCCCCCCCCCCCCCCCCCACTCCTCCTCCCACACTCTGCGACCAACTCCCCACCCACCCATCCCTCCAATGCCGCGCCCATGGGTAAGGCAGGTCACCATTGAACCTATCGCATTTGGAACAGGTAAAATATATGCACAAGCCTTATGTACTGGTCAGTGGAATTACCAAGAAAAGTTTACAGACGATAGATGGACAGAGAAAATGTTTGCATATTTGTCCTCGTCTGCTGTAACTTGTTTAATGCCTCACATATTCACGAGTTAACATAGAACTAGAAAGCACTGCTTCAGTGTTGATTGGCTCATTAGAGTGTGTGCTGCATCTGTTGTTATTGAACAAAGTAATTATCTGGTTTTGTATTTTTCAACACTCAAATGAAAATAATAGAGCAGTTTTCAATTGTGTCGATCGCTTTGTGATTAGCTAAAAAATCTCGCGCCACTTTCTCGACCAATCAGAAGCAAAAACCTAAACCAATTGTGACTTGCTCGCACGCATTTTCTCGCGCTTGGCACCGCCGACATGCTGCGAGCTCTGATTGCTTCATTGGATTGTTTACAACTGCTGTGATTGGCCAGAGTAATTACTTTGGTTTTGGTTTTCCGACACTCAATTGAAAACTGCTCTAATGATAAATAAATTATCATTAATGACAATATAATAATTATCATTTACAATTTTTGACAGTGGAAATATAATAAATTAAAGACAGAACAATGCACATGTACAGGGCTGTACTCTAGCAGTGCCTGGGTGCCAAAGGTGACTAACGTTTGTCTTCAGCACAAAGAAAAACTGTAAGTTTTTGCACATAGCTTTAACTGCTGGACACCCTACATTTTATAGTTGGACTTCCTATAGGCTCCCTACAGATGATAACTCTTAGAACACAATCATGATGTATTATAATCATGGCTGCTTTTATTTTTCATTTTACTCTGTACATTACTAAGTTGAAGTGCAGCTCTGACAGCCACTGACCTGACATCTCAGAAGCACCTGAAGATGGCGTCTGTTCATGACCATGTTTGCTGTCCAAGTCAGCGTAGTCTGGTGGAGGTAAGTGCATGTTTGCAGGCCCAGCACTTGAATAACGCTTTAATGACTTGAGGCTACTGCTGGTCTCCAGTGGGGGGCGAGGGTGGACTCCGCCAGCAGGGAGTGTGTGACTTACAGTGGGACTAGAGAAACAGAATGGAAAGGAAAATGTCAGTAATGAAAATATTAATTATAAAAATATACAATTATATTTAACTCTTTCACCACAGAGGATAGTTATGAAGACTCTTTAACTTTTGAGTCTGTCAAGAAATTCTCATGGTGTGACCATTCAAATGAAACCTCTTTGGCAGTACTTTTGCATGGTACTATTAGTTCTAACTTTTGAGTCTGTGGACGAAATCCTACAGTGTGACCATTCAAATGAAACCTCTTCAGCAGTACTTTTTCACAGTACCATTTGTTCTAACTTTTGAGTCTGTGGATGAAATCCTATGGGGTGACCATTCAAATGAAACCTCTTTGGCAGTACTTTTGCATGGTACTATTTGCTTTTCAATATTAAAATTTTTGTCTCTCTTGGGAGTTGATAGGTTAAAGGCAGTTGAGGGGAGCAGGGATGGTGCAGTGGTGAGAGTGCTTGCCTCTCACCAATGTGGCCCAGGTTTGATTCCCAAACTCTGCGTCACATGTGGGTTGAGTTTGTTGTTTAAGTTAATTCTCGTCCTTGCTCTGAGGGTTTTTTCTCCGGGTACTCTGGTTTTTCCTCCTTCCACAAAAACTAACATTTCTATATTCCAGTTCGACCTGATATTCGAGGGCCACAGGTTTGTTAGTCACATATGACTTTAAGTGTTACCCTCGCTAAACAAAGTTTATTTATTTATTTATCTATGTAACCCTATTCAGCCCCTGGCACAAAGTGCCCACACTAACTTTCAACATTCATAACTTCTTTAAGATCTATTCAAACGCCATCAAACTTTGTGACTTTTCCTAAAATTTATCTGGCAACAATTTCATATGACAATTTATTGATCACGTGACTTGATGTTTCCATGGCAACAAGATTTTGACAGCCATGTTTTTTTAAATTTGCATATTTGTACCTTTGAATGAAGAAAAACAATGTTTATTGGTATAACTTTTATATTTTTATGTCATTTAGCATTTATTTATTGGTTTTGATTAATTTTGAGTCAATTTGGACAGTTTTTAAGGGTTTTAAAAAAATTCAGAAATCCAAGATGACGGATGCAAGATGGCGGCCGTATAACTAATTACCTAATAACTACGTCATATGACGTCATCATTCCAGGCTCAGGAACTCAAAAAAAGCCCAGGCTGAATTACACTCTGACAACAGTATAAAACTGGCATGTTGAGTTGGAAACTCACCCAGTGGCGACAGCAAGGACATGCTCAGTATAAGCAGCAGGAAACCAACCTGACCTGACAAACAACACAACAGTAACAATAATTAACAAACATCACTTAAATGTTACTTTGCACAAACCTTTCATACTGACAGCCTCAATTCTGGTGGGGGCTTGATACATGAAAATCTTTGGTTTAACAATGAAGTAACTGAATTGATGTCTTGGCCACCATAAAGAGATTAACAAGCTGAGGTTTTGAGCAATAGCCCTCCGTCATTGAAGCAAATTCCCCTCTACCTGCTTCCCCCGGGGGGGGGGGGGGGGGGGGGGGGGGGGGGGGGGGGGGGGGGGGGGGGGGGGGGGTACTCAACAAAATTTTGTACGGGGATGCTCCGCCCCGAGGTCCGAACCCTTACCCTTTCATATACCGTTTTTGACAGAAAGGTACCCCTTTCATATACCTTTCACTGAAAATGGTACCCCTTTCATATAGCCTTTACGTGCATCTGTTTGATATATTTTGAAAGGCCCTTTTTATAATACCTAAATGGCAGTTTTCCCTACACTTTTTATACTTCAAGTCGTGTTTTACCTTCCGTTTCCTATACTTCGTGAAATCCCTACCCTTTCATATACTTCAACTCGTGAAATTCCTACCCTCATATATCTCCAGCCTCAAAAAGGTACCCCTTTCGGGCAGAGCATCCCCGTATAGCCCATTATAGGGAGTACCCCCCCCCCCCCCCCCCCCGGCTGCTTCCCCCCCCCCCCCCCCCCCCCCCTTCTGAGTACTCCCATTTATTTGACCACATTTTTATTGCATTGGCTGGTTGTATTGGTGGGTTCTGCTGCATGTACATACCTGCTAGTTTTCATGTTTTCCCCGTACTGCCATCCTGACACAACTTCACTGACGGGATGTATTAGATCACCCTGTGTGCAGCACATCACAAAGTAAAGGTTTGTTGTATATTTTTATTGATAATAGTACAACTTGGGAATAAACACATGCATATAGATTTTATGACATGCAACAAGTTTATGCACCTCTTTAAAACTAAGCTGGGAAGGTTCCACTGCTGTGTGTGCAAACTTTGCCCTCAGCTCCACCCTACAAATTAAGCATAACAAGATTCCAAATGCAAAACATCTTTAAGCTTATTGTTGTTCGTTTACAACAAACAAGTTATTGTTATCGCTGGATTCACATTATTCTTGTTACAAACGCACTCGTAACAAAGCATCACATCACTTAGTTTACAGCTGATGGAAGGAGTGAGTGAATTCAGCCACCGTTGCCGATAACCCGTTCATTACACATGCACTTATTCACTGGTTAAAAATTAACATAACAATAGATAAAAAGAACGAGGTATTGTTGTATTAATTTCATTTCGTTGTTGATATATCGAGAAGTTACTCCAAGTCTCACGTCTTAGGCATGACTTTCATGCCTGCGAGTCCAAAAATTCCTATCTCATGCCAACTCGACAGCCTTATCTACACGTATGCACAATTTCTCACACCTGAATTACAGATTTGAGCTATCAGCCTTAACTGATCGCATGATCCATTTAAAAATATAGTAACGTTCATGAAAATTTGGCACTTTTTTGTAGGTTTTTATTGTTTTAAACATTACGATTACAGCTGGATGCTATTAAACGGAGCAGTCTAAGGTCCATGGAAACTTCCGAATTCATCCGAATAGATCGGGTTGTCTCCTTTGGCAGGTATACTATGTGCACAAATTCTCAGTCTAAACTTGTGAAAATTTTGTAATACATGTAAATGCACAATATTGCCCTTCCAAATTAGTCACAAAATTAAGCTGTAATTATTATTTTGTCATGTGTTACTTGGAACCAATGTCACATTGTTACAACTGCCAAGTAAACCCTTATAGCAATGAATTAAAAATGATGCAGAAAGTCGTTAGGTACATGTATAACATGAAGTATTGCGATTTATAGCATACAGTCAAGGAGTTTCATTTAATTTACCTGTTGCTTCCTCCAAACTTTCCCATCTCTGCATTCATTATGGAACCATTAACCTGATAATTAAACCAAATCAGATATTCAGCAGGAAAAACAAACAATAATATGCAGTTACCATGACTGTACACTTTGTTAAGAGCAGTTTTCAATTGAGTATCAAAAGTAAATTTGCAATTTCTTTAAAATTTCTTTCAATTTTTTTTTTTTTTTTGCTTTGTGATTGTCTGAAAAATCTTGTGCCACTTTCCCAACCAATAAGAAGTAAAAAAACCCCTGTAACTTGCTTGACACATTTTTCCTCTCTTGGAGGCAGCTGCATGTATTTGCTTTAAGTTCTGATTGGTTCGTTGGATTTGTTTGCATCTCTTGTGATCGGCCAGAGTGGTAACTTTACTTTTGGTTTTACCACTCTTGAAATTGAAAACTGCTGTCTTAATTACCTTACATGTGCTTATTGATCAGCAGTTTTCTTATTTACACAATTATGCTGTACTTAACAGCATAGAAACGAGTCACATCTGAATGTGTGCATGCAGGTTTAATGAATTGCCATAAAACGTTTTAGGGTCATGCAGAAGATAACAAATCTTTACCTGTGAATCTGGGTCACCTTTCCTTTTGACATGTGAAAACCACACTGGCACTTTTTCTCTTAGTATCTGTGAATTCTGCAACAACCAAAGAGTTTAGAGAACTTGCTTTAATTTATATTTTATGAATTATATTAGTTTACATATAATTATGTTTATAAGGTACAGTGTGTACAAAATGAACTGTATGTTTAGAACTAGTATTATAGCAGCCAATTTAATTACAACAATTTATAATACTTATGAGAGCTCCATAGCATAATTATATTAAATGTTTTGCATGTGCTGTCATTTCATTTTTAATTTCCGAATATACATGTACAGAGGGCTTAACCAGCTATAGCAGACAGGGACAAATTAAAAATCATTCCTTCCTTCCATCTATTGGCAGTAAACTTTTCTTGACCAGTGCATAGGCTCATGCATATAAATTATTTTGCCGGATAGGTAATCACCTGCCTTACCCATTAGGATGGAGGGAGGGGAGGGTGGGTGAGGGTGGGGGAGGGTGGGGATGGTGGGGAGGGAGGGTAAGGAATGGTGGAAAGGGAGGGTGGGGAGGGAGAGAAGGGTGGGGAAGGGTGGGGAAGGGTGGGGAGGATGAGGAGGGAGGGGATGAGGAGGGAGGGGAGTTGGATGCAGACGGTGGGATGGGGGTCAGTGGAGCAAAACGCATAGGAGGGAGGAACTGAAAGTTGTTTCATATTTACAGTTGGCTCGTACATTTGTGGGAGCCTTTGATTTGGCAACAGCTAATCAGCCAGGCTATCACAATATTTTGTAGTTGTAGGCAGAAATTAAATGCTTACTACTTCAGTAGGTAGCAAAGGTGTCTGCAACATACAACTGTAGTTGTTATTAGTAAAGTGGGTGCAAATTGTTACCGGTAGGTTGTAAATCAACTGTTAAAAGCAGCAAAATAAAAAGTTTATAAAATGTTAAAGGCACACTTACATGTTCACAAAATTCCATGGTACTCTTAGCAACAATACTAGCTCTATCCAAAACAAAACAGTATCTCTTCTTTTCTTCAGACATTGCCTAAAAATATATTATTCACAAATAATATTATCATATTGCAATTATAATAGATTGGATTGGATTGTGTATTATACTGTACTTTAATATATGACACAGCATTTTAGAGTTTGAATGTGCTGAAACAAGTGCTAATATGGTGTGTGTGGTACATCATGTAATTACACTCTTCTGTCACACACAAACAGAAGTTTTCAAATTTTAGACTTAGGGGAAGATTACTGTCGTATAATAAACAATTCATGGAATAGTTGTGTCATACATGTATGTCTAGGCATTTTTACTTGTCTGAAAGTTGATTTATATAAACTCAGTGACAATCTACCTTTAGAGCACAAGATAAATAAAATTAATATTAATAATAAGTTGTAAGAATTGTTGTAACAATATTGTACTTGTTAATAA
Organism: Dendrophyllia cribrosa; assembly: GCA_024195265.1. Lineage (NCBI taxonomy): Eukaryota > Metazoa > Cnidaria > Anthozoa > Scleractinia > Dendrophylliidae > Dendrophyllia > Dendrophyllia cribrosa. The sequence goes on along the minus strand of JAJLRJ010000009.1, from coordinate 36,507,331 downwards.
ATAATAATTAAATGAACTGCCAGCTGGGAGTCTTACCTTTTGGCAACTTGTTACTCTGAATTCATGGAGCTCTTTTTGGCAGGATGCCACTTGCTCTTCACACTACAAAAATAAAAACAAAAGAAGATATATATCTGACATTGATAATATTTTGTTACTTACATGACTGAGGTGAAATACCCCACATATCTGATATTGGAGTGATGGTCCAATGTCGGTTTAACTAAAATATTATCTAAATTTTGTTGCTTTTGAAAGGAAAGCAATGAAATCTCATGTTTACTGCACAAGTTGGACTGATTAATTTGCTCGCTAACAACTTCAACATCATTCATTAGAAACTGAATTTAAAAAAACAGTTTTTTGTTTGAGGGCTTTATGTCATCTAATCATTCAACAATAAGTTTATTACATTGTGTATTTCCACAAATCAGAGTACATTTAGTCATTTCTCAAAGCTCCCAAAAACTTTTCGGGTCCGAGTAGCTATGTTATATGTGCAAAATATTTACCAACAAATATCCAAATTTTGTTGCTTTTGAAGGCAAGCGATAAAATCTCATGTCTACTGCACAAGAAACTGAATTTAAAAAAAAAAACAGTTTTCGGGCACGAAATGTCTTCGGAGTTTTGAGAAGCGCACCCCTGATCTTGAAATAATACTTCCATCAATCAGAGTGGTTGTTCTGCTGTTCCTTTGTCAATCAGGAATTTCAAGAGCAGCAGTTTCTAACAAATGATGTTGAAGTTGTGAGCAAATCAGCTCAACTCTGGTCCTTGTTGCCTACTATACGTTGCTTGCATAACGACAAACCATTTTCTGATTGGTGAAAAGATTATCAAGAGAAATATATATTTTTTAAATGTGCATAGACATTATGTCCTAGAATGCTTTAAAATAGTCCAGGACATTCCAGAAACTCAGTTTTCTGAAGCATTAAGTTGTAAGGAGTACATGTAGTACCTAATCTGAACCTGGTTCTATGGTAGGAGCCCGGGGGAGGGACAGGGAAGGGAGCTTCCCCCCCTCCCCCTCCCCCCTCAACCAATTACCTGTTTCTCTTTATCCTCATATTTTTCTGTTGGCTTTTTTCTTTGACTTTTTTTCCTGAGCTTTAGAAGATCACCTTTAGCTTTGTCTACCAACTAAAGCAGCATTTATAATCAATTAAATTATTTTTAAATCATGTCAAGCACAAGGAAATGTTAGGAGTTCACCTGTATGCAACATCGCACAAAAACAGTACAACATTATATTAGCAGATTATTTTTGCAAATTAGTAAATTATAACTTTTGGGAGCTTTTGCATGCGATGAGAATGTACAAAATTTGCCATGAGACAAGGCTCCATAGACGATACAGTGTAGTACTTCTGCCATTTGTACAGAGTCACATTTCAGCCTGTGCACTGCGCAAAAATTTTGCAGGTAAAAATACACATGACAAAACTAACCTCTACTTTAGTTTTGTTCTCTTGACCGTAATTCTTCTGAAAAGACTACAATTTAAAAAAAAAATTAAATTAAGCATGGGTTGGTAAGTTAACTTTGAGAACATTTTGTTCCATCATTTGGGAGATTAAGTATTCCAGGTTTTGAGGTACATGCATGGATATCAATAAAAATAAAAAATATACTGTATTCAATACAAAGTACAATTTATTAAAGAAAGAAAAAAACGCGCCGAGTGCATTATTGAGTTATATAAGCACGCGGGAGTTTTTAAGAACACGAGAGAAGTGCAGAGAAGCACGAGCCAAAGGCGAGTGCTTCTCGCACTTCTCAAGACTGTGTTTTTAAAAATCCCCAAGTGCTTAATATACATGTATAACTCAACAATGCACGAGGAACAAGTTTTTTTATTTCTTTTATAAAATAAAAATGGTTATAATGAATCTTACGTCACGTGCGTGCTTTATCGAGTTATAATGAACTCGCGGGAACCAATCATAGCGCACGCATTTCCTTGAGCATTTTTTAATGTTACTGTATATATAAAATAAATCTTTTAAGTTCATGACCATTAATCTTTCATATACGTACTTTGCTTACCACATTTATGGTATTATATTTCTTTTCTTTCTAATATGTAGCCCTTAATCAAAGGCAGCGCTTCTTATCTTAAATATATTATTTGACTGTGACGTCATTTTTCCTTATGGGGGAAAGAGAACAGTTAAAATAACCGAGCGTATTAAAGACACAGAAGCTATAATTGTTTATAACAGAATTTCAGTTGAAAAATAAATCCATTATTCAATGGTTTAATTGATAATGTGCAGACATTTCACTCATTGTTACACAACTTGTAAAATATCCACGCATGTTATCTGTCAAACCATTGAATAAGGCGTATCTATTTAAGGGAGGTGCTTATCAACATGCTGTTATCAATTTGTGGTGCTTTTAATTAGGAAAGGTGCTCATTAAACTCGAAACCATTGCCATGGCGTTGATCTGGAATCCTTAGCTGGCCAGTGGACGTCTGCCATCAAGTCATGTGGGGAGGTCCAGGTGCCTTTGCAGGAGTGATTTTCAGCCTCAATTTGTTTAGCTTGCTTACTTGCTATTGCACTCGTGTTTGCTTACATTTGCATTGCAAATCTGCTCTCGAGCTTCGCTTCCTACCCTTCCCTCCCGGCTGGTAAGTGTATGGGTCGCAGGTAAGTACTGTGTATCTGGTTTCCACTGAGTTGCTCAGTGTGATGGGTGCCTGGGTAGTGCGCTGTGTCAGGGTTGCCATGGATACCTTCCCGGCCTGGAGATTTTGCTAGCAGTATACCCTCACCATGTGGCACCTATACACCCCTGAAGCTCATCTATGGGTTACGAGTTTAAGGGTAAATAACGTACATGTATGATACAGTAAGTTTTAAAATGAATGAGCTGCTGTATGTGGATTGTGAGGTGACATACCTTGACATATAAAACATCTGAATCAGCAAGTTTTTCCAAAGGAGTTATTAAATCATTCTGAAGGTCTTTCATCTAGAGGAAATCAAAGAACCAGTTTTTTTTTTTTTTTTTTCAATCTGAGAACAGGAAAACAGCTTTTTTTTTTTACTGCACTTTACATGTACATGTATTCCTGGTTGCCATTGACATGTTACAGAAGTTCCAAAAGATAGTCAGCAAAAGTGATGTCCCTTTGGGGGGGGGGGGGGGGGGGGGGGCGTGGGGGGTTACAAGATTCACCAGGAAATTGACAATAGTTTGCAAAAAATACTTGCAGTGAAACATTCAGCTATAAAATTAATTACAGAAAAAAAAGCAAGCAAAAACAAGATCAAATAATCCCCACCCCCACCCCATCAAAATATAATGGATCACCTCTTGTTGCAGCTTTCATGTGCAATATTATTACTGACTTACAGCTAATATTAAGTGATCACTAATTTATTGATTAATTACAAAAATAGAAAAATAAAAAATAAACAAAATGATCATGCGTCATCAAAATCTTGTACAGTGGTCATTTAAATAATATTTTTTGCCCTAGCCATGGCAAGAATAAAAAAATTAAAATTATTGTTGCATGGAATACATGTATAATTTATAGCAACCTTTAGCGAATCTCTAGTTGATGTTTCTCTCACCTACAGTCTATAAGTCGATCACAGCATCATGAACTGAAATTTTTTTAATTTGCTGTGAATCATTAATTATCCTTTTGAAAATATTTGCATTATTTTAATAAACTGATGCAGCCTTAATAAAATAAAAGTGTTGCCTAATTTTTTCATTAGAGCAAAACTACAGTAACTGTTGTGTATTAGGTGACTCTATATACACAAACTGGCTTTGCTTTGTGTACATTGCAGGGGTTTTAATAACAAATTAGTGTGAATGTAATCTATAGGATATGACTTGCCCACGTAGGCAAATATTTTTTAACAGTAAATGATCAAGTGGTATTGTTTACTGTGTCAACTACATCATGTAATTTAGAGTGCTACTTATGATTTAAATAAGTGAGCAAGTTTTTTCATTAAACATCCATGTTCGGCACAGGGAAACAAAGGATTAAGAATTTAATCTCATCCAGTAATCGATGTATTTAATTGCACCCTTTTCAGTGAAAGTACAAATCTAACACTTTTTTTAACAATTTGCCATTTAAAGAAAATTAAAACACTTGTAAATAGAACCACATAAAATCAATGCTCAGTAAATTTCATTTGAATGGAAACACTTACATTATTATTTTGTAAAGAAGCTACATGTATGTCATGTTGATTTTGAGGTTTTTAAGTAAAAACCGCCCTAAATTAATACTGCTGTACGTATCTTTGTCGTACACAAAATGCTTATAGAACACTAAGAGGAAGATATCAAGTGAATATTCAAAGAGAAAATAAACCATAATCAGAGCTTTAGCAGGTTTTCCAAGAGAGAAGCAATAAACTTAAAAAAATTAGCCCAATTTTTCAAGATGCAATCCATTTCTATCCTGGCTATCTGCAGATGCAGCCCAAGACATTTATTTTTTCACTCTTAATAGAGCACTTAATTTATACAAATGTATAAAAATGCATTTTGGCTTTTAAATATAACACCAAAAATGGTGACATACGATAGCCCCTTGTGGTTAAGAATTTTAACCACAGCCTGGAAATTAGCATATCAAACAGCATCACAGGAAAGCAATCCCCTAAAAAATGTTCGACATTAAAATGTTGCAGTGGAGCATTTTAATTTCATCTAAAGACCAAAATGTCTTCAGGAACCACACCATGAGACCAAAGGTTTTGCTTTAAGGGGAGAAGGGGACCTTTAACAGTAAGTTTTTTTTTTGAACAACCTTAACATCCTTCAAGTCCTTCAAAACTTAACGGAGCTATGTCAAAGGGATTTTGACGTTTTGGGGTGAAAACCTCCCCAAATTAAAACTTAGTACCTTTGTCATACACAAAATGCTTATACAGCACTAAGACCTAAAGATATCAAGTGAATTTTCGAAGAGAGAATAAACCATTATCAGAGTTTTCACAAGTTTCTTGAAGACACAAGTGATAAAGATGGAAGATACAATCCATTTTCATCCAGACCATCTGCAGTCCAAGGCACTTATTTTTACTCTTAGAGCACAAGCACAATAATTTTAAACAAAACTGGATCATTATTGTTTGGGTTTCCACTGATATAAAATATATTTTGGCTTTTTAAAGTAACACTAAAAATGGTGACAATTTTTGGCCCCTTTAATCCCCTATTTAACACCACTTAGTTCCTACAGTTCTTTCTTATTCAATCCACCGTAGGAAAAAAGATGCCGGCTGTTCATTTTACCACAATACCTTGCGGACCTAACACAGCACATAAGGCACAAAGAAAGCCAAACTTTTGCAATATTTGTTTCAGTACTAAGGACAATGTGTAGACTAGGTTTGAAGATTTTGTAACTTTTCTTTACATTTTTATGAACGTTGTTAAGGTTTTTGTGCGCTAAGAATTATGGGTAAATGTACCAGTCCTCATCTTTTTTCCTACCGAGGATTGCTGCTCATGTTGCTTACCACATTGACATGTCTTGCTTCCATGTCCCGTCTAACAGCTACTAAATCACTAATGACATCTCCTACACAAAACAACAGAAGCTACCAATGAGAAAATGATTGAAGTCGATCCATTGTGAAAACATGAATTTCTTCGTTTAGAATGTTTTATGTTACATCATTAATTTTTATCTTTATATTTAAACCTCCTAGTAGAGTTTTAACTGTTTTAGAAGTAGCCTATTAAAGATTAAAGACAACAGATATTAATAGCCTTTGAGACAGCTAAAAGGCGCTAGAGGGGAGGAGAAGAGGGAATTCACGAATGTGCAATAGTGACGAAAGTTGAAAAAATGCATAACATGAAGGGAGCAGTAGGGGATCGGAAGGGAGGGGGAACTTTCAAGTTCTACCTCCACATGCTTCATGCACCCTCTACCTACCTCTGGACAAAAATGGTTGTCTTCTGTAAATTTAAGCTCTGTCTCGGCCAACACATACAGTACATGTGCATGTGGCTAAAGTTATGGTAAATGTATATTTTTTAGGCTTTAAGTTTTAAACAGAGACAATGCTGGTCACAAAGTTTGCAGGGGCCTCTGATGCTTCACACCTCTCCTGTTTGTGCTAGGTATATCATTTTGCATTTTGTCTTGACAGTACTTACTAAAAAGCCAAGTACATTCTAGTCTTTTTATACATTTATTCCCTCACTCCCTACAGATCTACAATAGGCGACAATATTGTTGACACATTGTCATTTTGAACCCCATTTTCTTCGGGACGAGAGGCATTTCAGCCCCGCCCCCTTATCCCCAACCCCCACCCCCCCAGACAATGTTGTGTATCGTTTAGTCAGGTCTGTCGCTACAATCCTACAACATTGGATGGGGGAACGGGGGTTAATGCGGCCTAGTTTAGTGAATGGAAAGATACAGTGATAAGTATGGCACGAAAACCGTTTTTGTTATACAGTGTGTCAACTATTTTTGTCGCCTATTGTAGATACATATACAGGTATGTGTTGTAGTTAATTTTTTATGTCAGGTAATTTTTTATTTTTCCATTGTTTTTGGGTATGGTAATATATATGCTAATGAATTTGAAACAAAGGAAAAACAAAAATTACCTGAAATAAAAATTAACTGCAACATATATATTCAATCTTGTTGATTGATTTTTTCAGTGTGATTACGTGTAAGTGCCAAATGGTCACAGAGTAATGAATACCATGGATTTACACTTTGCTTGGCTGCTTGAGTGCAGTGCATTAGTGTCATGTGGTTCTACCAAGCTTTCAGGCACCTTCCGTCAAGCTCATCTACATCAAGAGTACGCTGGAGGACCCACCCACAATTTTACATGATTATATATGTTTGAAAGCAGTCATAAGGCATACATATACTTCTATCTTTTATCCCAGGGAGATTTCATAGGGGAGTGCTAAAATATATATAATTTCTGTTGTTACCAAGGAAAAACCTTGTGTTGGCTGGCATGCAAATTTGAGCCCTCAATAATTGTTTATGCTTTGCCTTCTAGTCTGTCACTGGGTATAAATGTTCACCAAAGTTGAAATATTGTAAGGAACTTAGGTCAGAGAATGTGTATAATGGAAAATCAGATATTTTGTTCTGAAAAAGGGAACAAGAGTTTCAAGAAGCTGTCCTGGGGATGCATCCTACTGAAAATAATAACTGCGGTTACAGGCTGAAACTCTTACCTAATGTTAAATTCAAAATAGAAATAGCCCCTGCATGCTTAATTTGAAGCAACAGTAGCCGTTGCAGGCTTAATCAGCTGCTACAGCCATTGTTTTTTCATATTTGCCAACTGAAGGTAAAAGTTGAAACATGTAACCCTGGCTATAACCTATTTAATAAAGTCGGTATATTTATAAATATAGTTATATGAAGTGCATCTCATTTAGGGGTAATTATAACTTTTATCTATATGCAAATTATCCGTGGGATTGAGTAAAATTGGAAAAGAATTTTAAGCTGAAACAAAAGAGCTTCAATTTATGAGAGGGTATAGCCATGTTAAATCAATACCCTGTCAACAATGCAATTGTGAGAAATTTCCATATCTGGATATTATTTTAAAATCTCCATACAGTGTAATTTAAAAACTTTAAGCCTTTATTAAAAGAAGTACGTGTCTCAAAAACTGAGGAAATGAATAATTATTTATTCATAAGATTATTTCACCACAGCATACAGAACTAAAATAATGATAAATTCTCTAAAGCATAACTTACTATCTTAAAAATATTGACATTGCACATGCAAGGGTGATAAATGGGTTTAAATTAATGTTATACACTTAAAAATCTGCAACTGACATTGAAATAAACATCCCACGAGAATAACAGCTGAACACAAGCACAACTGACATTGAAATAAACATCCCACGAGAATAACAGCTAAACACAAGCACAATGAATATTTAAACTCAAGTTTAAATTGTTTTCGGAATTCATATACACGTAATTAGCAGAGCCGAAATTGACGAGGCCTTTGTTTTTAATTTTTTTTAAGTCCAGTACTTGGACCACACAATGAGAACTGAAAAAAGTTCATATCTCCTATAAAAACGCAGGGATAATTCATAAGCTAGACCTAAAACTCAAACGATACGAAGGGACTATTGTATGTACGTAAGCTTAAGCTTTAAATAAGCTTAAGCTTACACAAGATTATGTTAAATTTCATCTACAAAAAAATTAATGCATTTAGATTATTCTTTAAGCACTGTATTTACAACTTTGTTGAAATATATGCATTTTGCGCCTCGCTTTTAAAGGTCGACTGCCCAAGCGTTAAAATGTGCTCGAAACGCTTGCAAGATTCTAGACAGTTCATAATGCCCGCCGGGTTCTTGACACACACACCCCCTGTTCTTCGTATTAAATAAACAAATCAAAGCACCAAGATTACAATATAAACGTTTGAAGCACGAATCATTTAAAAAATAAACTGAAAAGCGCTGCAAAGTTTAGCTTACCGAGGCTGAAGGCAGTTCCCTTCGACGACTGTGCCATTTGAGATACTTTGGCGATGGAATCGTGAAAAGAATTTGCCGCTTGCCGGACATCTGAAAGAACAATAAATACCCGCCTAATTTATAATCCTTATTTTTTTTATAGAAATTAAACCTTTCGCTTTACAACAACACAAACAAGAGGCAGCTACACTTACTATGCAGCGATTTAAGGTAATTCTTAGCGTTTACAGCGAGCTCCTTCAGCACCGGAGACAAGTCGATGATATTCTGGAAAGGGGAGCAGAGGATTATGGAACTGTCAGTTTGAACTGAATACACCTTGAAAATTTGGCGAACCAAAAAGAAGCGCTGTTTAACTAACCTGATACGTCAATAACGTTATATTATGTAGCTCCTGCTCCGTTCTAGTCTCCAAACCTTTCAGAACATCCATTTCGGAAGCCGATTATCCGTTCCACCGGCTGTGATTTTGCTGGGTCTCTGAGACTCGCTTTCGTGTTAGAAGCAGAATCGAAGCGGTCAGCAGCAAGCTTTTCAAAATATTTTTCCAGTGGATCTAATTACGTCTGATGTACCGGTTTGTTTAGATAAAACTTGGCACAAAACAAAACCCTGTGGAATTCAAATTTTCATAAGGATTTACGTGCTTAAAATGTCAAAAAGGTGACGAGTTGTCCGCGAGTGAGAAACGACTAGAAGGTTTATCTGACGTCAAATGAAAAAAAAAAATTACGATGCAATCCCGCCTCTAACATTTTTTTAAGGCCCCGATTATATGAGCCGGGCTGGCCCGGTTAGCCGAGCTGGCCCGGTTTGCCGAGATCTCGGCACGCCTGTTAAACGCAACAAAAATCAACTTTGCGATTATATGACAACCGGGCCAGCCCGGTTAGCCGGGATCCCGGTATCGCGATGCCGGGATCTCGGCTTACCGGGCTGAAAATTTTCCATGTAATCGCGTTTACCGGGCCAGCCCGGCTGACCGGGGCAGCACAAAAATTTGCCTCTGAGCAAACCTGCTCGCCTGAAAATGGCCCTTTTTCTCTTTAAATGATAAAGAGGTACACAAGAGTGCGTAAGCACGAAGTAAATGAGCTAAAATGCAGAAAAAATCCTTAATTGAAACATTCTACGCTTTGCGCCATTTTCAAAACAACAACTTTCAGCCAAAACCGTTGATGCTAAATTTAGTTGTCGCCCGGGCTGGCTCGCATGTAATACCGGGCTGAAAGTCATCTCGGCAAAATGGGCCATCTCGGCTAACCGGGCCAGCCCGGCTCATATAATCGGGCTTTAAGTCCCAAATACTGACCCGTTATCAAAAGATTTTGCATAAATTTAAGAGCCGGCTTCCTTAATTAAGATTACCCGATAAAGATCAATCAACTGAATGGATGCTCTAAAAGCTGAACCTTTGTTTACTGACAGGGTCGAGGCGCCCACGCATTCAGAGAAATGAGAAAGGAATCGGTCAGCTGGAAAAAGAACTCATGCCTCCTTCACCTAAATCGCACCAGAGAAACCAAAACTCGCTAAAATGCCGTTTAGAAGCCATAAAGTCGTCGAGACACTAAAAACATCGATATTCTATCAAACTCGCAATAAAATATTATATTTTTGTCGTTGAGGACACACTCGTTGTGAGTCTGGCCTCCCTCGGCTTGTTGACTCGAAATTAAAGACTTCTTTTACCAGATGACATCTCATGTCGTATCAGGGGCGTAGCTCGTAGTAAAAATTGCTTAGCATCAGCGGTATTATGAGCTTGGGGCTCGTCCTTTGTCATTATATTAAATTCTAAATAAATACTCAGTTCCACTGAGTTTTCGCCAGGATGGCCTCAATCCAGTTTCTTTACGTCAAGTCCCTCTTCAATATCAATATTGAGATTTAGTCACAACAAGGAAGCCGATTTCTTATTTACATACTTTGCCGTGCTTCGTAGGGACGACTTTCAATTTTATATAGAGAAAGGAAAACTAACCTTCGTTTGTTCACGTCCCGGGGGGTTACTCCCTATAATGGGCTATACGGGGATGCTCCGCCCGAAAGGGGTACCTTTTTGAGGCTGGATCGAGGTATATGAAGGGTAGGAATTTCACGAGTTGAAGTATATGAAAGGGTAGGGATTTCACGAAGTATATGAAAGAGTAGGGAAAACACGAGTTGAAGTATAAAAAAGGGTAGGGAAATCTGCCATTTAAGTATTATAAAAAGTGCCTTTAAAATATATCAAACAGACGCACGCTGTCAAAAACGGTATATGAAAGGGTAGAAGTTTGGACCTTGAGGCTTATCCTCCCCGTACAAAACCCTGGAGGGGTTCACGTCTTCCACTTATAGGGGCAGTATCACGAGGTTCCACGCGCGGCACTGTTCACTATTCTTGCACCGGAATTTTGGACATATCACTGTTTAATAAAAGTGATTTTTTCTTTCTTCCGGCTATCAAAACGGATTTTTTGATTCAACAAATACCTCCACTTCTCGACGGCCTTTTTGAAATTGCGGAATCAAACATGAAAACTGGGCCGACGTTTTCAAGTTTCGACCTCGTGATACTGCCCCTTTAACCTTAATTCTATGGTACCGCTCTCGCTGCATTCACCGTTGCGGTTGCTGCCCGGCGGATGCTTTAATTTGGCAGGCTAATTAATCAGTCGTTCCTCGTTTCCAGCAGATGAATTCTCTTTCCACCCTCCCTCCCTTTTCCTCTACAACCAAAACATAAACGGCAGACTGTACATGTATTACTGGTACATTTTTACGAATTCAAATACAGTACTCGCGAGCATTGGGGAAATATTACCGGTACTTGTACTTGTGCGTGGAGATCCCCCGCACCGGCCCCGCACCTCCACCGCGGTCAAACGTCCGAGGAGTTTTTCGTAATATTTAGTAGGATGTATTTAATATTAAATGAAAATATAGGCAAGGATGTTTAAAAAAAATTAGTTGACGTTACTATCTTTTAATTATTCTCAAAATGATGAGCTTTTTCCCGTTGAAAACCGACCAAAACTCTTTGCGTCTGATCAAAATTATGTTGGCAAATGGCGCCGACAATGCTGCAGTTCACAGTTTTTAAACGCTTAGAACTTTTTTGGTAAACTTTCAAAACGTTTGATAAATTGACAGTGTATTGACAATATATTAAACTTTAAACAGTGAAAAACTTTTGCAAATTTCTCTCGTTTGACCGCGGCGCACCCTTCTCTAAGACTACGTTTACACTAGAGGAGATTTTTCCGGATTCGTGACGAATCCGGAACATTTTGGTACCGGATTCGTTTTGCCGTTTACACACAGATGGGTGAATCCGAAATAAAAACGTCCCGGTTTGGTCGCGTGTCCGGAGATTTTGAATCCGGAATCTAAAGTGAATACTTTGAATCCGATTACTGTAAATCCGCAATGTTTTGAAGTGTAAACAGTTGTTCCCATGAATCCGGATACTTTTTCGCCTGCTTTGTAACCGTTCCCGCATGAATGTCCTCGGATTTATCGATGTGTGTAAACGGTTGGGAATCCGAATACCCTTTAGTATAAACGCCTGCGAATCCGAATACCCTAAATTTAATAAATCCGGAAACATTTATGAATCCGGAAAAATGTCCTCTAGTGTAAACGTAGTCTAAGTAAACCGGGAAAGCATGAGCCGAGTTCCCTCAACAATCCGCCTCGTTCTGAAGCTTTTGAAAACGAAGTTGGCCAGGACACATCTGGTCTTGATTTTTGAATCTGTTTGGTGCCATATTTTGCTCATATTTTGGGGCTGGTTTTGGGATAAAATCAAGGCCAGTATGGAAAATGACGAGGTAAATCCATCTCTAAAGCGTTGCAAACAGATCCGTGTTTGGACTGACGGATGTTTCGATATGGTACACTTTGGTCACGCTAACGCACTTCGGCAAGCCAAAGCAATGGGTGATGTTCTTATTGTGGGCGTTCATTCAGATGAGGAAATCACACATCACAAAGGACCGCCGGTTTTTAACGAGCAAGAACGGTACAAAATGTGCCGAGCGATCAAGTGGGTCGATGAGGTTGTTATGGGCGCGCCGTATGTCACGACCATCGATACACTTGATAAGTACAACTGCGATTTCTGTGTTCATGGAGATGACATCACACTGACCGCTGATGGCAACGATACCTATGCTGCTGTAAAGACTGCTGGTCGTTACAAAGAATGTAAACGTACAGCTGGGGTGTCAACTACAAATCTTGTGGGGCGAATGCTGCTAATGACCAAGGACCATTTTGATAGAGCTCCCTCCCCTATAGGAAATTTTAACCCGGATCAAGTTAGTGGGGCCAGTTCTGACCCCTCTGCTAAAAGCCCCTGGACATGTGTATCCCATTTTCTTCCAACCTCCCAGAGGATTGTCCAGTTTTCAGATGGAAAGGAAGCCAATCCCGGTGACAAGATAGTATATGCTGCAGGTGCATTTGATCTCTTCCATGTCGGCTTGCTGGATTTTCTTGAGGCGGCAAAGAAAGAAGGAGACTATCTCATAGTTGGCCTTCACACAGATCAAGTTGTTAATCGTTACAAGGGCAGCAACTATCCAATCATGAGTTTGCATCAAAGGGTTCTTAGTGTACTAGCATGCCGGTTTGTTGATCAGGTTATCATCGGTGCACCATACAAAGTAACCAATGAGCTCCTCGACCAATTTAAGGTATGGTGGTATCCGATTCTCTGTTTATTTAATTGTGAAGGGTAATCAAGATCATTGTTCCTTCCCAAATCAATGCAATGATAACCAGGAAAGTTCTGAAAATGAGGGAACTTTAACATCTCCTCAGGGAGTACCCCAGACATTTGACTACTTGTTATGTTCCAAGGGGAAGGGGGGGGGGGGGGGGGGGGGGGATAGTACCTCAGGCATCCCAGGGTGGGGAATATTATATGCTCTTACGGTTTTGATCAAATGGCGGAAAAAAACCAGGGATCAAGTGAGCTTGCACTCTTGAATGAGTCTTGGCATATTAAAAACCTTGTTTTTCTACAAGGAAAGGACTCCTAATAAAATCTTTATAAGCATGGTTAACAGCTAAGTTAAAAGTGACAAAGAGCATTGAAAAGGCGGCAAGCTGAAATTATAAGTTGTTCAGCTATTGCTAGAGACAAAATGCTTGGTGCCACTTATTCCATGATGATATGGTCCAGAGACAAGACTGTCAGCTATAAAGAAAAGTAGCTGGTAATAAAATAAGAAAAAACATCCATGCCTGTTGTCTTTTTAAAAATCTGGTTATACTGTAAGTGCCTCCACTAATAAGGCCCTCCTTTGCCCCCCCCCCCCCCCCCCCCCCCCCCCCCCCCTCCCCCTTCCCCCATCTTCTAAGCCAAAAAACTTTCCGTGGGGAAAGGGGGTATGGATTTTTAATAGAACAACACAATACTGGTCAGTGCATTTGGTTTGCAGAGATGTGACAAGTTTAACCTTGCGCTGTTAACACATCTTGTTCAGGTTGATATAGTCACCCATGGTGAAACTCCTGTTATGCCAGATGTGGATGGTACAGACCCTTTTGAAATTCCAAAGAAAAAAGGCATTTTCAAAGTTGTTCCAAGTGGCAGCTCTCTAACAACCCGTGACATTGTTGAGAGAATCATCAAAAACAGGTTTGTTTAGATGTAATATATCAAACACGAGGAACAGTGTTTCCTCAGATATCCAAACACCCCGAAATGGGTTGAAAAACAAGGCGCAGCTGAGTTTTTTTTAACCCACTTCAAGGTGTTTGGATCCTAATAAAACACTCTTTTAAGTGTTTGATAAAGCTTCTCAAACTAATCGTTAAATGCGGAGAAAACAAAGGAGTAAAATCGCCAAAATCTAGGCATATAAGACAGGATATCAAAACCTCCTTCACCGTAGTGATTTCCTTTGTGTTCTTGTCATGAATAATTAATGAGTTTGAGAAATATTATTATTTTATGAATCATAACTTCGGATCCATAATCCATTTAGGTCTATTTTCAAAATTTCTTGTTGTTTTTGGTTATAAACTGAAAAGAAAATATGTGAATCTTGACATCATCAGTGTTTATTTAAATTTTATGATTCTTTTTAAATCTTCCTGAGCAATCACATTTCTTATAAAATGTTCTTGAAAAGAAATGAACACTCTGTGATTGGTCAGATTTCATTATACTCTTGTTAAAATACATCTGCTCTATGTTACACACATGCTTTATTAACTAAGGGAATTAAGTAAACATGACCGAGTGCATTGTTGAGTTATATAAGCATGTCCACGGAAATGTTAAAAAACACTCTAAAAACGCTAAGAGAAACATGGCCACAGGTGAATGCTTCTCTGAGCACTTTTAATGTCCTATTATTTACATGCGGTCATACTAGTGACGTTTGCTCCCTGCATCCTAACTCTAAACTTGATAAAGTAATATATACATGTATGTGCATGCTAAATCAAGTTACAATGAACTCGGTCTAACCTGTCATACTGGTCGGACAAAATTTCTTTGAGCAATTTATAATAAGTTTTAATACATGCAACCTTCATGTACATAACTAGTGTGAAAGCATGCAAACCATGGGTCAATTCAATAAAACCACATTAGTGTTATTTACAAGTGTAGCTATTGTTTTCAACCTCTGAAACAATGGCTACACTTGTAAATTACACTTGTAAAAGTTTTATTGAACTGATCCCAGGTGACATTTATAAAGGAAATAGTGAACATGATCCTGCGCATTGTGAAATTTTACAAGCTCTTGGGAATTAAAAAGAAGCAATTGAAAAAAATGCAAGGCAAGTTGTGCAGAAGCCCAATTTGTTTTTACCTCCAGGGCTCGAAATTAAAACAAAATTCTCAATCACAATTTGCAAGTAGTTCCTAAAATTTAGTCGCAAGTTCGAAAATTTTAGTCCAAAAAAAAAAACTCAGAAAAACTAACTACTACTACCGTAACCGGAAATGAGAAACGAGAAATTTCTGAGAAAGTCTGAAAAAGTGCGCCCGTGATACACTTCTTGGAAACCATGTTAATGGAGCATGAAATTGACGATTAAGTCACGCGACATTCAGTGGAATTTTGCAGGATTTTTCAGATAAATAATTACAACTTCCAGTAAAAACTAAGAGCACTAGACTGCTGAATATAATTCCTTTATAAGCTAAGCCGTAAAACAATATTGCAACTAATAGATAAATTTTAGTCGCAAAAGCAAAATCTTTAGTCGCAAATGCGCCCGATACAGGCGCAATTTTGAGCCTTGACCTCAGTCCTAGAAGTGACACTAAGACACTGTGTAAGCCTTAAAGATTGATAATACTGCTGTTGTCAAGCTGCAAATAGTTTGCTCACTTTCAAAAGCCATATTATTTCTTGTGGGAGTGATAGCAACCTTTTAGCCAGAAATTGAAAAGTGGCCATCCTGGAAGCTTGTTCCCCTGTACAATTTTGAAAGCCTTGGTGAATTTTCCATGAATTTCTAAAACATCTGGCTATCCTCAAGACGCCCAGACACCCTGCTGGCTGAAAGCTTGAATGAGTGATAGTCTACATGAAAAGAAAAACAACAACTACAACTCTTCACCTCAAAGATGTGTCATATTAATTGACTGATTGACTGGCTGCTTTCACGACATCGATAATCGGCTCAACGATAGTCTAAATTAGGCTACAAAAATTTAATTGTCAGCCATGAAAAATGCTGTAAGTTGTCTTTTTAGTTAATTTCAATTACTTGCCTTGTAGAATGATGTTTGAAGAAAGAAACAAGAAAAAGGAGAAGAAAGAAGCAGATGTCTTTGCTGCCATGGAAAGAAGGAAATCTCAAAATCAGGAGAGAAACTTTAAGGTTCTTGATCATGAAGAAAAGGAAAATGTCTAACAATGAACAAAATCCACTTTGATCTTTTTTTAAAGACTTGAAGTTATATTCGAACCTCTACTCATGACCACCTCCTCATAATGGTGATTTTATCTGGCCCGACTCACGGCTTATTCCGGCACTCACTCAAATCCTCTAACTGAAAACCTCCACCCCAGAACATACATAACAGCCACTTTTACAATGGCCATGATTTCTGGGCTTGACTTCTTATTCATTCACTGAAATCCTCTAGTTAAACCCTCCCCATAACACCCACTTCTTTACAACAGCCATTATTTCTGGCTTGACTTATTATTCATTCATTCACTCAACTTCTCTAGTTGAACCCCTCACCTCATTCCCTCAAAATTTTTATCTCTAATTGAAAACCTCCTCATAATTAACAACCACCTCTCTCAAAGCGACATCAATGCCTGAGCATCACCTTCACTCAAAGGCCAGGTTACTAAGCACACAACTGTAAAATGGCATGGTCTATTGGACAACCATATTTTAAAATATTGTTAAAATATTATTATTATTATGATTATTATTATTACTATTATTATTTAATATTATTATTAATAAAATATTCAAAAATTGAGGCGTGCAGGAAGTTTAAAAGAGAAAATTGTATCTGTTTCAGAACACAATTTTCAACGAAATGTTGTTTCCATGTTTTTCAGAGAAATTTAAAAGAAAAGAGTATTTCCTACAAATTGTTTTTAGAGTAGATTGAGGTTCCTTTTAATCCCTATGATAAAGGGAAGTTGTTCATTATTAAATTAACATTGTTTTATGTGGTGTAAGTTTTTATTGAAGTCTAGAAATGGTTGCTACACTGTAAGTCATCAAAATGATGAAGTGACTTCAGGATTGAGTGACAGTCATTAATTATTTTCTTTTTGAAGACATAAAAAAAGAAAAATATTTGAGAAAAGGTTCAGAAAGTGTGTGCATCCACTACTGCCCCAGATTACTATTTAGAATTTATTGTTTAGGGGTACCTTAATGAGGAAAAATTTAGATACCCTTAAATTTATTTAAACAAGAATGATTATTGCTAATGAGTGGTTTTAATTCCATGCAAAATTTTATGCATGTCTTGTCTTACAGAATAATATATATTTGCCCTTTATGTGATTTCTCAATATTATTTTGTTAATTCATTAATGTAGTTTGTGATACCACAAGTATCTACTTAACAACAACAACAACAACAACAACAGGCACTTAGAAACCATAGTTTCAAATAACCTAGCTTGCAACATAATGAGCGTATTATGTGTAGTTCTAGCATTAGCTCTTTTAAGTCTAATCTTAAGACTTAACTTTTTTAAAAACAGTTTTTTTTATCATTTCCTTGATTTTAGTTCATAAATAGTTAACTTTTAGGTCATTATAAAGCGCTTGAGTACTTTGGGATAAAGTGCTAAATAAATCTTTTATTATTATTATTATTATTAGTCTTTTATTGATATATTTTTCATTATTATTATTATTATTATTATTATTATTATTTGAACGTTCTCGCTGAGTGTTTGCTTAATCTCTAGTAGGTCCAAGACCATTTTAAACTATGGTCCTGAAGCACTATAGGGTAGGTCTATTGGGTTGATAGCACCCTCCTCAAAATGTGTCATGTACCAAGTAAAGTGATCCTATTATTATTATTATTATTATTATTATTATTATTATTATGTTGTTGTTGTTGTTGTTGTTGTTGAAATAAGGCCTATATTTATTATACAACACATCATGTGAGAATAAGGCCTATTAAACATTTTTTATCCACTTATAAGTTCTGGTTAGACTATTGTAAGAACTAGAAATTAGGCATGCAGGTAAGCTGTTTGATGTAGAAATTTTAAATTTGTACTTTGCCAATGTGAAAATATATACACTGTACTTTTAACTGTCCTTTTGTTTGTTGCTTTTAACCTGACATCTTTACACAATAAAAGGTGTTGTTTAATCTCATTAAATTCATTTGTTTAGGTCAAAGTTGTTTGGAACAAAGCACTTCAAGTTCATAGGTAGCCTTAACCTTTTAAACCACAATTATTCCTTTTTGAAGCGAGGCTTATAAATTTGTCATGCGTGGATCGCTTTAAGGCCATGCCAAACGAACGCAACATTTCAACGCAACATCTTGCAACATTGTTGAAACGTGTTGTGAAGGAGCTGGCCAAACGCGCGCAACATGTTGCAACATGTTGGAAATTTGATCCAACACCATCCAACATATTGCAACAGGGTGGCCAAACAATTGTTAACAAGTTGCGCGCAACAATGTTGCAAGATGTTGCGTTGAAATGTTGCGTTCGTTTGGCCGGGCCTTTAGGGTGGTGGAATTTTGGGTTGCCTTTATATACAAATAGATATATTGGGTTGGAGTCCTGCAGTTGCCTAGCAACAAAATTGCAACAAAGCTCCAATTAACGTCATCCAGTGTGACAAGCGACTGGGAACGAGTCTCAACTTCTACCTTAGGGGCCATTGTGGCCATGCAACCCAACGTCTCCTGTTTAAACCGGAAATTCTACATCCCCTCCCCCGTCACTAAAATTTTGTGGTGTACCCTCCCATGAGCTTCGTGAGGGTCTGCGAAACACATATTTCTAGTTGCAACAATGAGACGGTGGAGCATATTTTCAATTGGGGGGCTTGAAAGTGAGCGCCAGAGGCGCGACCCTTTCGGGGGATCCCCTCGCCCCCAGAAAATGTTAAAATCTAGAGGACCCTAGAGGCTTGAAAATGCTATTTTAGGCATTCCCCTTGAAATTGGGGGGCCAAAGCCCCCTAGCTCCGCCGTCCCTGATGAGGAGGTAAAGTCTGCATTTGAACCTAAGTTGCTCATAACTCCCCATGGTTTTACAACCTTGAAGAGCTGGGGTAGCTTCTGTTTTCTCAGTGAGTTATATTATGCCAGCGGGGGTGTAGTACCCCAGTAGGTTTAGCCATACTCAACAGTTCAATGGTTTAGGACAACCATGAGTAATACCTTTAATATTCCCCAGCTTGGGAGGTGGCAAAGGGCTTATCATCTTTTCCTGTAAAAGTACCAGATTTTTTAGAAACCAAGAGGGATGTTTATGTAACAGTTGATATACCAGAGGATGACGAGTTGACAGTGGTCGAGTCTACATGATGTTGCTGGAGCAAACCCACTGTGAAGTTTAGCAACCAATTTCCCTCACCACGCCCAAAGCAAAGAAAGTGGCAAACTCAAAACAACAATCAATGGAAAAAAACTGGCGTCAAAGTGAGATGGCTTTGGGTGGGGATCATGTAATGCCGGTTCAGACACGTACCCAGTCGCAATTAATTTGAAAATACAAAACTGAATGCAAGGCTGACACTACGGCAAAGGGCAGATTTATTAAATGGCCAATATCAGTTCGACTAATAGAACTACATGTAGTCTTCCTCAGGGCCAGGGCTATACTGAAAGAAAACATTGTAATGGCTCCTAAAAATTGAAAAATACACGGTTATAAATGATTGGCTAATACATGACATGTAGACAGCACACTTGTAAACGTAAGATAAAAATAATATATAGTGTATGATACAAAACTGAGTTCAGCGTTCGTTCCTTCGGTTAATGCCTTCTGGTGATAAAGTGTTCCCTCTATGAATTAAAAAGGGCTCGCGTGCTTTTCGACGGGAAGCATTGATGGTAGGCTGCAGTTCAAGCGGGATGAGTCTCGTGTCCGCGAAAGAGTGGCCTGGTAGTTGAAATGTGTAGGGACCGCTGCTGTGGAGTTGGCGTGATGTGGGTTGTTTGTCCCTTGTCTGTGTTCTGTGAAGCGTTCACGAATCGTGCGTTTGGTTTCCCCTATATAGTGTTATTTTACTGACATTTTTTACATTCAATCATATATGTGAGGTTACTAGAATTACAGGTTAAATGTTGTTTTATTTGTCTAATTTCCCCGGTGTTGCTAAAAGTATACGAAGTCAGTCTACCATTGTCAATGTAAGGTCTGTAACTCCGGCCAGGTGAGACATCCATGAGTGGAGTTGCAGCGGAAAGTGCCAGAGGTGGGCTTTGGTGTCGTGTTAGTGTTTTTTAGTTTAGCTTTAACCAAAAGGTCGCGAAGGTTTGGTGAACAACGGTGAGCGATGAAAGGAATATCTTTGAATATTTTTTGCAGGTGATTTGTGGAATGGAGAATAGGTTGTTTCTTGTGAAGTATTTCCTGAATATTAGGTAGTGCTGGGTTATAGGTGATCGTGAACGGGACTGGGGATTTATCTTTATCACGATTATGTTCCTGTAATGTCTCACTTTTGGGTATTTGTTTGGTTCTTGAGATTTGCTCTCTCGCAAAACGTTCTTTATAACCGCTCTTTTTATTAAATATGAAAGTAATTCTGCTAACCGACGCTCGAAGAATTCGTCTTTGGAACAAATCCGGCGTAAACGGAGGGCTAGGCTGTAGGGGATAGCTGTTTTTGTATGATAAGAATGACTTGAGGAGTGGAGTAAGTACAGTGTAAGTACTTGTGTTTATCTGTAGGCTTGAAGAAGAGGTCGGTTTCAATTTTTCCATTTTCGAGTAGAACATTGACATCCAGGAAAGGAATATTGAAGTTGTGGACCGTTCACTAGTGAATTGGATAGTAGGATGGATGTTGTTGAGGTATGTGATGAAGTCGTCTACTTTTTCTTCTCCGTGTGTCAGTCCGTACCATTAGTATGTCATCTATGTATCTGAGCCAAAGAAAGGGTTGGTCAGCGTAATCTTTCAGTGCTTTCCTTTCGAATTCCCCCATAAAAAAGTTAGCGTAAGCAGGTGCCACTCTAGTCCCCATTATTGCCGTACCATGTTGTTGTATAAAATGTTCGTCATTGAAAACAAAGTTGTTCATAGTCAGAATCATTCTTAAAAGATCACAGAGAAGAGACGTCAAGGGTGACAAGCATGGCATTGCTAGGAAGGACATCGATTTCTTTGACGGATCTTTGAGTTTGTTCAACAGGTGGGTGGTGTTCTTTACCGATAAGATGGGAGTGTCTGCACCAGAGGATTAAGATGAAAACTAACAAACTCTGCTAATTTTTCAGTAGGATGTCCATTTGCTGAGACAATAGGGAAGATATCAATGACGTCACCAATTGTTATTAATGTGCCAACCAGAGCCTTATTGGCTGCCGAAACAAAGGGTTCTTTTGTTCCAGTGGCTGGCACATTTGAATAACAAAAAGAATGTTTGTAAACAGATATCATCCCTATAGGTCGACCTGGGTTTCCAGCTTTGAGAATTTTAGGCAGGAAATAAAAGCGACCAGCTTTTGGATCTTGCGGGGTTAAATAGTGGTGAGTTTCCTTGTCTATAATGCCCTCAGAAAAAAGCCTTTTGAGGTAGAAACGGACTCTTTTGTTAATGCTTCGAACGGTGGGATCTGTATTGACCTTCTTATAGAACTGTTGGTTGTTTAATTGTCTGTAGCATTTGTTTAGATAGTCTTGTCTGTTCATCACCACGGTACCAGATAACCACGGTACCAGATCCTTTGTCTGCAGGTTTGATGATGATGTCTGTCCGTCGTTGTAGTTTTTTTTTAGAGTGAGTCAGGGAGTCGATTGCACTGCAGATTGATGAAATTTCTAAAACCGCTTTGTGGTTCGATATTTTAGCTTCGTAGTGGTCAAGGGTGTTGTTATATTTACAAACGTTTCCACTCGGTGCACGTATAAAGGTAAATAACAACGCGATGGCGTACGTCAAAAACACACAAAAACCACACTGCAAACTATATCAGCCTCTGCCCTAGATATTAGCATATAATCATGAAGACGTCTAAGTATTGCTTCGTGATTTTATCAGCTTCATATTAGGTAAGACACTGTTTCTGAGTATTTGTGTGTGTATAATATGTCTAGATAGGCAAACCTAACAGCAGAGCGTCCAAGAATGTAAAATATGAGTGCCGTTTCGCTCGCAATTGACGTCACTCCAATAATAATCAACCATAACCATAATCATATGCATGTCCCAGAAGCTCCCCTGATAGGCTAGCGTACGTAAACATATTACAGTCGAACCTCTCCTTACGGACACCTCTCTAACACGGACACCTCTCTATTACGGACAGTTTCCTATGTCCCAACAAAATTCTCACATATTTCTTTAAAAAACCCTCTATAGTACGGACCCTCTCTAATACGGACAACGAACACGAAATCTCGGCTCCAGAGAGCAAATTCATATAAAGGTAACCTCTTTACTACGGACACTCCGGTGATCAGATGATATTTTGTGTCGTAATACAATTTCCTGTTTGTGGTTACAAACAAATATCGAAAGACATTTTTTCAGAATTGTACTTTCCATTGTACTTTTTTACATGCAGCATTGCGTTGTAGTTCGTTTCGTTTCAAAACAGTGATTAATCAATTTAGATGCAGTTAAAAGACGAGTGTGGGCCTGTTTTTAGTTACTGAACACTTATAACTGTCAGTGGAGTTTTTAAGGTAACGTCATCGTGGCGACTTCTTTAATACGGACTCCTCTCTAATACGGACACTTTGCTCTGTCCCTTCGGTGTCCGTATTAGAGAGGTCCAACTGTATACTGATACATCTACACACTTAGACCTTGGCTGAAGTTTTAAATATAATTTATTCCAAACTTCATGGAAATCGAAAAACAAAAAGGAGCCAAGCCGAAGACAACAGGAACAGTGAATTATTTCATGTTTGACAGAATTAGTGTTTAAATGTGGATCTCATAAACGATGCAATTGTATAAATACAACAAGAATTCGAAAGAATATTAATAGAACTAGTAATCACTTAAGAGCTGCCTGGGTCCCACTAGCGAATTAATCGAAAGCGGAGTCGGAGTGGGAAGTTTAAGAAGTCTCACGTTCTAGTGTAAATCAAGAAACGAAGTGAGACTCACAATCGGATTTAGAAGCTCGACGGAATCGGAATCGAAAGGATCAGAAGGTTTCCTTTTTCTTCCGATTCCATTTCTGCTTCCGTCGCTTACTGTATATCCGCTTCCGTCGTTTTGATTTCCACTAGATCGTAAGGCTTCCGCTTACGTCGCTTACGTCGTTAGTGGGAACCAAGCTTTTTTTATATATATATGTTTTAATAACACTGGAAATATATTCAAAATGTCATATAATGTGTATGTAATGTATTGTAGCGCTGTGGGTTAGTAAGAATCACAAATTATTGACAGGACATGTTGTTTCTGCTTCCTTTTAAATTAAAAAAGAAAAGATAAAAAAAAATTGTCTTATGTTTTCTAATCAATTATGAGGTGACTTTAATAGGTAAAATCAATTTTAACTTCAAATCAAGCAGAGAATCCTACTGCAGGACCATTTTTTTTGACAGCAGGGTGATACTAATTGACTTTTTTGAGCAGGTGCACTGATGCCTGAAAATATAGCACTTCTTAATTGTTGCCGGAACTATTCTTCTGATATAAATTGAAGAAAACTTACAGTTAACAACTCATATTTACTGACTTCAGTCTACAAAAATATATATTATTGCCACCATGTCTCCGAATGAAAACATTAGAAAACACTGATTTAGCTTAAACAAAAATGGCACGAAATGTCGGGGTAATTTTGTGTCAAAACGTGCTTGTGGGTAACGTTAGCACGGGAAATTAATAACACAGTTAACTAATATTTGCTTCACTGAGAGGTCCGTCTGAATGAACTGCAGGTGAGTACATCCATGTTTTTCTGTCATACTCCAATTGTTGTGCGCCAATGAGCCGATGTTGTGATGAGCCAATGAGCCAATGAGCCGATGTTGTGCGCCAATGAGCCGATGAAAATTTTTTACATAAGAAAACGATGTAAATACAAAATGGATGAATGTTCAAAGAACGTTATTCAAAGTTGCTAAAGATACGGCCCAAACAGTTTCATTCGATCATCGGGCTTGGACAAAAAAAATATTGCAAGATATATTTAAGGACAAGATTCAGTTTCAGGTATTCTTTCAAGTCGTTCGATAAACTTGCAGAACGTGATTTTCCTGTTCCACTTGTCCTCTGTTTCCTTACTCGTGTAACTTAAAGTTCATGGCTAGTTCTGTGTGTCAATTAATACGGCAATACCAGCCCTCGAGTTTCGAAGCTGAAAAACTCTATTCGGCGTACATTATTTGTGCTGTTATCAACGCCCTTTCTTCTTATACTACCATTATGTTAAATAGTGTCACCATCCACGCGATGAGAAAATCTTCGCCGCTGTCAATGTCGCTTAAAACATTGCTCATGAGCACAGCTATTTCTGATCTTGGTGTTGGTTTACTGGTGCAACCTTTTGCCATCCAATTGCTTGTCAAGTGGCTACAACAAAACAATCCTACTTGCACGACCTACACAGCCTTCACAGTCATCTTAACTTTGTTTTCTTTTGCCTCGTTCTTAAATGTTACAGCTCTCAGTGCAGACCGATTCTTAGCTATTCATCTTCATCTCAGATACCAGGAACTTGTGACTTACAATCGCATTGTTTTTGTCACAATCTCGATTTGGGTAGTCAGCGCATTTCTCTCGCTGATCATGTTGTGGATCCCAATGACAGTTATATACTTGGTTTTTTCTATTATTGAGCTTTTCTGTCTTGTATCTACAACAATTTTTAATTATAAAATATATATGGCCGTTCATCGTCTCGCGAACCAAGTTCAATCCCTCCAAGTACAACAAGTAACAGAGAATGGCGCCAATGCAACAAATGCTGCTACTCTTAGTAAATCTGCCCTGGGAACATTTTACGTGTATCTTTTGTTTCTGATTTGTTATTTGCCAAATATCTCCAGCTATATTCTCATACAAATTTTTGGACCGGGTACCGCTATCAAGGGTTTTTCAGTTTACACTTTGACTCTAGTGTTCGTTAATTCATCCCTAAATCCTCTCATCTACTGCTGGAAGATGAGACAAATTCGACTCTCCATCATGGACATGCTGCGAAATATACTGACAAAAATATACCGTTGTCAAGGTATACAGTGAATGTGTTATCGCTTTATTACAACTTTGATGATTTTACATTTTACACGTGTAATTTGTTGCCATTTTGGAGCACGGACATTCATGCATGCACTACCGCAAATTCCTTCCTTTTACGAGGAGCAAGCTGATAAATGATATTAAAATATTTTTGCCACCCTCTATTGTCGAAAGTTCCTCGATTCAAAGTGCTTCAATCTACTTATTAACCGTTTTATCGATGATAAGATACTAGATGTGTAGCCGATATATCGATAGTTACGCAAACTTGTTCAACAATTTTCCGGACAAAAAACTGCAATTCCACGACCAGCTTTAATATGTTAGTATATAAATGATAATTACAAAGCAGATAACACGAACTATGTCCAACACTCAATGTAAAAGGAACGTAGATGTACTAAGTTAATCACCATATATGCGTATGTTAAGTTAATGAAACCGACTGGTATATACTTTTAGGACTCCGTTATGCACTATCGTCTACCCAACTATAAAGTTTCATACATGACAAAGACCAGTGAAATTCACAGAAATTTCAATTCAGCATGCTACAATTATAAAGTGATAACAAAGTCCGCAAGAACGTTAATAATATGTTACGAAGAGCTGCTATGATTGCCTTAGATACAATATTTGTATAAAATATATTTATCGATCTTTTATTTTGTGTTCGTTCTGTTGAAAACCCAAGACTATTTCATTATACTACTAGTAATCATAGATTATAGTGCGTCTCCTTATCCCGTGGCACCTCGTCTTGACCGTAGTACCTTAGTTTCATGAATTAATTCAGCCACTGTTAAAAGGGATTTGTCGCGAGATAAACGTCGGGCCGACATCAAACAAATTCACAATATCGCTGTGGGATCGGGCAAAATCCTGCCGTGCTGTGTACTCCGAAAAGGTCTCAGATTTTTACGACATATAAATGGTATATTTGTCTTGATTTCATTTCGGTTATTTTTCCGATTCTGAAATCATACTCCTCAGTACATGTACTAATACCGGAACCGGAAATGAGAAATTTCTGAGAAAAGCCTGAAAAAGTGCTCCCGTGATAAACTTCTTGGACACCGACGATTAAGTCACACAACATTCAACGTGAATTTCGCAGGATTTTTCGGATAAAATTACAACTACCAGTTGCAAATAAGACACAAGACTGTTGAATATAATTCCTTTATTAGCTAGACAAATTTTAGTCACAAAATTGCGAAATCTTTAGTCGCAAATGCGCCCGATACAGGCGCAATTTCGAGCACTGTAAAGTTAATCTGCGTTCGCCTGGCGCGGCCGGTCAGTGAATTATTGCTACAAGACATAAGCGAATTGCACGGTACCGTAGAACATCGCGAAGAACGACGTCGGTATTTTGGTGAAAGCTTCCCAAATCAGGCAGAGAACCACAGCAAAATCAAGATAGAACATTCAAAACATACCAGAACGGTAGCGAGGAAAATCTGTAACTTCCAAAGAGACCCAACAACTTACTTGGTCCGGAGAAGAACCTTCGTCCAATTTTTCCACTGCGTACTTTTAGTAGGCATTGAAATATTGAGCCGTACGATTCCAAAATCGGGAAAATATCCGAAACTAAATCAAGACAAATAGATTATTCACATGTGACATTTCGGAACCCCAGCTCCCCAGGATGATGCCTGATTTCCACGCGCTGGGAGTGCTGGATACTATTGTGACGTTTCAAGATGGCGCCGATTTGGTACCGACACTTATCTCGATTCGTTCCGCTTAGCCTAGACGACGCGCTAAGAATGCTGGATACTGTTGTGACGTTTCAAGATGGCGCCGATTTGGTACCGACACTTTTCTCGATTCGTTCCGCCTAGCCGACAAGATTAGGAAGCGTCTCCTTCGTCGACGCAATTACCGCGGCTTTTCTGAGGAAAAACAGAAAAGCCTTTATTAAGAGCGGCTGTCTGTAAATATCGAGAACTCGCCGTCAAAACTGAATTTTCGGATTTCTTCATATTTGGTCAGGAGAAACCCTTTGGTGACCTATTTACGAAAATTACATTCAAACTTTCCAAAGACTTTTCGTTTTCCAGAAATCCGCCAAAAACTAAAATGCCGTGTTCAGGTCGCAGCCGCCATTAAATTTGCCGAGATTTGCTGCATATTTAAATCGCTCGCAAAGAAAGACGCCTTAACGTATGTAAAAAATTCTTTGCAGTTAAGTAGAATAACTTTTTGAAAGCATAGTGATGTAAAAATATTGGAAGAAGATACATTTTTACATGTCTTTTTGAAAGCCCGAACAGTCCTACTTTCAGCACTTTGGTAAACACTTGAAAATGAGGAAACTTCTCTGCCATAAATCTTGTCCTGGTACATCGAATTTTACAATGAAAGTTATAGCAGCAGAAAGCTATGTTACTGCATGTACTGCAACATATCGAAAATTTAGCTTGGGTAATTGAAAAGCAACCCGTTGAGAGAAGTAAACGCACAGGCAATTTTCATGAATTTTCTTCAAAAGTTGAGACAGTGGGTCACGCAAGCACAAGTAAACACATTTCAAATAAATTTAGCTTATTGCGTATACCCTTTTCTTGCTGTGTGGCAAACAAAATTCCTTGTTCGAAAACAACATCTAGTGTTCGAATGAGCTTTTGTTGCTCTATATCCTGATAAAAATCAATTCTTGAGTAGGTGATAACTGATCGCAAACGAAAAGGTCGTGTCGTGTTGACCTTTTTCACATTGCGCCGATGTCAACCTCCGGGTGTCAACAACATAAAATGATTGAAACTATCTCAAGCGAAACTTGTTGCCCAATTAACATTACAATTACCACAATTAACATTAACAATCTGATGCAAACAGCAATGAAAAGTTCGCTCTAGTATATAAAAGACATACCGAAAGGTGAAAATTTAAAAGATCCCGTGAACGGCATCAACTCTCTGTCTCATTTCACAAAACAACTCCTCTTCACGGCATTTCAGATATTTTGAAATCAATTTTTTTTCTATTTCTGCTGTACTATGAAAAAAGTTGGATTGAAGTGAAAACTGAACAACCGCACATCGTGTCACGCAACCAGCAACCAAAAACCGTCGTGATTTCGGAGAGAATGGGGAGAGCGTGAGAAAACACCGCCAGATGGCGGGAAAAACTCTTTTATTTTGAAAGTGGGAATCTCTGAATTAGCACATGACAAGAGAAACTAAGCACTTTCATTTCATTCTCTTGGCTCATCTGTGTCCTTGCATTTATCCTTCTGTCTAAACAACGGATTCCCCACAATGAACCATCTGAAACTGGGGCGGTAGTGTACTAGTGTTGGTGGGTGGGGGGGGGGGGGGGGGGGGGGGGGGGATGTTGAATCTCGAAAATAACGTACGATGGAAAAAAAGGTAGCCATGCTCTCCTGAAGATAAGGAGAAACGAACAGGAGCTCACTGCAACAAAGTGAACAGATGTCCTACGGTATAGGTGTTAACATGGCTAGCCACAGGCAACGGGATAGAATGCGAGTAGTCCCTTATTTCTCTCAGGGATAGCAGGCGATCACGCGAGCACGCAAACAAGTCGAGATGCGATGTGGGAGGCGATTTTGTTTCGCGCATATATGATAGCCCGCTCGACCCTTCCTAGTCTAGCAATGGAATCAGACAGTGAGATAAAAGTCAGGCTCCAGTCGAGTCATGCCTTGCCCTAATTCAGAGGTTCCCACTTGCTAAATAAAGCCTGGTTCACACTAGCGACACAACGACATAAGAACATGGACATAATGACATAAAGAAAAGATCAGTTTTTTGCTTATGTCGTTATGTTTATGTCAATATGTTCCTATTATGTCGTTATGTTGTGTTGTTCACACTGGTGACATAAAACATCGATATACGTCGCGTTTTGAATTTGCGTGACCTCGCTGTTATGTCGTTATGTCGCTAGTGTGAACCAGGCTTAACAGGCCTGGGGTTTTTCCGTTAAGTCGACAGTACTATTTCTAACCCTCCTCGCTCTTCTTGAAAAAAGGCTTCTTCTATGTCAGCCGGAATCGGTTTTATCAATACTGAAATTGCTTTATCAACAATTTCCCAAAAGTAGAAGAGAGAGAGAAGGGAAAGTGTCTGATTGTAGATTATGGGGTATTGGCGTTAGCTAAGGGAAGGACCATATTGAAAGGGACTACTGTTGATAAAAAAACAAGGCTGATTCACAGTAGGGAAACTATATTTGTTACAAATATAGTTCTCCTACCGTAAATCAGCTTTCCTATTTTATCAAACCGTTTCGCTATTTTGTATTATAAGGTTCCTGGGGTCAGTAGGGTCTCGAAAAAAGGCACGATCAAAAAATGATAACAGTACTCTCCTCGAGTTATAAAGGTTAAGTGGCCAAAAGAGGGAAAACGAACAAAAGTTAAATTTTGTATGTTTTCTCCCTCTTTTTTCCCAAAGTATAGCTCTCTTTTCTGCAAACGTACGTTGGTTTTTGAGATGCTCGCCCCCCACCCCCAACCCCCACCCCCTGCTCCATTATCACTATCATATGGACGTTATCATATCCCCAACGCCACGATTTTTGGGAAAACTGTTGTTTAAACAAGAACACAGATGAGCCATGAAAATTATTTTGAGGTTCCCACTTTCTAAATATAAGAGTTAGTTTTTCCCGCCATGCGCCGGTGTTTTCTCACGCTCTCCCCATTCTCCCCTTAATTACGACGGTTATTGGTTGCGTGACACGATATACGGTTGTCCCGTTTTCACTTCAATCCAACCTCTTTCATAGTAAAGCAGAAAAAGGAAAGAAGAGTTGATTTCAAAATATCTGGTATGCCGTGTAGGGGAGTTGTTTTCACAGGACGAAATAATGAATTTACTAATCTTTAAGAGAAAATTAAATTTACTTAAAGGTATCGAAAATCTTTAAGTTGAGACGTAAATACTCTTAAATGTATTAAAGTAAGTAAGTATCTTTAATATGTGTTTAAGAACCTTTACGTTATCTTTAATTCAACTTTTCAACAACTTAAAGACCCTTAAAGGCAACTTAAATTGTTCATTACTTTCTTTAAGTCAGCTGTCAAGTAAAGGCTTATTTAAGTAATTTACGGTGCACTTAAAGATAGTCGAAATTGTTCTTTAAGTTTTCTTTAATGAACCTTTACTTGCACTTAAAGTCGTTATTTCGTCCTGTGATGAGTCCAGTTGACAGCGGATGTTTGGAATTGTTAGCAAGGAAAATAGCTTTCCACCAAACTGGGTCGGATGCCAATGGAGTCAACTTTACTTTATGCATAAGTGTTCCATCTAGGATCTAAACCTCGGAAAATCACAGCAAATCTCGCACCCGAATCCCACAGAAATCGCCGCATCTTCCCTTCATCTTCCCTTTTTCCTTTTTCCCTGTTTCCCTGTTTCCCTGTTTCCCTGTTTCCCTGTTTCCCTGTTTCCCTGTTTCCCTGTTTCCCTGTTCCCCTTTTCCCTGTTTCCCTGTTCCCCTGTTTCCCTGTTTCCCTGTTTCCCTGTTTCCCGTTTCCATGTTTCCCTGTTTCCCTGTTTCCCTGTTTCCCTATTTCCCTGTTGCCCTTTTCCCTGTTTCCCTTTGCCCTTTGCTCTTTGCCCTTTACCCTTTGCCCTTTGCTCTTTGCCCTTTGCCCTTTGCCCTTTGCCCTTTGCCCCTCAGGCCTTTTCCCTTAACAATAAATAACAAAACTAATAAAAGATAAAAAGTAATAATTCAAACAACAAAATTAATAAACGATTGAATACAAAATTTCGTTTAAAAATGTGCAAATCTAAAATTAACATCAATGGAAAAAAGAAGCAAAACCCCTACAGGACTAGCCTGCAAGCAAGCTGTGCTGGGTTAAAGGGGATTAGAGAGGCCCCCCTCATTCCCTCCCTAATCCTCTTTAACAGCACAGCACAGCTTGCTTGCAGGCTAGTCCCAACCCCCTATCCCCTACCCCCTACCCCCTACCCCCTACCCCCTTGAACCCTATCTGAACCCTCACGACCTTATACATTTATTTACTTTAAGGCGGGAATGGTACCCTAAAACATGGAAAATATTTCATTAAGGTGGTCTTATACCAAAAATATGTTTTTTTTTCAAAACAATTTTATGGGAAAATCCCACTATTTTGATATATAATTTTTTTTTTCAAAATCAGTCACTTTATCCCATTGGTTAATTATTAATCAGCTCCTTAAGTTAAAATAAGGCCGCCTGTTATAAGCACAAGAACTTTCCACCAAACTGGGTCGGATGCCTATGGAGTCAACTTCACTTTATGCATAAGTGTTCCATCTAGGATCTAGACCTCGGAAAATCAAAGCAAATGTCGCACCCGAATCGCACAGAAATCGCCGCAAGTTTACACTTGCGACAAAATTAGCATTGGAGAGCGCGGCAAATATCGTATGTGTAAAAATACGTGTGTAAAAATGCAAAAAAATCGTAATCAAAAACCGTATGTGTAAGTACGTCTATCTTTAATCAAAACCAATTATTATAGTTGTTATTAAAGACCAGACCAGATCAGACGATAGATCGGGCACTCTTCATTGGTTTGTGGTTATTATTATAGTTTTTATTGCATGGTAGGTTGTTGTCTTTTCTTATTAATAAAATAATAAATAACAATAAATAACAAAACTAATAAACGATAAAAAGTAATAATTCAAACAACAAAATTAATAAACGATTGAATACAAAATTTCGTTTAAAAATGTGCAAATCTAAAATTAACATCAATGGGAAAAAAAAGCAAAACCCCTACAGGACTAGCCTGCAAGCAAGCTGTGCTGGGTTAAAGGGGATTAGAGAGGCCCCCCTCATTCCCTCCCTAATCCCCTTTAACCCAGCACAGCTTGCTTGCAGGCTAGTCCCAACCCCCTACCCCCTACCTCCACCCTCTGGTACCAGTCCCTGCCCTTCTTCATCCTCTTCCCTTTTCCCTTTTTTGTTTTTCCCTGTTTCTCTGTTTCCCTGTTTCCGTTTTCCCTGTTTCCCTGTTTCCCTGTTTCCCTATTTCCCTGTTTCCCTGTTTCCCTGTTTCCTTTTTCCCCTCAGACCTTTCCCCTTTTTCCCTTTTTTCCCATCATCCCCGGCGAGATTCGAACCTGCGACCTCGCCTCCCTCTGTTGGGCTTGTAGTCCAATGGCCAGTCACCTGAGCTACGTCGCTCAGGTGACACAAATTCATTAATTTTTATGAATTATATACCACCTATTGTTTTCACCTATTGTTTTCACCAGTCCTATTGTTATCCCCTATTGTTATCAGCTATTGTTATCACAGTCACCTATTGTTATTACAGTCACCAGTTCTATTGTTATTATCTATTGTTATAAGCTATTGTTATCACAGTCACCTATTGTTATTACAGTCAGTCAAACATTCCATCGATTAGACTGAGATTTTTGCTGTCGCATAATTTAAAAAGTTAAAACTTTAATTTAATGCAGAACTCAATGCATCTGATCGATTCGAATGTGATTGAAATAACGAGAGCGATAGTCGACGATAGTTCGATATTTTATGAGAGCGGGAACGAGATAGAGAGTTTAGAATTAATTCCTATAGATTCCAATGAAAATCTAAACCAATTCAAACTCTTCCATTGCGCACAAGCGTCGCACAGTGCTACAGACCAA
Organism: Dendrophyllia cribrosa; assembly: GCA_024195265.1. Taxonomy (NCBI): domain Eukaryota; kingdom Metazoa; phylum Cnidaria; class Anthozoa; order Scleractinia; family Dendrophylliidae; genus Dendrophyllia; species Dendrophyllia cribrosa. The sequence goes on along the minus strand of JAJLRJ010000009.1, from coordinate 36,474,333 downwards.
ACGTTTTCGTTTCGGGCTCAAGAAAGTACCTATCTCAATAAAATAAGATGCATTTTAATAATATACTTCTTAATAATAATAATAATAATAATAATAATAATATCTCTTAATTATATGTCTTCTAATAGAGCAGTTTTCAATTGAGTGTCGTAAAACCAAAACCAAAGTAATTACTCTGACCAATCACAGCAGTCGTAAACAATCCAATGAACCAATCAGAGCTCAAAGCAATTACATGTCGGCGGCGCCAAGCGCGGGAAAACGCGTGCGAGCAAGTCACGATTGGTTTTGGTTTTACTTCTGATTGGTCGAGGAAGTGGCGCGAGATTTTTTAGCCAATCACAAAGCGTAGCAATGCAAAACCAAAGCAATTGTGTAATTACTTTCGACACTCAATTGAAAACTGCTCTAATATACTTTAAATGTGAGAAAAGTTTAGTTTCGCCCAAGAATCTCGGTCAAGAGTGGTCTCAGGATTTTTAGTTTCTGTTTATAAAACTGTGTTTCTGTTTATAAAACTGTGTTTTAGCAAAAGAATGTGGTTTATCGGTACAAACACTTTTTGCTCGGCGATTTGACTAATTAGATCATTCTCAAACATCATGAGTCCAGTTGACAGAGGATGTTTGGAATTGTTAGCAAAGAAAAATAGCTTTAGCTTTTTCACTTTAGCTGATGAACTAGTTCAGCCAAACACTTTCCATAAGACTATAGCCCTTCCATCCGAATTTCGTAAATATATCCTACGCTCCGCGAGTGTTAAACTTCCGATCGTCAAAGTGAATAGTTAGCGGCCGTCAGTCAGAATAGTGATTTTGTTCATTTTTACTTGAGAATAATATAAATTTAGAATATGTTCTACGAACTCTTTTTTCTTATGGCTAGATGATGATCAGTTGACTATTCTAGTGAGATCAGTTTCAAATTATTTATAGCATCGCATTGTATGTGTGTTTGTGTTTCTTTTTTTATCTCGTTCGTTTGTTTGTTTCGAATGCTGTAAAACGAATGCTATAGTAATTAGTGGACTTCACTGCTATTGCATCTGTAGCGATACTGGGCAAACACTTCACTAATGCTTTATCACTAGGACAACTGCTGAATACTCGAAACCTGATCCTAACCCTAACCTTATCTCAAAATGTAACCTTAACCATTTGCTTTACCCTTAGGTACCCTTATTCCAAAGAAGGTTAACAATAGCCTAGACCAAAACCTGAACTTGAACCCTATCTGAACCCTCATGACCTTATACATTTATTTACTTTAAGGCGGGAATGGTACCCTAAAACATGGAAAATATTTCATTAAGGTGGTCTTATACCAAAAATATGTTTTTTTTTTCAAAACAATTTTATGGGAAAATCCCACTATTTTGATATATAATTTTTTTTTTCAAAATCAGTCACTTTATCCCATTGGTTAATTATTAATCAGCTCCTTAAGTTAAAATAAGGCCGCCTGTTATAAGCACAAGAACTTTCCACCAAACTGGTTCGGATGCCAATGGAGTCAACTTTACTTTATGCATAAGTGTTCCATATAGGATCTAGACCTCGGAAAATCAAAGCAAATGTCGCACCCGAATCGCACAGAAATCGCCGCAAGTTTACACTTGCGACAAAATTAGCATTGGAGAGCGCGGCAAATATCGTATGTGTAAAAATACGTGTGTAAAAATGCAAAAAAATCGTAATCAAAAACCGTATGTGTAAGTACGTCTATCTTTAATCAAAACCAATTATTATAGTTGTTATTAAAGACCAGACCAGATCAGACGATAGATCGGGCACTCTTCATTGGTTTGTGGTTATTATTATAGTTTTTATTGCATGGTAGGTTGTTGTCTTTTCTTATTAATAAAATAATAAATAACGATAAATAACAAAACTAATAAAAGATAAAAAGTAATAACTCAAACAACAAAATTAATAAACGATTGAATACAAAATTTCGTTTAAAAATGTGCAAATCTAAAATTAACATCAATAAGAAAAAAAAGCAAAACCCCTACAGGACTAGCCTGCAAGCAAGCTGTGCTGGGTTAAAGGGGATAAGAGAGGCCCCCCTCATTCCCTCCCAAATCCCCTTTAACCCAGCACAGCTTGCTTGCAGGCTAGTCCCAACCCCCTACCCCCTACCCCCTACCAGTCCCAGTACCAGTCCCTGCCCTTCTTCATCATCCCTTTTCCCTTTTTTGTTTTTCCCTGTTTCCCTGTTTCCCTTTTCCCCTCAGGCCTTTTCCCTTTTTTCCTTTTTCCCATCATCCCCGGCGAGATTCGAACCTGCGACCTCGCCTCCCTCTTTTGGGCTTGTAGTCCAATGGCCAGTCACCTGAGCTACGTCGCTCAGGTGACACAAATTCATTAATTTTTATGAATTATATACCACCTATTGTTTTCACCAGTCCTATTGTTATTACCTATTGTTATCAGCTATTGTTATCACAGTCACCTATTGTTACTACAGTCACCAGTCCTATTGTTATTATCTATTGTTATCAGCTATTGTTATCACAGTCACCTATTGTTATTACAGTCAGTCAAACATTCCATCGATTAGACTGAGATTTTTGCTGTCGCTTAATTTAAAAAGTTAAAACTTTAATTTAATGCAGAACTCAATGCATCTGATCGATTCGAATGTGATTGAAATAACGAGAGCGATAGTCGACGATAGTTCGATATTTTATGAGAGTGGGAACGAGGTAGAGAGTTTAGAATTAATTCCTATAGATTCCAATGAAAATCTAAACCAATTCAAACCCTGCCATTGCGCATAAGCGTCGTACAGTGCTTCAGACCAAACGTTCTCGTTTCGGGCTCAAGAAAGTACCTATCTCAATAAAATAAGATGCATTTTAATAATATACTTCTTAATAATAATAATAATAATAATAATAATAATATCTCTTAATTATATGTCTTCTAATAATTTACTTTAAATGTGAGAAAAGTTTAGTTTCGCCCAAAAATCTCGGTCAATAGTGGTCTCGAGATTTTTAGTTTCTGGTTATAAAACTGTGTTTCTGTTTATAAAACTGTGTTTTAGCAAAAGAATGTGGTTTATCGGTACAAACACTTTTTGCTCGGCGATTTGACTAATTAGATCATTCTCTGAAACATCATGAGTCCAGTTGACAGCGGATGTTTGGAATTGTTAGCAAGGAAAATAGCTTTAGCTTTTTCACTTTAGCTGATGAACTAGTTCAGCCAAACACTTTCCATAAGACTATAGCCCTTCCATCCGAATTTCGTAAATATATCCTACGTAAATTAAAGTTACTAAAATTAGGCGAAACCTCGCGACATAGCCCCTTTAAAGGCTTTTAAAAATGCAGATTTGAAGCGATATACCTAATTCAATAAAGGTTGCTTTGGTCATTGGTAATTGGGCATTGGAACTTGAAGCTATTGTTTGGCGGTCACTCAAGCAAAGCATTGCATTGTGTTCCGTATGCCCAAATGCCAATGCCCAATTACCAATGACCAATTACCGAAGCAACCTTTATTGAATTAGGTGTATATTGATGAATAGTGTCGTTTGAGCCAAGACTCAGTTGTCAGTAGGTGACTGAAAAATGCTATAGGATTAATGCATCTGGTGCATCATCTTAGTGCATTTATGTGATCTTAGCAATATTATGCAGACATAATTCTGGTTTGGGACCAACGGCCTGTTATCTTCATTTCAGAAGAAGCCTTAAAACAGGATTGATCTTGACGTCGGTTTTAGACATTGACACGTCGATGTATATTAAAGGCCAACATTAATATTAGACAGTCCTGAGCAATGGATGATGAACAGATCCGATCGATGTTTGACAAAAATTAATCAATAAAGAACATCATGGCTGAACCAAATTAGCCAGGTGAACGTCAGTTTAAAGACTGACTTCTTAAGTTCTGTTAAAAAGTTACCATTCGAATTTATTGGAAATAAAAATGGTTTTCAAATTACTTGAACAAGCTGCTAGACTGTTCTCGCTAGCACACAAACAGAACATCCAACTCAAAACGCTCCGGTGGTTTTTATTTTCAAAATTTTGCAATTTTTCTTACATGAACTTGGTGAGCAACACCGGAGAAATTAGACAAATAAAACAACATTTAACCTGCATGTAATTCCAGTAACCTCACATATATGATCGAATGTAAAAAAAAGTAAAATAGAGTATATAGGGGAAACCAAACGCACGATTCGTGAAGGCTTCACAGCTTCGTGATAAAGATAAATCCCCAGTCCCGTTCACGATCACCTATAACCCAGCACTACTTAATATTCAAGAAATACTTTACAAGAAACAACCTATTCTCCATTCCACAAATCACCTGCAAAAAAATTTCAAAGATGTTCCTTTCATCGCTCACCGTCATTCACCAAACCTTCGCGACCTAAACTAAAAAAACACTAACACGACACCAAAGCCCACCTCTGGCACTTTCCGCTGCAACTCCACTCATGGATGCCTCACCTGCCCTTACAGACCTTACATTGACAATGGTAGACTGACTTCGTATACTTTTAGCAACACCGGGGAAATTAGACAAAACAACATTTAACCTGTAATTCTAGTAACCTCACATATATGATCGAATGTAAAAAATGTCAGTAAAAAAACAGTATATAAGGGAAACCAAACGCACGATTCATGAACGCTTCACAGAACACAGACAAGGGACAAACAACCCACATCACGCCAACTCCACAGAACACAGACAAGGGACAAACAACCCACATCACGCCAACTCCACAGCAGCGGTCCCTACACATTTCAACTTACCAGGCCACTCTTCCGCGGACATGAGACTCATCCCGCTTGAACTGCAGCCTACCATCAATGCTTCCCGTCGAAAAGCACGCGATGCCTTTTTAATTCAAAGAGGGAACACTTTATCACCAGAAGGCATTAATCGAAGGAACGAACGCTGAACTCAGTTTTGTATCATACACTATATATTATTTTTATCTTATGTTTGCAAGTGTGCTGTCTACATGTCAGTGTATTAGCCAATCGTTTATAACCATGTATTTTTCAAACTTTAGGAGCCGTTACAATGTTTTCTTTCAGTATAGCCCTGGCCCTGAGGAAGACTAGTTCTATTAGTCGAAATATTGGTCATTTAATAAATCTGCCCTTTGCCGTAGTGCCAGCCTTGCATTCAGTTTTGTATTTTCACATTCAGGTGACGCCTGGCATGAGATCTTTCACAAGGAAGATCCGGCAACGACCAGCAAGTTTAATTTCTGCGTCGTGTGGACCTCTAGACTACCTCTGCATTCAAAGGTTTTGCTATTTTAAAATTTGTTTTGGGGGGAGAGAAGATTGGATACTAGCGTGAATTGAGGCGTTTTGGGTGTCATGGAAAGGGGCAAGAATTGAGGCGCATGCCGTTGTCATGAAAAGGGTCAATTCACGCTAGTATCCCACCTTCTCTCAACCCCAAAACAAATTAATAGCGACTGTGTACAAGTCTGATGCCAGAAAGATAACATCGAGACCCTAGGTGCCTGGGGAATGGAGAAGGTTACCCCTTACAAGCCTCCATTGCTTTCTCAGCAGTAAACTTGCAAGTTTTTTTGGTAAATTTTCCAAGACTCTTCTGAGTGAAGCAAAAATTTGCTCCTTTAGATCTTGACAGACTCAATATTGTATGAAAACAACAAATATCAGAACTTTCTGACAACATATGTTCTTTTTAGTAATATATATTAAACACGAGGAAGAGTGTTTCATCGGGATATCCAAACACCGAAAAGTGGGTTGAAAAACGAGGCGCAGCCGAGTTTTTTTTAAACCCACTTCGAGGTATTTAGATACCCGATGAAACATTCTTTTAATGGTTTGATATAGCTTGTCAAACTGATCATTAAATGAGGAGAAAACGAAGGAATCAAATCGCCAAAATCTGTGCTCATTAAGATCTGGCCAGTTCCAAACCACCGTCACGCTTTTTATTACTTCGAGAGAGAAACTTCAAGCAGTCAATGCGCAACAAATGGTAGATTCTACCTGCTATAGCTCGCGGGTAGTCCAGCACTTGTCCAAACGATGTCAGTGATTCGCTAAGTCGGACACCTTATTGAGAATTATATAACGTAATTTATTTTCAATAAATTTTTAAGTGTAAAAAAGAAAATCTAAAATCCCCACTCAGGATTGAACCTGTGACCTCAACTAGGCTTAGGCTAACATCAGCCTACGGTACCAGGATACCACCTAGCTTCTCGGGTTGTTTTATAAATAGGCCTAAATTTAACTATAAAAACTGCTAACCTCAACCTCAACTGAAAGATAACCAGTTACTCCGTTGTTTATTCTCATTAGGGTGTCCGACCTTCTTCTGAGCTATAGCATTTAGACTCTAACGCAACATATCAGAGGCATAGGCCTTAATCACTCAGCGGCCGATGTTGGCTCACCAGAGAATCACTTTGTTAGTGGGGGGGGGGGGGGGGGGGGGGGGGGGGACAGAGGGGTCAGAACCTCCCACTTCCCGTACCTTGTTCTCCCGCCTCCCGTACCTTTATCTCCCGACTCCCGCCCTTAAGCATCCCGCTCCCGACTGCCGTAAATTTAAAAAACAAACAAACATCCAAGTCATTTAATTAGCTACGCAATTCTTTGGCTTTTCCTAGTTGCTCTAGATTAACACACTTTTTAATAAAGTTTCGATTTACTTAACACCAATAAACACCAATGAATAACAAACCTTTTAATTTTTGCTGCGAAAGGCGCAATTTATTATGTAACCGTAGCAACGATGATATCTTCACATGTGAAGATAACATGTTATCTTCACATGTGAAGATATCATGTTTTTGCGCGAAAGCTCACCTGATATTTCACTGGTGTTTATATAGTACTATATAATAAGGGCCTGTTTTGGACTGTTCTTCGGACAAAACGCAAAACAATAACTCGCTTTTAGCACAGCTTTATGCCGCCCTTTATTAACGTGGTTTCCTGTTGATGGACTTTTTTAGAATCAAACTTTAAGTCAAATTTAAAAGTTTTTCGTTTTCATGACAAGCTTTATCCGATTGTGTACCGTAGAACATCAGCTGGGTGTCACGATTTCAGAAGGACATGAATCTCGCCATGTCATAGCCTGCATAACAGGCGTTATTGTGGCGCTCAAGCGGGTTTTAGGTCGCGAGCGCGCAGCGCGAGACACGAGCGCGAAGCGTGTCTCGTGCTTCGCGCTCGCGACTTAAAACCCGCTTGAGCGCCACAATAACGCCTGTTATGCAGGCTAGCCATGTCACGATGAAAACCAGAAGAACAATAACACCATTCAATTTGCTCCGTGTCTGCACATGTCTGGTCACTGTTAATTGCTCCAGCAAAAGTACACAAAACATTCTTCGAAAAGAATCATCTAAAAAATCGTCCGGTTGTGGCTGTTGTGTGAGTATCTAACTTATATCTACAGGACTCTAGGAATTCAAGGAAGACTAAAAAATACAACATTATTATGTCTATTATTGTCATTATTGCTGTGCTCAGTTTAAAACAGGAAAGCACACCTAGTAATTCATAATCTTTGGAAGCGATCTTGTCTTTATTTTCTATGAAGTCATTTCTCAGTGCTTCCCACGCTGTTTGTCCCCCTATTCTTATCGGAATCGATTTTGCTTTGTCTAAAACAAAGAACTGGGTAGTAAAAGAAACCATGCCACACTCTCCAGCGCGCTCATTTAAACGGCATAATTTCCCTTGACACATCCCTGCACCACGCGTTAAAATGTTTGGTTCTTTGATCGTATGGAGCAAGCTCTCACGAAGGCCTTCCATGAATAGATCTGTCACTTCCGCAGCGAAAAATACTTAGGCCGAATAAAATTGTCTTCAACGACATAGATTTGGCTTGCTCGCTCACTTGACTCACTTCTATATCAACAATATCGCCTCAGCGCGCGTCATGTGCATTCATGCTTGTCTTTCATGACGTATGACGTAATCGGCACTAAAAGGACTAAAAGGGTTTACAATTTCACCGGAAATAACCCCAAGCGGTCCCTCAAGCGCGAATTTTCATTTGCTGGACTTTGCTTGTTTTCCCAGAAGACGCTAAATGGAAGTAACATAAAATTTTGGGATCTTCTTTTTTAAGTGCTGTAACGACTTAATTAATGACAAAAGTTCGCTTTGAATTTCTCTCCCGCTTCCCGCCCCCTTTCAACTCCCACTTCCCGCCATTTCCTCTCCCGCCTCCCGCCCCTATTCTCCCGGGCTCCCGCCCCCCTGTCCCCCTCCACTTGTTATCCCCAGCCGAACCTCGTTTTATGATGATGGCTTGGCGGGGTAAATATTTTGTTTTTATACAAAATGGCGGGGCGTGATTAAAGACCATGTCATTTTTTTTTTAAATTTCGGCATGCACAGCTCTGGTGAGTAAGACTGGGGTAAAGTCTGTTCCAGAGCTATAGAGCCGCTCATTACAACCGCTGGCCAAACAAAATGAGGGCTCATGGACCAGAATGAATCCGACCAAGAGGCCTGTGAGAATTCTGAGTATGAACAACAACATCAACAATTTTATTTCATACCTTTCAATTACAACAGTATAGATACAATTTCGGTTAATTAATTAAAGTAAGAAATATAGATACTTGCCCACCGCTAATAGCAAAAAAGGCTAATCGAGGCGGGGGAAAGATTAATACAAACTTAAGTTAATAAAAGAAAAGAAAAGACTACCTAAATTAGAGGAGAAGAAAAAAATAAACAAACAAACAGAAAAAAAATAATGCAATAAGTGCAAAACCTAAATATAATGCATCAAACGAGATTGAGTTTGAATCAAGGCTAAAGATAGCATACGCCAAGACACTCTGATCATTGTCTCTTGAACATGAGCAGTAAACATTGCCTCGGAAAAACATTCAGGGTTTTGGAGGAAATAAAACTCACTGTTTGCAGTCCCAATTTAAAAGGATTGATAAAAAGCAGCCGCAATGCTGGCGTGGTGACGCCCCGGGTGACGTGATCTCAACTAAATGTTAGCAAAATTAGCAATTTTTTGGGCGTGCGTTGAAACTGTTTCGTTTTTAGAAAAAACAAATTTGAATCAAACATGGTTATAATAACGGTTTAAAGTAGAAAATGAAAGCGCTTCGTTGTAACAAGGACTTACAAAGTAATTTTCCGTAGCTTTTAATTATCAATTAAAATGGATTTCCCATAGGCATACGTATCGTTGCCGCTATGTTTGGCATTCGCAGCTTTTCTCTATTTATATTTATCCGGCGGGGATTGATCCTGGAAGACTTGCAATTTTCGCGTGCAATTTCTGTCCTGTTTTAAAACATATGTCTAATACATTATTTTAGCGACAAACCTAAGATTTTGTTATTCTCATCCCTTTCGAGCCAAATCGCATTTACCATAGAATTATTATTTATGGTCAAATAATGGTTTCAGTCAACCAATCAGGGGCGCACATAGCATCCCGCTTTTTTAATAAAAGGAACTACATATACAATGACATGAAACTGATTAATTTAAAATATAAAATTCCAGATAAAATGTAACTGGTGCTGCTAAGAAGTTAGGTCGGTCTGGCGATGGGAAACGAAACGTTTTATTGGGTATGGCCCTGCACAGCAGTTCTCCGAATATTTTGGTGCCATTCAGTTTGAAATCTCTGGATTACATCCAGCTAAGATACATGTGTTTTTAATAATAATAATAATAATAATAAAAGTTTGATTGAGTATTACTAGGGCTGGGAGTGACTGGATTGTTTTACATGCAAGTCTGATAAACTTTATTGTCTATTTGAAACAATTACAGTATAATGGATAAAATACACTGCTACGGATAATAACTTTTGATCAACCTCTCCTTACGGGCACCTCTCTATATGTATTACAGACAGTTTACTTGGTCACGAAGCGGTGATAATACAAAAACTGACACATAACTATAACTAGCTTAAACTTAAAACAATTCCTATAAAAATTAATTGTTGTACAAATGCCTGAAAACACATGGTTTCTAATATATTGGATAAAATGTACCGCTGTGGGCATTACTTAAAAATAACTTTTGATCAACCTGTTTGATAATACAGTGAAGCTCTCCAGTTTGACCCACCTCCATAATAGACTCCTCCCTTTTACGCAAGGTTCACTTGGTTCCAAAGATACCAAACTTCATAAATCCCAACCTCTATAATACGGACAATTTGATCTGTCCCTTTGGTTTCTGTACCAAGGAGGTTCGCCTGTAATTCTCTCTATATAATTTTCTATTTAACTTGATTATAGTCAAACAATGGACTTCACATACAAGCTTTTAGCTTAAACACGAAGTTCCGGTATAAAAGGAGCATGGCATGCCTGGCCATTCTCACCTCCAGTCGTCAATCAACCACTGAAGCATAAACAACTGACACAAAACATGCATCATTACTAATACCATTGCTAACACAATTTGGAAAAACTTTATGAAAGTTATATCAGAAGTCTTTATGAACTTCTATTTCTTTTCTTTTTTTTTGCTTAGATTTTTGAAGCAAATTATATTTAAAGGACGCGCAAGTTAACCACGTTTTGTGACTGAAAGACGCCTTAATTTGCTTTCCTGGGGAGGAGCTAAAAAACTTTTATACCGGAACTTCGTGTTTAAGCAATTCCTAATTTATTACAATATTGGTGTACAAATAATGCCTGAAAACACATGGCTTAAACAGTGCACAGGATATACTAATTATATTTACTTCTTAACGTTTAAGTAAAATGTACCTTTTTTGCTATCTTTAGAGATTTTTATGAATTGGGGGCACGATCGGCACGGTCCATTCAGAAAAATTTCCTGAAATGATTTTGGTTTTGTCCAACCAAAAAACGTTCTGAAAAGAAGTTCCACCTTTTTAGGGCTATATATTAATTATATGTATATATACCACTTTTTGTGTTGGACTTGTCTGATCGGAAATTTGCTGTTCCATTTGACAAATTGCCATTAACGATACTTTCTTGGTTGGACATAACTGATCCACTTTGTTTGCAATGGATGGATCCGGCCAAACATTCACAATTGCACACGTCATGCCAGCAACCTAAGGGTTAATATCTCATTGTAACAAAGGCCAATTACGCTCTTTTCATGTTTTATTAAAGAAATGGAATGAGATTCCTTTAGAAATTAAGAACGGTAAAACTGTTCGCTGTTTTAGAAATTCTATTTTACAATTTTTAGCGTGATCATAGTTTCTCTTATTTTGCATTAATTATTATTTTTAGCTTATTTTATTTCGAAAGTGACTTTTCTTTAAGACATGGCTTGTCTGAAAACCACCTATGGGTGACAGCGACTTCCTGTATACAGCCAGTTATAATAATAATAACAATAATAATAATTTTTGATAATTATAGGCAGGGTTCCATTATATAAGCAATGAATGAAATAAATACAGTCAAAACTCTCACTTTGGACACCTCTTATCATACCAACACTTCTCTATTAAGGGCAGTTTACTTGGTCCCAAAGAGAGCGAAATCCGTATAAACTGGCTACCTCCATAATACAGACACCTCCGTAATACAGACATCTGGATCTGCCGCGCCTGTTTGGTGTTCAAATTAGGGAGGTTTGCCTGTACTTAATAAGTCTTCAAAGTTTTCTAATGAAACCAACTCTTACTGAAGTATCACTTAATGAAATTCTGACTTCAGAGCAGCAATTTTTTACATGTCTGTTAAATATTCCAGTATTGATGCTAGATTGCATGGCAGGCACAAAAAGGAGAGGAGAAGGGAGGATTTTGGGTGCATGCAAAGTGCCTGGAGAGAGCCCCTCCCTTGATGCTCTTTCCACGCACTTCATGTGCGTCCAACATCCTTTCAAATCCCCTTACTTTTCTGGCATCTGCCATGCAGGCTATATTGATGCATTATTAATTTCTTTAAGCATATGTCATTCCACAGTGATTACAACGTTTTTCAGTGAGCATAAGACAGCAAAGAAGACCAAGCGGAAAAAAACAGATGGCCAAGCAAACACCCAGGGGGGTGAACTCGTCTTGAAGATTTCCTGTGTGGCATGCTGGGCAGTTTCCACGGACATAAACGTAAGTTGTTGGCATTGCCTGCACTGGAATGGCTTGGTAACCAGGAGGGGCTCCCCCTTGATAACCTATGTGTAAGATGAGCACAAAAAAGGTATGGTACTGTACTAGACTATAATGATGTACATGAAACAGAATAAAAAACAGGGAATACCTGATTAATTTCACAATAATTAAATATGTAAAGTGCATAGTGCAAAGCTTATTTAAAGATCTTATGGATTGGATACATTCAAGCTTTTAGCCAGCAGGGTGTCCAGGCATCCTGTGGATGACGCTTTTTTAAAGAAATTCATGAAAATTGCACCTATAATTCTTTAAAAAAAGGAATAATTGGAAATATATTCAGGACACCTACTTTTCAATTTCTGGCTAAAAGCCTGATCGGATAGTTCAAGATCGAAACCTTTTTGGGGGAGTGAGTGTCTGTTACATAATTATGATACAGCGTTAGACTAAAAGTAGTCCATTATTCCCTTAGAGATATTAAATAGTTTCAAGAGTGAGAAAAACACCTGAGCAAAATCAAGAATATCCTAGTATGTACATGTAGGGACAGAGCTACTGTAGCTGATATCTAAATATACTCTAGACTTGTATCTTGACAAAATGTTGATCATGAGGTAAATTGGAACTTTTTAAGTAACTATCCGTGTAAGAAGTAGGCAATTCTCTATTGTTCCGATGCATTTCGCTTTCCCCACATAAGAATGTTTAGATTTTCGTAGTGAGAATACGTCAACCTATGGACAACATGGTTTTGAAATAAAATTTACTGAAACTTTATTTTAAAGCGATGTTTCTTTTGTGTTACAAGATTTCATCCAATCGTGAGACTCCAAAACAATGGCCAAGAAAGACTTCTAATTTTCCATGTTCCCCACATAGAATTTTTGTTGCATTAAAAATCACAATAGTTTTCACTAAAAGGGAATTAATTAGTAAACTAGAGATAAATAAATGCGCTGCCTGATGAAGTTATGGTAGATTTTCATGTTTTAGCCAATGAGGTGGACGGTTTCAACAATAGCACAATTCACACCTTTCTGCATTCCGTGGATTTGGGTTGCCTACTTCTTACATGGATTGTTACTTAATGTCGATAGTTTTACCACTCAAGTGGATTTCATAGCAGTCATCAAGTATAATATTATTATTATCGCGTTCGAAGAACGCAATCCTAATTTCGTGTTGGTTGTCCTGTGGTTTATGTGCAGTAAAATTTGAGATTTTTTGGTAACGGTCTTCCAAATGGCCACCCCTATTGGTTTTTTTCAGGGGCTCATTTCCGCCGGAAATTCCTTTGAACGCGTCTCCATAATCTGTGATTACTGCTAGTAATATTGTCAATTTAGGCATGTACATTCAGTAGTCTAAAGAGTTAATATGCAAAACTTAATTACTTGGCACATATCCTGGAACAGGTGCATTTGTAATCACTGGTTGTGCTGCCTGGTATCTCTGTGGTCCATTGGTGTATGGTGGAGGAGCTGACATCTTTTGGGCATCTAAAACATCAGAAAATTGTCAAATCAAAATTATAATAAACAACAGTCAGGAACTTAAGGATTTCCGGACTTCATGATGTCCTTCCATTGCCGAGTGGGCCTTAAACATGGCTTAAACCAGCGCTCCCACTGAGTTGTACGCTGTTCAGCCATGTTGACTCAAGCGGCGAACACGTTCGATAAGCCCGCCTTAAATGACGTTATGTTCGTTCAGGTCATTGGCGCGGGCGAGGAGTATTGCGGTCGCATATTCTCACGGCCAATAAACAACTTGTAGCTTCATTTCATGCAGTTTTGGAAGGAACTACGGTCGAAATGTACAGCCAAAGCACTAGAGGGCCAGAACTCTTCTCTTTTTTTTTTCAGGTAAAATTTGTCAAATTCCTTAAAGTTAGTGCAAATTCGACAATTCGGCAATGTTTACGACATGAAAACAAGTCAGTATGCCAAAAACGGCTAATTAGGAGCGATGTTTATTTTTTTTCTAATTTAGTCACTTTAGACAGAGGTCGAAAAAATATGGAGATTCCAAGGTTGGTTCTTTCTTGGTATTTTATTGGGAAAACAATGGTAAAACATTGGTAAACAACATAGTTTCCCAACCTTGGAAATTGGGTTACATTTTCCATATTGGTAATGTATTTTTTGAAATCTCAACATTGGAAATATTATATCAAATTAGGTATACCAAATTGGAATACCATTTTCTGTTGAAAACCATGTTAAACTAACTTGGAATCTCCATATTTTTTACTGTGTTATTTTAGTTTTCGACCAAGCCCTTCAAATATAAATAAAATTGACAAAAACAAATAAAAGTAAATGTAAGAGAAAAGAAGTCAGACCTTGGGAAGCCCTTTGAACGGGGTTTAGTTAAAATTGGGGGACTGGATCTTAATAAACAAAATACAACATGGCAGACAGAAGCAGAGTTTCATCAGAAGTGATGTTGGGTGCACTGACAGCTTACTGATAGATTACCAACAGGTAACCGACAGATCATTGACAGTCGGTTGACAACCGGCCAACATTTTTATCTGAAAACTGACGCAACTGTTGGTAAACAGTCGGCTGACAAATGGCCAACAGTCGGCCAACTGTTTACCGACATTTAGCCAGTTTTTAGATAAAAATGACGGCCAACTGTGGGCTTTTTAGTTTATAGATTTCTCGCACCTGTTCTGCATGGTGTTATTGCCTGTCAATAAACTGTGTTGCCCAAACATTGCAGTATGTGTTTAATAGAGCAGTTTTCAATTGAGTGTCGTAAAACCAAAACCAAAGTAATTACTCTGACCAATCACAGCAGTCGTAAACAATCCAATGAACCAATCAGAGCTCGAAGCAATTACATGTCGCCGGCGCCAAGCGCGGGAAAACGCGTGCGAGCAAGTCACGATTGGTTTTGGTTTTACTTCTGATTGGTCGAGAAAATGGCGCGAGATTTTTTAGCCAATCACAAAGCGTAGCAATGCAAAACCAAAGCAATTGTGTAATTACTTTCGACAGTCAATTGAAAACTGCTCTATTATGTAAATATAAAAACCAACATTTTGGAGTCATCATGATGCCATTGCCAAGGTAACTACATGTACAATGTGTAAATATTCTGTGAGTATATAAAGAAGCAGCGTCCGCAATATTACAATGGCAAATAACCGTTGTTGCTACGGTCAGCGAGGTTATTTATTAAAAAGAACCTCACTGACGAACAGTGGGCTCATTCAAACAGGAACGCCACAAAAACAAAAATTTATATCTAGACAATGTTTATTTTGAAAATTGCGGAGTGTGGCTTACCAAAATGATGTACTTCTTGTCTTGAAAGCTCAATTAATGATCCGCTAAATAATTAACCTTTCAGGTCGATTCGATTACTATTCTCAGTTCCTGTAAAGATGAAAAAATATCAAATATCAACGCACGGTGTTGGAAAACAATCTCAAGAGTTTTTGGTATCTCAAGGCGAAGAAATAAGCTTACCTTTTCACGTTCTAATGGTTTTTATTCACAAGGAATTTTTAAGCTACACATAAATATCACGTACCGGAACGTAATACTCGCAACAGTTTCCGCAACAACAAGAAATAACCCCAGGTTTGTCTTCTATAAACTCGAACGAGCTCAGCGCATCTTCGGCCGATGATACATGTACGTATGAATGACATCACTGTAATATTTATCATGTGATAAACCTATGGCGGTCTACAAATTGTCTCTTGGGTACCCTGGAAAGAACGTCATATTGTTCTCCATAATTATTAAGCCTCCTTTTCGTATTCTAATAACTCTCGAGAATATTACAGTAAAAGAAATAAAATAAAGTCTCACTTCTTTGTCTTTTATAAAACCCTTCGACTCTTAAATCGCTTCAAAGTCCTCTCTTTAGGGAGGGGTGGGTTGGAAATATCTGTTGCCTTGCTAGGGTAGAGTGAGGGCACTTTAGCTTCTTCTTTCGGATCACAACCAGCCAAAATGGCGATCGATGTGGGCATGTGGAATATTCTTGTGATGGGTTTTGCCTTCATGTTCATCTTTACGGCCTTTCAAACAACAAGCATGATTGAGGTAAGTGTAGTTGTTTTCATTTCTCGAGAACCTATCTTTAGTAATGAACAAAGTACTTCTCAATTTCGCTGTATATTATGGCCTTGTCAATGGCCTGGCAGGCCATTGACAAGGCCATGAACAACCTGGAGCCGGAAAGCTCAATACTTCAATTTTATTTATTGCGTATTATTCCTATAAATTTTGAGTCACAAAGGCTCACTTTTTCATACTTTGTCTCTCGATAAAAGATTGTGGGTCATGGCTTATGTACGACGACGTGACTGACGTCATAAAACCTAATACAATACAACATATAAGAAAATACATTATAAAATACTCAAGGAAATGCCCGCGCTATGATTGGTTAAACCGAGTTCATTATAACTCGATAAAGCATGCGCGTGACGTAAGGTTCATTTTAACTGTTTTTATTTTATAAAAGAAATAAAAAAACTTGTTCCTCGTGCATTGTTGAGTTATATAAGCACTTGGGAATTTTTAAGAACACTCGAGAAGTGCGAGAAGCACTCGCCTTGGGCTCATGCTTCTCTGCACTTCTCTCGTATTCTTAAAAATTCCCACGTGCTTATATAACTCAATAATGCACTTGGCGCGTTTTTTATTTCTTTAATACAATACAACCTAACACTACCTAACACAATACACCACAATACAGTTGTTGTACACGAGCCATGACCTGAGATTGTCAACAATCCATTATCGTATCAATATATTAACTTAAGAACTTATTTGCATCACAAACAATCTCAAGCTGTCGCATGGGGCTTTAATATAAGCTTTAGCGTAAGCATAATTTTTAAAGTTCTAGATAAAACTTAGAATCACATGCCATCCCAATTTCTAAGTTGAATTGTTACGTTAAGTTCAGTTACGTCGAGTTGTTACGTAAAGTTTATTTTTGCCAAGGATTTTATAGCAAAATTGAAATGTTCAAACAAAACCTTCTTACATTTTTATCTCGTGAAAATGCAAAGCGTGAACAAGATAAAAATTATAGTATACGGAAACAGATATGCAAATTTTCTCTAGCTCCGTCATCTGTAAACTTTTCTAATTTCCTAATACATGGTGTATGCATGTATCACATATTGCTGTCATTGCTTGCTCATGCACTTGGCTGTAAACCTTTGTTGGTAATTCCCCAGTGTATTACGCCATGTCTTGTTTCACACAATGCATATTTATTTATGTCACGCTAAGATGTGTTATTTACAGCAGTGACACTGCTAAAAGTCAATTTAAGGATTATCAAAAGCTTGAAACTTAATTACAAAATATCAAGAACAACTAAAATTAATCTTGCGTTTCCTTTTTAGAGCCCTTTGATTTGTAATTAGTTTCACTAAACAAAATCAACGTGTAAATAACTTTATTGTATGCTCTCTAGGCCGGGCTTCTCTGTCCTCTCATGCCCTTGATGCCTACTTTTCCTGAGGGAAGAGGTGGTTGAGGGGGGGGGGGGGGGGGGGGGGGGGATTAGGAACAGTTTTGGGTAATGGTGTGCCACTGGAACTCTGAAACCTTTGCCCTATACCATACTATGTTGAGCTGCAGCTGCATCTGCATGCAACCCTATTCTAGACTCAAGGATACAGTATACTTTCAGGAGTGTCTCCAGTGTAGCAGCTCTTAGAGTCTCGAGATTACTCTAATAAAGAAACCTCAACCCCATATCAAATTAAAGCTTATAGAGCCGGCTTTCTAAATAATAAAAATAATCTTTAATAATAATATTTTATTACCTTTCATTTTCTAATAGAGTGAATTGTAAAACATTTTATGCTTAAATCCCAGCATCTGAATCAGCTTTTGAAAGCTACATGTACAACTCAAAGCGATTATTATATTTTGGTAATTTTATTTGTTCCCGGCTGAGACTAAACCATTAATCTGTAGTGTGTGCATTTCTTCGAGCATTCTTTATAAAATAGTTCAGTGAACTTGATTTAAGGCAGCTGTGGTATGTGCATTTGTTTGAACTTTTTATAAACAAGTAGAGCGGTTTTCAGTTTGGTGTCGTAAAACCAAAGCCAAAGTTATCACAGTGACTCTGGCCAATCACAACAGACACAGACAAGCGAATGAACCAATCGGAACAGACACAGACAATCCAATGAACCAATCAGAACAGACACAGACAATCCAATGAACCAATCAGAACAGACACAGATAAGCGAATGAACCAATCACAACAGACACAGACAAGCTAATGAACCAATCACAACAGACACAGACAAGCCAATGAACCAATCACAACAGACACAGACAAGCCAATGAACCAATCACAACAGACACAGACAAGCCAATGAACCAATCACAACAGACACAGACAAGCCAATGAACCAATCAGAACTTGAAGCAAATACGTATAGCTGGCGCCAAGCACAGGAAAATCTGTGCGAGTATTAGTCGTTATTTGCTTGTGAAAGTGGCCAATATCCTTAAGCCAATCACAAGGCATGGCAATACAAAACCAAAGTAATAAGTAGTAGATAAAATATGAGCGGGAGATCTGTATGGGCGTTTACAATGGCTTGCCTTCGGCTCGCCATTGTAAACGCCCATACAGATCGGACGCGAATATTTTATCCTACTTATGAAATGAAACAATGAGTAGAGATCTTCATGAAAAGTTAATGCATACTAATTAGCTGAGCAGATGTCTGTACTGTTTAATAATTCATCAACTCAGTTGATTTGTATTGGGGTTTACAAACCTTCATTAAATTTTCATTTTTTTTGTACTTTCCTTATGAATTATTAACGAATTTTATAATTGCTAATTAAAATAACTTTTGACACTCAAATGAAACCGCTCTATGTAAATAAGATATAAAACTTAATTATAAGAAGAATGTACACATGTACCAGTAGTGAATAACACATTTTGAATTTTTACCAGCCTACAGTACTGCAGAGTTACAGAAATAATACAGACCCAGAAAGTGAGTAACAAACAAAGACAGTCAAGCTACATGTAGTTTAGAGGGATAGTTTCATGGTTCAGCGCATGTGCACAGATCTAAATGCTTTATTCGCTTGCTTACAGTTGTACTAATTTTATCGGTTGAAAAACCACTCACATTTACCTCAATAATCACATACTATAATTAGTCCAAACAAAACGAAGGATGACCAAAATTCACAGAAAATGTCGACGGATTACACCGACAAAGTCAACACTGAATAAAACCTTTGACCCAAAGGATTTATTCTACGCTCTGGTGACTTTCATGGCGCACATTGGTATGTATAATCATCCATTCAATCAGTGACATTTTCAAGGGCAAATTTCCCGCCAGAGTTATCTGATCTACTTGCTTCCGATTGGTCTAAACAATGAATTTAAACCGGTTACGTTATAGCTTGCACATGCGCCGTACCGTGAAACCCTCCCTTTAACCTTAGGTGGCTTCGTTGTTATTTCGGATGCACTGGTCAATGACAAACTTTGCTAGGAAATAATTTTTTGGCTTTATACCCAATGGCTTTATAGCAGTGATAATATGAAAGAATTTGATAGACTACATTGTAGTGCATCCAAAATTACAACAGAGTCATGCACCTTTGTGTTAATATTTAATTATTCTTAAAATACTGTAGAGTTCTAAAAGTACATGTAGCAGCCCCCATTCCTTTCGGGAATTACTAGAAAGGTCCGAAAATCAACGTTACTTTTGGGCTGACCACTACTATTGGAATTCTACGACTGGTATCAGTACAATTATTAATTTAATATCATTGTTCTTTTTATGTGTTGTAAAAATTAAACATACATGTATACACACTGTACATGAGCCTTTACAGGTGTATTTTATTAAAGTCATAAAACATTCCCTTGAGAGAGAGGAAATTTAGAGGGTACAGCTGTATGCATCTTGTACCCAGAATTCTTTTGCTAACTTTACTTAAGTTAGTAATACATAATTTGTACTTCACTGACATTTCAGAAATTGAAAATAGTATCTTAAATTTTTATTTGCAGAAAAGATTGATGGATATATAAGGTTGGTGTGATACATTGATTTAATAACACACTTCACTCAGTCTCTACAGCAAACCGAACAACTATGGATGTATAATTAACATATACATGTATATATTTTTTGCATTGTTTTTAGCTTGGGTATCATCTACTCTGTGTTCACTGTGGCAAACTGGCTTGCACCATCTTTTGTTGGCTTATTCGGACCCAGAGTGTCCATGATAGTCGGAGGGATCTGTTATGCGTAAGAGAGTTTCTTGTTATTTAAGAATATTAAGTAGCCAGTTCATCTGGGCTTCACAACTGGGCCACTTATAAGTGTAGTGTCGGTTGAGGATGGTGTTCTGTTTGAAGATGAATCAAACAACACGGAAAAAATCTGCCTCGCGAAGAGGAAGAAAATCGAAGGAAGCAACTGCATCAGACAATAATTATTGTAGATCGCGTGGTTGTTGTTTTAAAAGACAGTATGGAAATTTTAGAACTGGATGGATATCCTTGGAAAACATACATGACTATTGTTAGTTGAGCCCCAAAGAAAAGGAAAAACGATGTCAATGTTAGCCAAAATTATCAAAGTTGATCTCTTGCTTCAACTTAAAGAAGGGAACTCTCTTTTGGCAAGAGTGTGCTGGCTGTGTGACATGAAGGGCAGGAACTGTGCCACTTTTTTTCCCAAGTCAAAGATGAAATAAATTAAATAAGCCAAATCATTTCACTATTGCTACTGATCACAAGGTTGTTAGAGCCTAGAGCTCCGTATTAATGTTACACTGTACCTCCATTTAGTAGTCCAGCGATTGTTTTGTTGATGCCACTATCGTGAAGAGCTTTTGTTACTGACTGTGTAATTGACAGGGCTTTAAATATTTGTATCTCTGATGAGGTGTAATGAAATTTAAACGAATTTGTTGTATGGAAAGCCAACAGTCGTATTTTTTAGTGTCTCTCCCCAGTCCCACTCTCCATATTCACACTCACTCCAGACCTTTCATTCAAAAACTGGGCGAAAATTATGACATGCTTTGCAGTTGAACCAATCACAAACAAGAGTTTTGTTATTGATATGATTATGCTTATTACGGTTTTCTTTCAGTTTGTTTATAGCTAGCCTCATTGAACCAAGAGCATGGAGTATATACTTGGGATCTGTTGTTATCGGATATGGAGCAAGTGGTATGTTGCTTAATTCACAACATATACCGTAGAGTTCGAAAGTAGCGGCCCCCATTACTTTTGGAATAAGCAGGCCTAAGGGGCCCCAACTTTCAGGTATAGCCGCTATGGGTAAAGCCCTGTCACACTATTGCGTATGAGAAAAACGTATGAGTTGTGTATAAAAATTCATAATAAAAATAATTTTCATACGCACAAAATGCTCTTGAAAATACAGCATACTTGACCTATGAGTAACGTACCTCTCGTGTATTCAGTATATGCCTAGCATATGCTTAGCGTATAAACCATATATATGTCTGAATACGCTCAAAATTTTTAAGCATGCTTAAAAAAAATTTCTGCCTCGCTGTATACAAGCATATACAACCATATGCGACCGTGTTTGAAACATACAAATATATATGTTGTGGTTCAAATTTTTCTTTGGTTTAATTTTTTTTAAACCAGTTTGATTTTTGTTTTCCTTTGTCTCAGAATATGATAATGAATCGGAGACAAAGGAAAATCAAAATCAAACTGGTTTGAAAATTTTTAAACCAAAGAAAAATTTAAACCACAACATATACAACAGTATGCCTAATGTACTCCTTGCGTATACCAGCATATGAGTGATATTTTTCATACGCTGGCATACGCTAGTACAATACGCAATAGTGTGACAGGGTCATAAACACAACTGCAGAATAGCTAGGCATAATATCGCCTTATAATTCTCGTTTCCTCATTGATTCTTTGGTATTCTTCGGCATTCTTGTACCTGTACATTACAGTAAAACACTAAGCTATTCCATCTGTATGAAATCATCACTATGGTATTTTAGATTGGACCGTTACTTTCGAGTGGGCTGTTACTTTTGGTTAGGCGGTTACTTTAGGGAATTACTAGAAAGGTCCGAAAATTAACATTACTTTCGGGTAGTCATTACTTTCGGTGGGCCGCTACTTTCAGAAAACTAGGGTGATATGTAACTGAACGTTAACTTTACAATATTTCTGGTTTGAAAGCTATAAGTTTTATGACAAGGGTCTGTTCATGTGGAGGGCTCTTTAACCTTTTCACAGCCATGTTTCTTCAAATTTCATTCTTTCCATGGCCACTAATTTGAAATGGGTAAGGCAACTGTGGCCATGAAAGAGTTAAAGTGCCAGTTTTCATTTTTTGGAAGGAAATGATGTATTTAGTAACCTGTCCAAACTGTTGTTCAATCGATAAAGCGAAAACAGTTTGTTTCAGCTGTACTTTTCACATTTGCACGGTCGTCATTAAATTTGCATGTCCCTGAAGTTTTAGTCACTTTCGCTGGCTATCGTTTGGAACTTCAGGAACAATTGCAAATTTAATGGCAGCTGTACAAATGCAAAAAGCATGGCTGAAAAAAATGTTTTCCCGTGATCAAATTGAAAAAAAGGCTTGTACATGTTACTAATAATACAATGCATTATTTATTTCCTTTCAAAATTGGGGAAAAATGTATTGGAGGGTTTGTACTTGACTGTGGAGCAATGGACAACAACAAAGAAAAAAGAGTGGTAAATTTTGTACATGTGAAGTACATTATTTTATAAAAGCAATAATGTCCAGGATCACTAACCTCTGTTAAAGAATCAATGTCTGGTAATTATTGATTATTATTAATCAAAAAAATAATAAAATAGCTTCAGTCCAACTGAAAATGAGTGGTGTAGTACATACATGTGTACATTCAAGCAGAATGAGATCACTAACTTCTGTTGTAGAATTACAGTCATTGCAGTAAATATGTAAATATTAAATGTTTTTAAATAAACACTTAATAACTGATCCTGAGGGAAATAAACAGTGATTTTTTTGTTTCCCGAGAATCTCGATGTCTCCCGAGATGAAGTCGAGGGCAACATTGAGATTCGAGGGAAACAAAATTCACTGTTTCCCAAGGGATCAGTCATTAAGTGATTTGTTATAATAGCAACGCAAGGCTGTTTGAAAATTGTGCCGGGCACTTGAGGTAAACAGGGCTCGAAATTGCGCCCGTATCGGACGCATTTGGGACTAAAATATGTCTATTAGTCGCGATTTTGCGATTGTTTTACGGCCTAGTTAATAAAGGATTAATATTTGTAACTGGTAGTTGTATTTTTATCCGAAAAATCCTGTGAAATTCGCGTTGAATGTTACGTGACTTAATCGTCGATTTTATGCTCCATTAATGCGGTTTCCAAGAAGTATCACGAGCGCACTTTTTCAGACTTTCTCAGACATTTCTTGTCCCTCATTTTCGGTTCCGATAGTAGTATTTAGTTTTTTTTTGCGACTAAAATTTTCGAACTTGCGACTAAATTTTAGGAATTACTCGCAAATTGCGATTGAGAATTTTTTTTAATTTCGAGCCCTGGTAAACATCAACCACATTATAATCATGCCACCTTTTGTCACAGTTTGATAAAGTGCAATAGTGGGCATGCAGTGCACTATTACAAAAAATGTAGCCTTTGATGTAAAAAATGTTGCCCGCTTTCGCAAATGTTGCCTGCTCATGGACATTTGGCAGGAAACATTTTGTTTGTTAGATGTCATTTGACCATGAATCAACCAATGAATGTGCGCATTGTATTGACTCCAGCTATACAACAATATTCTTGATTATTTATTACAAATTTTATTAATAGCTTCATTGTAACTACTAGTAGCTATTATGTGTATTAAAAAAATTAAAAAGTCTTTCTTTCTTTTATTGTGTTTCATTCTCAGTAATATGGACTGGTCAAGGTAATTTTTTGACAATAAATTCAACTCCGGAAACAATTTCAAGAAACAGTGGCATCTTTTGGGCCCTGCTTCAGTGCAGGTAATAGCTTGATAAGGAGACACTAAACAAACAAACTTTTATGGCCGATTGATAGTTAAGTGGACTCTGTCACGAGGGCGCATGCGCCAGTTTCTTGAATCGAAACTTGAAAAGTTCAGCCTAAATTTTTCAAGTTGAAGGGTAAATTTCAAAATGGTGGCGGCAGACCCAGGCCTCTCCCATAGATTGGCGTTTGCCACTGTATGTTAGTTAGGGATTATTTTCGATTGGCATGATTGACAAATCAGTCTCTAATTGGTTGAAAAATGTCAGTTGGCTAGCTACAGTGTACAGAGGAAGTAGTTCACTTTAAAATTATTTTAAGATTAATGTTGAACATCAATTATAAACATTTTAATTGGCAGGAATAAGATCTTCAGCCAGACTTTTGATCAATCTGCACTGTTGTCAAACATGCTTGTTTGTGCAATGCATATAACTATGAAGAATTAAAACACAGATCTAGGGTATTTTAGTCTGTGCTAATTAAAGAACGTTACTAACATTACTAAACAGGACTCTTTATTTTTGTCTTAGCTTGCTCTTTGGAAACATGTATGTTTACTATCAGTTTAAGAGTGAAACATCATCATCAATTTGTAAGTGACAGATGATAATTATCTTGAGTATTTACTAGATTACCCAAGTGCTAGAAGTTAAAATACAAAAATTATGACAATATGACTTTTCAAATACACAATGTATCCCTGATCTAACATCATTATCAAGTAGAGAATGACATTACATGTATTAAAGAAGAAGAAAGGTGAAATTAGTGAAAAAAGAGAAAGGTGAATTAGTGAAAACAATAGTAATATTACAATATTCTTAAGTTGACTCTTCTTTTGTTATTCTTTACAAGCTGACTCTGTTAGAAGAACAGTGTATACAGTATTCACAACTGTTTGTGGTTTAGGAATATGCCTTTTATTTCTACTACGGAAGCCAAGAGATATGGTAAGAATTACAGAAAGCAATGTAACCCTTTCAGTCTCAGAGTTGATTGTTACAGTAAGACCAAAAAAACCTAGCTCTGTTATATTACTACTAACACCTAGTTAATGTCACTGTTCCGTTAAATTGAACCTCCAAATAGTGTCTCCGTAATTGGTTAATAATTCGATCCATAACTTATGTAGAATAAAGACCACCAGACACAATTGGCGTTAAATAGGGGGACACCGCTCGGTGATTGGCGTGACAGGCGACTTCCATTGCGTGACCTTTTAAAGCCTCACTTCTTCTGGCACTACGAGCTGCAACCTAGGCCAACAATGCGCTGCAGCGGCAGCACACCTAAGGCCAGCAACGCGCCACTCTGAGAAGAGTATTGGCAGGTCTAAAAACTAGAGCGCTACGAGCTGAAAACTAGGCCAGCAACGCGCTACAGCGGCAGCACTACGAGCTGAAACCTAAGGCCAGCAACGCGCAAACATAAACAACTAAATGACCTATTGCGCCTCACCTATCTAACCAGCGGTGCTGGATCGGACCGGAATATTGGCAGGTCGATAACGTGAAAAAACGATAGAATAAACTGGTAAACTAAGCTTGGGGAAGTCGCTGCGCAGACTTAACCGATCGCCTATCCCCGAGAAGTGGCCCCAAGTTTATTGATTTGACACAGGGAGGGAGGGAGGGTAACTTTTACAAAACTTGACAGTGAGTAAATCAACTGAAGGCAAATGTGACTTTGAACCTTTTACATTGCATTTTATAGCTAGACAGTGTTCGTGGCCAAAACCAATGGCTGAGGCTGTACTATATAGTGCCTAGATTTCGCATGATAACAAATGAGACATGAATAGAGTATTTACTGATTTAACCACTGAGAAAACTCGAACTAACTAGCAAACCAGACAAGGTTGCAACATGCTTACAAAAGTAAAAGTACTATTGATAAAACAACCTTTGTACGTCTGGGTTGCGAGTCTAAAGTACAGTACACAAATACAATAGCATAAAAATAGATGCCCCACGGGGCCAAGAGCGTCACGCTCCATTAACTGCATTTTACATTTGTATTGTAAAACTTTCTTAATGTCACTGTTCCGTTAAATTGAACCTCCAAATAGCGTCTCCGTAATTGGTTAATAATTCGATCCATAACTTATGTAGAATAAAGACCACCAGACACAATTGGCGTTAAATAGGGGGACACCGCTCGGTGATTGGCGTGACAGGCGACTTCCATTGCGTGACCTTTTAAAGCCTCACTTCTTCTGGCACTACGAGCTGCAACCTAGGCCAACAACGTGCTGCAGCGGCAGCACACCTAAGGCCAGCAACGCGCCACTCTGAGAAGAGTATTGGCAGGTCTAAAAACTAGAGCGCTACGAGCTGAAAACTAGGCCAGCAACGCGCTACAGCGGCAGCACTACGAGCTGAAACCTAAGGCCAGCAACGCGCAAACATAAACAACTAAACGACCTATTGCGCCTCACCTATCTAACCAGCGGTGCTGGATCGGACCGGAATATTGGCAGGTCGATAACGTGAAAAAACGATAGAATAAACTGGTAAACTAAGCTTGGGGAAGTCGCTGCGCAGACTTAACCGCCACAGATGCACGCGAAGCGGGTATCCCCCCAAGCAAAAAACAAATAAAATTAAAATAACTTCAAGGAAAAAATGAACATTTATTATTTAAGAATGCTAGCCATCCTGGGGGCTGCAGACAGCAGGACCTGTCGTGGTGTCCTGATATACAATTGGTAGCAGTCTGAAGACCAACGGCCTAGAACTTTAATCAACCAGTCTGGCAAACCGGCAGCAGCCGCTGTGGAGGCGGCCCCTATGCGAAAACTATGACCCTTAAGACTATGATAGGGGAGCCTAGCGTGACGAGCGGCGTCACGAAGCAGGCAGATAACGGCTGACCTAGTGAGAAGTCTACCGGATTGAAAAGAAAAAAGTGGACCCGGACAAGGACACCCGGATTGAAAATACTGTTGCATGGCGGCAACGGCACACACGGGTGTGTCTTCCCGGGCAATGAGAAGAGACTGACCCGCTCGGAAGGAGTCGGTCTTAGACGATTTAAGAGTAACAATAATGTGTTGCGGGCTAGCCAGACTGGGGTGAAATGACACACATTCGGTACTTAGGTCAAAACGAGGGCGAAACGTGTGAACCCCTTGGTAGGTGAATTCACTGCAGCGCAGGAAGCCATAAAAGGCAAGAGTGAATGCGGCCCAAACCATTGAAAAATCTTTGGGATCCAACCAGGCTTGGAGAAAGGGACGAATAGCAAGTAAAACCCCCGGGGTAACGGGTTGCCGTAGGATCCGTTGTTGCCCTTGGTAACGAAGAATACCTCGCAGAACTTTTTTAAGAAGCAGTTTACCCACTAGAGGATCGCTGTGCCCACAGGAAATGTGGAGATTACGCACAGCTGCAAGATACAATTTGATTGTACTATGACGGACTGACCTTGCTAAGTAGGAAGCAAAGTAAATAAGGGTTCCTTCAGAAGCGGGGAGAATGTCACCACCCTCATGAACTAGACGGTGCAGGAGACAAAAGCGTATAAAACGTCTTTCGCCAGAGCCGACGAACCGACGGCCCGAAAGGACGCAATAAGATCCCTGGTACGGGTAAGTTTATCATCGGGAAGGCGGGCCTCCATCCGCGTAGTGTCTAGAACAATCCCCATAAATTCTAGTACCTGGGAAGGGCCCAAAGTTTTGGCGGCCACTACCGGGGCTCGAAGTGACATAAATACCCGTAAAAGGGTGCTAAAGGAGGTTAAACACTGTACCCGGGAGCGTTCAGCCACAAAAAAGTCATCTAAAATATGGAGTACATTTTGTAGGCTGTAATTGTGTTTTAGGATCCATTCCAGCGCATCAGAAAGTTGGTTGAAAAGATAAGGGGCGCTACGGAGCCCGAAGGGAAGGTAAAGGTCCACATAAAACTGGGCTTTCCAATAGATACCCAAGAGGTTCCAATCATCGGGATGAATAGGGATGAGGCGAAAGGCTGACTTAAGGTCAGTCTTAGCCATGTAGGACCCCGGCCCCAAGGACTTAAGAACGCGTATAGCGTCATCCACCCGGACATATGGGAGAGAATAGGGGTCCTTTGGGATATAGTCATTAACACTATGCCCTTCTGGGTAGGATAGGTGGTAAATGGTCCGCCACTCAGAGGTGTGCTTCTTAGGGACCACGCCCACCGGGTGACATTGCAGGTTGGGGAGAGGGGGTGAGCTAAAAGGTCCCGCTACCCTCCCCAAGTTAACCTCCTTAGCAAGATTACTGTTCACTACCTCAGGGTGTTGGGAAGCGGAAATTAAGTTGCGAGATACCCTAGGGGACTGGGGACCAGTGTAACCTACATGTGTGCCAAATCTTAAAGAATTAAGTAAATTATTAACAAAGGTACGATTAGGGTGGCGTAAGAGTTCATGTTCAAGGACATCAAGCTTGATTGGAGTAGACACTGAAGGTTGCTGGGAACGAGACTGCTGGAGTACTTTACTTCTTGCCACGGTCGCTGGAGAGCTGGGCCCTGGGCTCAGGTTGTCCGGATTTGCAGCGCAGGATTGAGTGCGATGGAGAGCGGCATCTGCTGCACACATGCTGGAATTGGCAGGACCGGCGGGTGCAACCGCCAGGTTTGTTAAAGTTGTAGCAGGTTGATGAACCGGGACTCCTGGCTGGGCGGCGGGCGGGGTCAGCAACGGGGCAGTCTGTTTGACTGTGGTAGGGGCTGGAACACAGGAAGCAGTGAGGTTTAGCTTGCCCCGAAAAGGTGACAGTCCACAGCTCCAGGTCCATGAGACCCCAATTAAGGGTCAGGTCCTGGGAGGCGCGGCGACGAAACTGTTCATCGTAGTGGAGCCAGGCGAGCCCCCTAAACTTAGCTTCCGCTCTACTGATGATTTGTAAATACTTAATTAACTCCACGGCCCTCCGAGGGTAGGCGGTTACAAGCACGAGCATGAACGTCGAATAGGCGTCGACCCACTTGTGAAAAGAATCAATCACAGCTTTCTTTTTGCGGACCATCGTGATTGGGGTACCCGTGGTGCCTGGGGCCGAGTCTTCCAAACGAAACTGGAGGGTAGGGGCCTGGGGGTGAGTTAACGAGTCTGGCAAAAGTAATGAAAAGTCAACGTACTCACCCCGCAGGATTTTGTCCTCCAAAGAGCGATCCAAAGGACGATGGAGACCAAGAGGAGAGGCGGTACCCGCAGGACGTGACGAGGGCAGGACAGGGTGAATTTCAGTCGGCTGGCTGCGAACGTGCCTGAGGGCTTGTTCGATTGACACCTCGACCGTGTGTTGTAGGACGCGAAGTTGGTCGTCCGAGAATGGCGAGGCTGGCGACTTCGATGCCGCGTTTGTGGTCTCGCGAACGCTCATTATGTCGTCAAGTGAGGAAGCCCCGTCGTCCGACAGCGTAGAATTGTCCTCATCGACACTTTCGTTCTCGGAAAGGACGGGTGGATCTGCGGCAGAATGGGAGGCTCGCGTGGATGGTGTTACGTTCGCAGTCGACGCTCGTTTGCGCCTGGCTGGCTTCCCGACCTGATTAATTGTGGCGGCTCGCGCGGAGCGATTGGTATTGTTCGCTAATGCAGCTTTTAGACGAGAAATTAGCTGCTGCCTGGAACCGTCGATGGGGAGGTTGAGCGCCTGAAGGCGGAGGCGAAGCACCTCACTTGTCAGAGAAGAGAGCTTTTCTGCTGGCTTGTGGGTTGAGGAGCGAGTCGAAGCACGATGGCAAGCCATTTGGAAACGATAACTTTTACAAAACTTGACAGTGAGTAAATCAACTGAAGGCAAATGTGACTTTGAACCTTTTACATTGCATTTTATAGCTAGACAGTGTTCGTGGCCAAAACCAATGGCTGAGGCTGTACTATATAGTGCCTAGATCTCGCATGATAACAAATGAGACATGAATAGAGTATTTACTGATTTAACCACTGAGAAAACGCGAACTAACTAGCAAACCAGACAAGGTTGCAACATGCTTACAAAAGTAAAAGTACTATTGATAAAACAACCTTTGTACGTCTGGGTTGCGAGTCTAAAGTACAGTACACAAATACAATAGCATAAAAATAGATGCCCCACGGGGCCAAGAGCGTCACGCTCCATTAACTGCGTTTTACATTTGTATTGTAAAACTTCTTAAACGTACTGTACATGTAGTGCGAAGCTTAGCGTGCATGCATGGGAGGTGCAGTCGCTATATAATAAAGGTTGATTTACTCGGCACAAGTTTTTCCTACAACTGTCACATGCAACCTGCTCACGCCATATATACAACGCAAATCACATCGTCTAAATCAGCCTACAACTCGCTCACAACTGTTGCATGTGCTGTTAGTAGTTAATTTTTTATCTCAGGTTATTTTTATTTTTCCATTGTTTTTGGGTATGGTAATATATGATAATGAATTTGAAACAAAGGAAAAACAAATATTACCTGAAATAAAAAATTAACTACAACACATGCAACACAAAAAAAGTTGTAGGATTTTGAAACATGTTTTAAAACCCTATGACAACCAGTGACATACAATGTTAGGTAAAATTGACTAATAGCTCCCCCAAAAATTTTATCTGAAAACTGGCAAAACTGTCGGTAAACAGTCGGCCGACTGTTGGCCGTCTGTCGGCCGACTGTTGGTCATCTGTCAGCCGACTGTGGGCCAACAGTCGGCCAACTATTGGTCGTCTGTCAGCCGACAGATATTTTGGGGAGCTATTAGTCAATTTTACCCAATGTTACATGATGCGAGTTGTACTGTATATAATTTTTGCCTGATGAAAGCAGCGCACGGTTCAAAAAATCGCATGCGACAAAGTTGTGCCGTCTAAATCAGCATTGACAGTGTGAGAATCTGACTTTAAGTCGTACATGTACATGTACATGTACAGTAGAATCCTGATAACTTGAACCATCAGGGGAAACCCAAAACTGTTTGATTTACTGAAAAATTGAGTTATCGAGGGTTAAATTCTATTACAAAGCGATAAAGCAGGGGAAACTGGACTTGGTCCAAGTTAAAGCCAATAGGAACCTACACTGTTATTATTATAATAACAAATTGAAATTGTTGAAAATTAAGTCTCAAATTATAAGTTGTTATTTTTTAATTAACAAGTAGAAAGGAAATTTGAGTGTTCTAAAAATGGAATTTATTTTAGGTGTTGCCCATTTTTCTCTTCAAAATTTGAATCCATGTGCCACTGTTTTGAATTTTTATGACATATGGTTGCCGCTGTTGTTAAGAACCGACATTCTCTTTGATTATTGGGCAAAACCCTGCAACTTCATAAAAATTTAAAATGGTCGCACACAGTAAAATATTTTAAAGCAAAAATAGGTGATAATCAAACAGTAATAAAACAGTATTTCCAACAATTCAACTCCATTTTGTTTTCAAGAGTAGAGGTTCCTTTTAACAAGGTATTCAAGTTATTGGGGGTTCGAGTTATTGATGTTCTAAAATAATGGTGTAGGGCTGTGCATGATTAGATCTGAGCCCGTTTGTTGAAAGCTAGCCAATGCTTTTATTTGGCAATGTTTCTCTTTTGACTTTATGGTTTATAAGCATTTTTCACATTACTTAATAACAGTAAATTGAAGTCTCCAGTATGATTGCCTAATGATTACATGTACATTGAATCCAGGCAAAGTTGTTAGTGAGAAACATAATACTTAATCTTTAGTTACAAACTGCAGAAAAATTGCTGGTAACAACTTGTTTTATAGGCATCATTACACAGGGATGATGATGAAGACAACGAACTGAGTCAAAATATAAGGTGAACTTATTAAATAATATAGAGTGTTTTCCCTGACGTCATATCAAAATTCAGAAGCAGTTTTCGATTCTAAAAAATTAATGTTTAATATGGAATTGTAGAGAGTTTAAAACTACACATCTGGGCCAAATTTTGAAGTGCAAGAGCATTTCATACAAGAGTTATAGGCAAACGAGTATAGACATTTTTAGTAAGAAATGTATGGAGCGGCCATCTTGGTGTCCCACTTAGGGACACCAACATGGCGGCCAAAAATTTAAAGACTTCAAAGTCTTACATTATAATAACACCAAAAATCTTATCACAAAATATTGTATTCACTATAAGAGGCATGAAATCGGCTTATAAGCATCTATAATTCATTAATAACTTTCAACTAGTTCAATTTTGTTTTTTTTCACGGCTTATCTGAAATAGCGTGACGAATTGCGTGACACATTTACAACCTTTATAAATCGAAAACAAAACATCGTTAAAACCTGAAACTTTTTGTGAAAGATTATAACACTGGTATCCACATACCATGTTAGAAACAGCTTTGTAGGCTGTATACTTTAGATTTTTTAATTTTTATGACGTCATGTGAAAACACTCTATAAAATTATGTAAAAGTATTTTTATTGAGTTAACCCTTCCACTACCAAAGTTAACATATAACTTAAAAACGGGCCCAGAATTAATTGACCCCCATTTCTAACTTGAGAATACGCAAAGTGTAATGAACAGGTTATTGCTGACGAGGACAGATGATATGCAAAATTTCACTCATTTTGATAGAGAGCTGTCACCCGGGTAGGGATTTTGACATTACTTGATGCCCCTAGGGTAGGGAATTTGTGTGCAATTATTTGAATACCACAGAAACAGTTACCATAGCTACATGTAGGGACGGGATTTTGACATTAGTTGCCCTCAGGTATGGTATTTGATTCTGGCTTCCATCAAAAATTTAATATAATTGAAGGGCTCGGGGCATATCCAGCCTATGTTGCTTTTGAGGTCGTTTTTTATTTTTCTCGCTCAGATTTGTCCATTTTTGGCATGTGAACTACAAATTCGTTGCAAAACATTGTTTAGATTTTTTTCTGTTGTTTTTTTCCGTCGTTTTCGAGAATTAACGTATGCAAAAAAAATAATAAAATCTGCATGTCTCCCGCTGAATCCCACTCGAAAAAATGAATCCCAAGGTTTACCCGAATTTCTCGATTTTACGCTGATTTTTCACTTCAGATGGCCAAGTTTGGGCCTGTACCGCTGAATCCCGCTCAAGAAAAATAGATCCCGAAGTTCATTCCCTCAAAATCGCTTCATTTTTATCACCGATAGTCAGCCACTTAGATTTGCGCCATCTCCCTTATCGTTATGGACCTCCTTTAGGAAGCACTCCCGGTCCTCCGCTGCCGGCTCATAGTCTTTGCCCGCCTTGCTGAATTTCACCCGGCCGCAAGAACTCACTTTGAGCTTTCAATCTCCCGCGCGACCACGCAAAGCCGACCTATCTGCCACTGTCGCAAAGCATGTCGGGATATCAATGGCGAAAACGAAAACGGAATGTCCGCCAAACGAAATACGGAAAATATTATAAGTCTCGAAGCACTTTGGATATCGGGCATTTCGACTACGGCACGGGATGGGAAATGGCCCACAACTCACAACGCTGCCCTTTTCTGATCCGAAGTGATTCCTGACTTTCCCGCCGGCTCGCCTTGTCCACAGACGTCTATTTTCACCTTCGAGCGTGAAATAGAGATTTAGGCAAGAAACACGACTCGTTTCTTTGAGAGGTGCTAGAGACTTACGGATTTCCGGACTAATGATGTCCTTCAATCACGGGACGGGCCTTAAACATATTGGCTCATACGCACGCTACAGACGATGTGTTTGCCATAGCGAGCTCGCGATCGATAACGAACCAGGCGCGCGTAAATAACGGTATTTTCGTTCATGTCGTTGGCGCGGGTCAGGAGTATTGCGGTCACACATTCTCGCGGCCAATCTGCTGTAACGGCGTCGAAATTACGCTCTGAATGTAAACAGCCACTAGAAGACCAGAACTCTGCTTTTTTTTCAGGTGAAATTAGTCCAGTTTCTTAGGATTAGTGCAAATTCGACAAGGGTTTGTGATATTATTCGTTGTACGATAAAATTAGGCAAATCTGAGCGAGAAAAAATAGTAAAACGCTCAAAAAGCAACATAGGCTGGATATGCCCCGACCCCTTCAATTATTTCTTATTAAATAAATATGTTCTTTTCTAACCCAAAGGTTAAAAAACAGTACAATACAATACAACTGTCTTTAAAAATGACTCCTTTGTATTTTTTATGTCAGAACGTCAAGCAGTGTCAATCCAGAGAGAAGAACTGCCTTAGAATCATTAAGTAAGTCATCTTGTGTTAATGGTAGTATTTCCAGCACTGTACGATCATGTAGTTTCTTGATTAGGGAATTCATGACTGTGCTTGAATAATAATGTACATCTGGGGAAAAAATAATCTGAAATAAAAAACAACTAGTAAGTAACCCTAAAGGTACACTTAGTCAATTTAAGCAGTGAGAAAGAATGCTTGAAGTTAAAGAGGGCACCAGACTTAACTGCAGATTTATTACCAAGTACTGTACA
The DNA here is from genome assembly GCA_024195265.1 of Dendrophyllia cribrosa. Classification (NCBI taxonomy): domain Eukaryota; kingdom Metazoa; phylum Cnidaria; class Anthozoa; order Scleractinia; family Dendrophylliidae; genus Dendrophyllia; species Dendrophyllia cribrosa. The sequence continues at coordinate 36,439,779 of JAJLRJ010000009.1, read as the reverse complement.
ACAAGCTGTCCAGACTCAATTCAACACGTCTCATCTTAATGCCATGAAATTTCAACAAGTGTCCCGGTTGCTTGATAGAATGAGCGAAGTACTGTACAATGTACATGTGATGTGATGATACTTGTAGAATCTGTGAAATGATATTCAAATGGCATTGGATAGAAATAAGACTTGAACTGCATGTCACTGTTGAGTAGATTAGAGTTGCGTTGAACTGAAATGTGTAGAGTAGAGTTGACAAGATGGCGAATCTTGCGAATTCTGCAACTTGATTTTCGTAAAGCGTTTGACACTATTGAATGGGATTTCATCCAGAAGACAATTACGGTATTTAATTTTGGTGATAATATCAAACGATGGATAACCACTCTTTACAAAAATTCAGAAAGTGCAGTTTTAAACAACGGCTTTTGTACCAACTACTTTAAGCTATCAAGAGGAGTGAGGCAAGGCTGCCCTTTGTCCCCCTATTTATTCATTCTTGCAGTTGAGTTACTAACTTGTAAGATTAGACAAGACAAGGAAATACATGGTATAACTATCTTTCGGAAAGAATTTAAAATAGGCCAATTCGCTGATGATACCACTCTCTTTTGCAAGGACACGAACACTGTGCAAAGAGCTATTGTACGATTGAATGACTTCGGTGACCTATCAGGTTTGTGACTAAATCCATCAAAAACAAAAGCAATGTGGTTGGGACCCTGGAGGTATTGCAAAGAAACACCTTTCGGATTCAAATGGCCAAAAGAGCCGATAAGAGCCTTAGGGATATTTATATCCTATGATGAAAAAAAAAATGACCAATACAATTTTAAAGAAAAAATTCAAAAAATAGATACTATTCATGGCATCCGGCAGTCCCGAAACCTTACACTATTTGGAAGATGTCTTATAACTAAAAGCCTTGGCATTTTGCAGCTGGTTCATTCTACTTCGATTCTTGATATCCCTAAAAAATGCATTCAAGATGTTAATTCTATGATATTTAAATTTATATGGAAAAACAAGAAAGACAAAATCAATCGTAAAGTCATGTTTCAAGACTACGACAATGGAGGTCTACGTGCGCCTAGCATAGAAACTATGTCCAAATCACTCAAATTGGCATGGATCTCGAGATTTTTAATAAACGACCAAATGGGCAGTGAATCCTGGAAGGTTATACCAAACTATTATTTTGATAAATATGGTGGCTTAAAATTCCTGTTGCACTGTAACTATGATGAAAAGTTCCTCGAGCAGGCAAAATTCCCGAACTTCTACAAGCAGATCTTACTATATTTCTCTGAACTTAAAGCATCTTATAATCCAGAATCCGATCAGGAATTGATTCTATATAATAACAAAGAAATTCGAATTAACAGTCAAACTATCTTTTATCGGAGCTGGTTCAGTAGTAATATTATTTTTATCCACGATCTGTTGAAGGCGGATGGAAAAATTCTCCCTTACGCTGAGTTCATCCGAAAATACAAACTCAGTTGTAATTTCCTAACATACATGCAAGTTGTATCTGCAATACCTCAGACCCTCATTATTAAGGCAAGGATAAAATGCCTAGATAAAACTATTCTTCTTTCAGAATATGAGTTTCAGCTGTCTCGGGATACTACCATAAATTTACTTAAATTAAAAAACAGGGATTACTACTGGCTTTTGATAAATAAGGACAAGCAAGTATTGAAGGCAAGCGTAAAGTGGGAGAGAGATTTACAGCCAGACATGGTGCGGATTGACTCTTTTTTTAGTCGTGTAAAATATATTTCTAGAGAAAACAAGCTGAGAGAATTTTACTTCAAACTTTTGCACAGAATAGTTGTTACAAAAAGAGAACTGCATTTATTTGGTATTAAAAATGATATGCTTTGCATTTACTGTCGCGAAAATGATTCCATTATTCACACTTTTTCAAATTGTCACTGGTCTAAAGAGTTTTTCTTGGAAGTTATTAAGTGGTTTAACAAAGAAAATGGCACCTCTTTCTCCTTATCCCCAACGGAAATTCTCTTCGGCACGAGCTCCACCTCCAAGACTGACCTGATTACCAATAACTTAAACTGTACTCTCCTCTTTGCTAAATATTACCTCTATACCCAAAAACTAGCACAGAAAAACCTATCTTTAGAGGAATTTGTAGTTAAATTAAACTGTAGATTTCATCTAGAAAAATCCCCTCTGTAAAATAAAACATAAGTATTATATAATTTAAAATATATTGTTAACTACTATATAGAGTTACTAAATGATTAGTGCAGCTTCAGATTATAAACAAAAATTGAAATTGCCAATGCCAACCCAGTCTCGGAATGTCTAGTGTAGTGTATTGTTGTAACATCTTGTCATGTATTCCTTTGTATTGTAACCTTGTAAATCTGCTTGTTACGTAAATGTTTTGTATAAATAAATAAAAAAAAAAAAAAAAAAGATGGCGAATCATAGTCGAGTGAAGTCGAGTTGAGTTGTGTCGAGTCCAGTTTAGAATCAGGAGTACTAGTCAAGACAGTCCAGTTAGTAGAGGTGAGTTGTGAGAGCAGAGTTGAGTTGAGTTAAGTCAAACTTGGCTGGCAATGGAGCAGGAAAGAGTTGTAAAGCCAGGGTTTGGGGCATGCATAGGAGTATGTCAAGGGACAGGAAGATAGAGAAGTGATGCAAGGGTTATTTGGACGGGGGGGGGGGGGGGGGGGGGGGGGGGGGGGGGGATTTGGGGCATGCATACAGTGTAGGCATATGTCGAGAGACAATGAGATGGCTAAATGATGTGAGGGTTGTTTGGGAAGGAAGGAAGGGCTCAAGGGTTGTAAAGCCAGGGTTTGGGGTATGCATAGGAGCGTGAGGGACAATATGAGATGGGAATATGATATGATGGAGAAGAGTGGTATATACAGTGAGTATATCAAGTGATATTTGCTCTAGTAATAGAGGGGAGTAGGGACATGCACTTTTACATGTAGACAGGTGCATGGCAGTTGGCAGTAATGATTTTTTTTTCTTCCATAGAAATTGCTGGCAAATTATTTTTCACAAAGGATATGTTGCTGCTTAGCCTATGTTTTGCATATACAGGTACACAACACATTGATGTTAATAGCACTGATTTGCAAGTATTAAATAAATGGAATGTAGTAAACATGCATCCATCAGGCCAAGTGCATTTTTTAGTTATATATTTAAGCATGATGCAATTTCAAAGAACACCAGAGAAGTGCTGCATGAGCTGCAAGCCAGTGGGCCCACACTTCTCATGACAAGTGTTTCTTTTAACTCCCAAGTGCATTTAAATTGAAGGGCCGAGAGCATGTCCAGCCTATATGACTTTTTAGGCCTTTTTTTATTTTTTCTTGCTCAGATTTGTCCAATTTTGGCATGTGAACTAGAAATTAGTTGCAAAACATTGTTCCGAATTTTTTTCCGTTGTTTTTTCCGTCGTTTTCGAGAAATACCGTATGCAAAAAAAAAAATCAATCAATCAAAGGCTCCTATTGTAACGCAATATTGCGGTAAGCTTCTGTTTTCGCACTGACACGGTTCGATATTTTTTTAAAATTAAACGTAAGGAATTTTGACGAATGCAAAAAAAGTAAATCACTTTCATAATGTCCAGTTCGAAGGGAAAAAAAAAAAAAAATGATGCTGAGCGTGATTCGAACCCGGAGCCGTCCGAGCGCAAATCCCCGACCAAACCACTAGTCCACTGACGAACACATGCTCACTTCAGGCTAAGTTTTATTATTTAAAGGTTGATATGCATCAAAACGCGTATCTCGATTTCAAAATCCTTTTAGATCGAATTTAATGTTGCATTAAAGACTCCAAATGCGAAACGTCTTCCCGCCGTCTCACTTCGAGCTGCCCAAAGCTGTATTTCAAGTGCCCGACCATGCACAGCGGACCCATCTACCACTGTCGCAAAGCATGTCGGGAAATCCTACAACAAAACCGAAATGGAGTTCCCGCCCGAAAGTTTTTGCAAAATACTATAAGTCTCAAAGCACTTCGGATATCGGGCATTTCGACCATGGCACGGGATGGGAAATGGCCCACAACTCTCAACGCTGCCCCTTTTCTGATCCGAAGTGATTCCAGACTTTCCCGCCGGCTCGTCTTCCCGACCAAGGTCCGTTTTTTACCTCGAGCGCTAAATGGCGCTTCAGACACAAGGAAGGACAAGAAACACGACTCGTTTCTTTGAGAAGTGCTAGAGACTCAAGGATTTCCGGACTTAATGATGTCTTTCAATCACCGGACGGGCCTCATACACGTTGGCTTACACACACGCTACAGAGGCGATGTGTTGCCGTAGTGAGCTCACGATAGATAAGCGAGCCAGGCATGCGTGCGTAAATAACGGTATTTTCGTTTAGTTGTTGGCACTGGTCAGAAGTATTGCAGTCGCGTATTCTCACGGCCAAACTGCTTTCAAATGGCTTCGAAATTGCGCTCTGAATGTACCGTCAAAGCACTGGAGGGCCAGAACTCTGCTTTTTTCAGGTGAAATTGGTCAAATTCCTTAGGGTTAGTGCAAATTCAAGAAGGGCTTGTGATATTATTCGCTGTACGATAAAATGAGGCTATTCTGAGCTATTCTGAGCGAGAAAACATAAAAAAAGGCCTAAAAAGTCATATAGGCTGGACATGCTCTCGGCCCTTCAATTATTTTAATGTTATGTTATGTTTAAACTTTTTTTACCTTTTTACTGTAGGTTTTGAGCTGACATTCTTCAGCGGTGTGTATGGTACATGTGTAGGTAAGTCATGAAATTAACACATTTCATAATGTACTGTCTGTTAACTACACTGTACAGGTTTTTTTGCTAGTATCACAATGGGTGGATTTTCATGAGTTAAGAGCAGTTCTCTGTAAGAATCGAGAAAAGTGGGAAATGAAAATTTTTGACCCCCCTTCATATTTTGCATGCAGGTAGGTCTTCAGGAGGGATGTTCAAAAATGACCTTTGTTAAGGTCCTTTCTTCTTTGTTGCCATGGTAACACTGGATGTTTGTTGGTGCCACTAAACCCAATTTTGAGCCCAGAAACTTCTTTAAAAAGTGCAAAATGTAAGACATCGTTTCTCCAACCCATTAATACATTACAAATCAAGACTTTCACCAGATGTAAAACCTTTTATTATTCTAGTTTACATTTATGCATGTGGCATTTTGTTACAACAACTGTACATGAACTTAACGGTCAAACAACTTGATGGTGTTTCAGCCATTTTAGTTGACGAGTAAAACTAGCAATACCTTTTCTTGAATTTTTCCAAAAGTACGCCGATTCTAGAACTCAAACTACATGGCTAGTTTAAATAGACACTCTTGTTACTAAATCTATAAAAATCTCTGCGGGGCGGGTTTATCTTGAACTTTGGTTCGCTGAGGAAAAACCTTCAAAAATCATTTGTTGTTAAATTCGTTGAAATTAACATCAAGTTCATTCGACAGAAATCCTTTAAGAAAACTCAATCAGCATTCAGGCTTAAAGTATAGCATGTACTCTATCAATGCCTGATCAAATCTATTGTTGATGGCCGTTATTTTTGGAAAAATCTCAATCCAAATAAAGCTTACTTTACTGTTTTCTGCAGTTCTCAACTTGCGAAGAACGAGTCGGTTCTTTCTGCCCAGCATACATTTTCTGCACAAAATTCGGATATCTGAACCATCTCTTGTGGCTGAGCATGCTGTTTGTCTTTCATTAACTCATCACAGTGCAAATAACAGCTTTTGTAGTACCTGAAAGGTCACTGAAGCAAGCCATCGTCGGAACCTTTGTTTGTCCAGCAACATTTCTAATCTGGATTTACGGTATATTTCTCCGTCACATGCCATCATTCGCTCCAAAAGAAGATAAAACGGTTTTCTGATTAATACTTTAACGATCAATTACATTAAGCTAAGCATTTTGCCGTCTTCCTTTCGCCTTTCTTTCGTAGTTCAGGCGGCCCAAGACATCTCTGGTCAGCGGTATAACTAGAATACGAATTGACTTCATAAAATGCCAACATGGCGTCCGCATCATATTGAGGTGCCAGAAAATAGTGGAACTCTTCTTTTGTTAGATTTTATTTCCATTTACATGTAGATTACATTTCCCGTACTTTTCTTTGCTGATAAAATGAAAACGTGAACAAAAGGTGAACGACTGAATGCTTTTTTCCTGATATTATAACTCTTGCTCTCTTCTGTAACTGACTTTCGTACAATATTTTCGTTTTTGTTAAATGCCTGTTCTGGGACTCAGTGAGCTGCTTCTTTTCTTTTCTTTTCTTTTCTTTTTTTTTTTTGCTGCAAAAGAAGTAAAGTACGAGCGGATTTGCGGTTTCTTTAAGAATACTTCAACTGTAAACAACTGAGTTTTTGCGTCTTTAACTTTTCTTGGCATTTCGTTCGTTACCGCTTCGATCGCTTGTCCTTTTTTTAGTTTATTTCTCTCTTTGCAAAACTTGCTTTTAAGAAAGAACTTTTGAGTTTCGTTGAATCTACTTGCATCTGGTTTTGACTTTAATGGTCACCTGGCCATCAAAACAAATCAAGGCTAGCGCGCTCGCCACCTTAAAAACAGTTTAAAGCTGCAGCTGTTTGGCGTTCCGTTTTTCTTTCTAACTTGCATATTCTTGCCACGCCTAACTTTGCGTCACTATCGTAAGTAGCGTACTTACAGTGTTTCTGTAGTCCATAGTATCCAACAAAATAAATTTGTACACACTTTCTAGAGGAAGGAGAATATATATTTGAAGTAATAAAATTAGTGGCGCTTTCACTAGGAGACAAGAACCGTAAATCCTCTATTAAACCCCCCGGGGCGTTTTATTTCATAAGCGTTTGAGGGGGCTTAATACTTAATAAACTAAGAGGGAGAGAGATTGGAGGGGGGGGGGGGGGGGGGGGGGGGGTTATTGTAACGAAACGCAAGCAGTTCGCCACTCTTTTTTGTATTCATAAATTACAATAGGTTTCCACAACTTGACTTGTATGATACGAATGTCACTCCGCAGAACTCAATGTCGGACAGTTATTGCCCTCGTTTTAAACAGGAAGTATAGTACACTCTGACATCCGTTGCGTCGTTTTGGTCCTCGATATCTTTTTCCGTAACGGCGGCTGAAGGTCGCGTTTGTAAAGTGTTAATGGCATTTTGAGTTAATAAGCAAAACACATAGCTTTCTTGCATAATACGCAAAACTTACTTGCTTAATAAGCAAAAAGTAACACTTTTCTTGCTTAATAACAAGAAAATAGCGTGTTTGACGTGTCAAACGTGTTTATTACGTAGAAAAGATCGGCTTTTTTGCTTAATAAGCCGATTCCAAAAACAATCTGACTGTCCAAAAACAATCTGACTCCTGTTTCTAGTCTGTTTCTTCCTGGCCAGTTTTTTGTTAAACCAAATTGCAATCATCAGAGCGTTTCTCATACATGAATTTGTGCTCGGATTGCCGTACAGTAAAAAAATGTATCGGTACCGATAAGATAAACTGGAGACCCATAAAACAGAACTTGATGCCGGGAACTTTTACCGAACATCTCAGACATCTGAAAAAGTAAACTTTGGTCATGCAGTTAAGATGAGGAATATTGTATTTGTTGATGGTTTCCGTATTTTCTGATTTCATGCAAAGCTCAGTAGAATACAGTCTGCGGCTATTATTTCGTTTTCCGACGTCATTTAATGATCATTTTTGCGATTGAAAGTTTGCTTCTTCCACTAAAAAATATAGCTGTCAAACGAGAACGCTCGCCATACGGCAAACTGTTAAATATATTTCCCACCATTTTCTTGCCAGTAGTTGCTCTTGAGATTATTTTCTCCTGATACTTAAGATATTTTTATGCGTCTCCGTATGTTTTTTCAGCAGACACGTAATTCCTCGAATTTAATTTGCGTCAACTTCTAAGATAAGCGGCTAAACTACTGGCCATTCCCTTACAAACGATTTCACTGCAGTGTGTAGACCCGGGTTTTTTCAGACATGATTCACCTGCTATGATTCACTCGTCATCATGATCAGACAAATGTGAATAAAAATTCATCCATAAACGGAGTTCAGAGTAAATACTAACTTCCTGAAATAGTCCATCAATGGATACCGCCAAAAATAAAACTAAAGGCAATACCCATGCATGCCTAATGTTTGGTATTTTGTTTTGTTTATGTGTCTACGTATCAGAAAACAAAAGAATGGGAATATGTACCCTTAGGCGGCTCAACGTTTTGTTCTCAAACATTGCTGACAACAGAATAGACAATTAGTGACAATGCAATAGGATGAGGACGCAATGTTAAGCACTTTACGAAGGAACTTTGTATTTTAGACTCTACCGCTGACCAGAAGAACTTTGCCTGAACTGGTGGCCTGGACTACCATTCGAAAGACGTAAAAAGGGCGAAAGAAATGCGGTAAATTGCCTCGCTTAATGTGAATGACTGTAAAAGTATTAATCAGAAAACCGTTTTATCTTCTTTTGGAGCGAATGATGGCATGTGACGGAAAAATATGCGGCAAATCCAGAGCAGAATTGTGCGTGGACGAACAAAGTTTCCGACGATGGCCTTCTTCGGTGACCTTCCGGGTTCTACAAAAGCTGTTGTTATTTGCCCTGTGATGGGTTAATGGACCTCTACTAAAAACAAACAGCATGATCAGCCACAAAAGATGGTTCAGATATCCGAATTTTGTGCAGAAATTGTATGCTGGGCAGTTAGAACCGACTCGTTCTTCGCAAGTTGAGAACTGCAGAAAACAGTAAAGTAAGCTTTAGTTGCATTGAGATTTTTCAAAAAATAACGGCTATCAACAGTAGATTTGATCAGGCATTGATAGAGTACATGCTATACTTTGAGCCTGAAGGCTGAATGAGTTTTCTTAAAGGATTTCTGTCGAATGAACTTGATGTTAATTTCAACAAAGTTTACAACGAATGATTTTTGAAGGTTTTTCCTCAGCGAACGAAAGTTCAAGATGAACCCCGCCCCGCAGAGATTTTTATAGATTTAGTAACTAGAGTGTCTATTTAAACTAGCCACGTAGTTTGAGTTCTAGAATCGGCGTACTTTTGGAAAAATTCAGGAAAAGGTATTGCTAGTTTTACTCGTCAACTAAAATGGCTGAAACACCATCAAGTTGTTTGACCGTTAAGTTCATGTACAGTTGATGTAACAAAATGCCACATGCATAAATGTAAACTAGAATAATAAAAGGTTTTACATCTGGTGAAAGTCTTGATTTGTAATGTATTAATGGGTTGGAGAAACGATGTCTTACATTTTGCACTTTTTAAAGAAGTTTCTGGGCTCAAAATTGGGTTTAGTGGCACCAACAAACATCCAGTGTTACCATGGCAACAAAGAAGAAAGGACCTTAACAAAGGTCATTTTTGAACATCCCCCCTGAAGACCTACCTGCATGCAAAATATGAAGGGGGCTCAAAAATTTTCATTTCCCACTTTTCTCGATTCTTACAGAGAACTGCTCTTAAGTGTTCCTATGTAATATTCTTGTTAAAAGAAACGTCCACTGATTTTAAACACTTAATGACTGGTCCCGAGGGAGACAGTGAATTTTGTTTCCTGAGAATCTTGATGTTGAGAGAAAAATTGAGATTCAAGGGAAACAAACCCATTTCCGAGTTGCTCTTAGCCTAGTCCCTTTTTAACACCAAGGCCAAGTGCAAAACCATTCATTACAAATAAAAATGAGTCTTCTTTCACATGCAAATAAAACTTATATCCATTAGAATGGTTTTGCATTTGGCCTCGGTTTGAAAAAGAGGTTATTAGAGAAACTCGGAAATGGGCTATTCACTGTTTCCCAAGGGATCAGTCATTAAGTGATTTGTTATAAAGCTTTCTTCGTCATGAAAAAGAAAAACAGTTTGAAAAACGCACCAATCACTCAAGGCAAACAACAATAATATTGCATCATAATCATGTCACCTTCTGTAACAGTCTGATCACAATGTACAGCTAGAGGGTAACAGTGCACTGCTACCCTCTAGATCTGATGCTCAGATGTAAAAAATGTTGCCCGCTTTTGCAAATGTTGCCCGCTCATGGACGTTTGGCAGGAAACATTTTGTTTGTTAGATGTCATGTGACCATGAATCAACCAAAGAATGCCACACTGTATTGAGAAAAACTCCAGCTGTACAACAACATACAGGGTCCGAAATTAACTTTTTTACGTGGGTGCCAAGTGGCGACTAAGCAAAATGTTTTGGTCGCCAAGTGGCAAAGTCTGGTCGCCAAAAAAAAAAAAAAAGAATTCGGCAAAATTTTCGCTTGACAGTGGAACACAAAAAATACGCCCTTGTCAGAGAAGTTTCTTCTCTCGAAACAATGGTCCGACCTGTAATAATGACGAGAGAAAGGCAAAAAGAGTGTAAACGGCCAATCATTCGTAAACGACAGACAAAACTCTCAACGATCGGGCCCACGTATTGTGTCATGTGGCTATCACTTTGGTTGAAACGGAAAGGTTTCATATTTGATAGATACAGTTCCGATTCAGCGATGAGTGCTTTAGCCCCTTCTTCATCTCTGGAGCGCAATAAATTTTGTACTGAGTTAGCATGCGCAGAGCACCAGGAATCGTAACATTTTCATGACATTTTCATCGCAAAATTAAGAACGCACATGGTTTAATACGAAGGATTCCAGTTACGAAATGTGCCCAAGGTAAGATGGTCAGAGGAAACCGCTGATTAGAAACAATATGGCGGCCGCTAAAATTTGTACAAGTTGCAGTGCGCGGAAGTGCACGTATTACAACTGTTGTGTTTTTACCCTAAATTCATTTCTCTGGAGGTTATAAATGTCGAAACAAACAAAGCGTAAGTTGCTTGCTGGAAGCCAGCCATGAAATTTTTATTTATCTCAATACATTGGAGTGGACGTTGAAAACATTGAGAAGACAAATTACACGCCGACTGGCGACTAGCCTTGAAATTCTGGTCGCCAACACTCAATTTTTAGGCGCATTGGCGACCAGCTGGTCGCAATTTCGGACCATGACATAACTTGCTGGAAACACACAGTATATTAATAAGTGCTGCTGTTCAATCCTTTAGGTAATACAGAATACTTTAAGAATTCCAAACGACTGATTGGTCTTGTGGGAATGCTTATTGGTTGTGGTGAGATAACTGGTAAGTAAAAAGAATATAAGTGTGTACAGTAAGTACTTTTGAATAATAGCACTTGTTCTCGCATAATGATTTTATACTAATTTTTATAATAAAATTATTCTGTAAAAGTGCATGTAATTCAGTCACTTAGACTGCAAAATGTTATTTCTTAATAAACAATTTACTTTTTAACTAATATACACTAGTATTGTTGACACAATAAAAATTACAAATTAAATTAATACAAATACAATTAATAGGTCGAAAATAATACATTCAATATAATAAGACAATATGTAATAGTACATGTAATTGGACTGAGTGGAGTACAATTCAGGGAGTAATCGGGTGAGTAATTTCAAATCGGCCAAGCACGTAGTGCGAGGACAATTTGAAATTACAAGCACAATTACCCCTGAATTGTACGACATAAAGTTTGATTACTAATTAATCGCATCAATAACAAAATTCGAGATTAAAAAGTCTATGTGGACTCTTGTACTCAAAACGTCTAGGATATTTTCTATCAGTTTAGTATTGATAAGATTAAATCAATAAACTGTGTTGGTTCTTGGCACAAACAGATTAGCTAATGTGGACAGGTGATCCAACTGTGGGCAGATTGTAACTGATCTGTTTGTTGTTCGCTTGTAGGAGGTTTGGTGTTTGGTATATTTGGTAAGAGAAGCAACAAGTTTGGTAGAGAGCCTATCGTGGTTTTTGGAATGATTGTTCATTGGATCTGTTTCTTGCTGATCTTTTTTAATCTTCCTGATAAATCTCCTCTTCATGCAGTTCAGGGTACAGACACTTACAGGGTGTTGTCGGAACCCAGGTGAGAAAAGAATTGGATGAAGATTACTAAAGGCTTGAAACATTGCACGCAACTTTTGCGACGTTGTGCACAACAAATTGCATCGTGTGACACCCCCAAAAAATCTTGTTGTGCGCAACATTACAAGAAAAGTCACACCAAGTGTCCGGGCCTTAAGGGCTATACATGTGCACCTAATTGAAGAAACATTGTCGGGAAAAAAGCATAAATCATAAAAATGTTTTGACACAATGGAATTCTGGGAACAAAGCAAATAAGGCTTGCTAACATTCCATTTACTGATGTTTAAGATTTATGCCTTTTTAAGTTTTTCAGAGGATGATTTGGAGCATACTTTGTTATAATAATGTGCAATATTGATTTATCTGAGAACAAAGTAATATTTTCCATTAATTCCCATAAAACTATTCGGTCACATCGTTCATGGTTTATACTTTTTACCTGACAACGGTTTTTTAATCAAAAGGGCATTAGATTAAAATTGAACAAAACACATTGAAAAATCTGAAAAGCTACAAAGTTGCATTGCTCTGCTGATTTTGAATGACCTAATATAATTGAAGGGGTCAGAATAACACGGAGCTAAGTGACTTTTTGGAAAAAATTAAAATTTCTCCAAATTAGCCGTTTTTTGGCATACGGACTTGTTTTTATGTTGTAAACATTGCCCTGTGTGTTTTTCACTGGTTTTGTGCTTCATTTTCTAGAAAAAACGGTCCAAAATGTGGTCGGCTTAAAAACCTCAAACAAACAACACTGCAGCAGCACTTTGTCTTTGTGTACTTTATTCCCCTTGGGATTGCTGTTTTCACTGCTTTTTAACCTCTCAAGTTGTTTGTTTCACTTGATAAAACCGCAAGCTGTTCGTTTAACTGCTGTTAAACCGCTTAAGGTTACAATGTACCTTCAGATCGAAAATTTATTGAAATTTTTTTTTTGGTGTCAAAATAAAGTTTACAGAATGAACTTTCATCCAAAAAAAATATTGAAAAATAGTGAAAATTGACGGAGAAATGACGGTATAACTTTTGTGGGCGGAGTTTGTTTATGAAGCGATATGTTTTTCTGAGCGCTGTTTTCTCAAAGTTAAGTTTTCGCTTGTAGGGGACATGCACTTAAAAGAGCTATTAACAACTTGAAGGGAATTTGTTCGATTTTCCTCAAATTTGGACAAGCTACATGTAGGCTAACATAATTATAATCAACAAAAATGTGTCGGCGAATTTCTTATTTCCGAAAACTTTTTCCTCAAGAGCCATTTCCGTGGGATCACTCCAACTTTTTTTCTCCCCTTTTCGAAAATATTCTGTAACTTTTCACTGCAATTGAATATGGGAAATTGCCGACAATTTTTTTTAGCGCTTCGTGTCCGGAAACCCGAGAACAAATCAAATTTTAGCAAAATACAATAATCGCTTTGAGTTATAGCGTTTTAAAGCTGATTCGGACGTTCGAATTTAGACGTCGTAAAAAATTTGACAATTTATTTTATTACCAAATGGTTTCCATATTTAGATAGCCAGCTCTATAAGCTTTAATTTGATATCTGGGTTTAGGTATATTAAGTGTAATCTTAAGACGCTAGAGCTGTTATACTGGAGACACCCCCGAAGGTACACTGTAACCTTAAGTTGTTCGTTTCAATTGAAAAATGCGCAGGTTGGTCAGGGTTACGGTTACCGTTAGGGTTAGGAAAAAACATGGAAAAAGCACATGTCAAGTTGTTCGCTTCACTGCTTTTAAAGCACTCATAACTTGTTGGTTTCACTGCTGTTACATAAACCGCTTATAAGTTGTTCATTTGACTTAATAGAAAAATACTACAGTTGTCCGTTTCACTTAAAAAAAGGTACAAGGTGTTTGTTTCAGTAATCAACCGCTCAAGTTGTTCCTTTCATCAATAAAACTAAAAAATCCAAGCACTGCAGCATGTTGTCTTTGTGTGTTATATGCCCCTTGGGATTACTGTTATGAATACTGATCAAGTTAGACATTTGAAGGGCTGGGTGCATAACCGTTTCATGTCGAATGTCAGGCGTTTTTATTTATTCTCGCTCAGATAACGGACCTATGTGCCACTGTCGCAAAGCATGTCGGGAAATTCTATGGCAAATTCGAAATGGAGTTCCCGCCCCAAAAATTATAGCAAAATATTATAAGTCTGGAAGCACTTCGGATATCGGGCATTTCGACCACGCATATTCTCACGATCAGTCTGCTTTTAGTAATGGCATCGTTTAGAAACTACTAGCTGCAGTTTTGGAAGGAACTACGGTCGGATTGTACAGTCAAAGCACTAGTCAGAGGGCCAGAACTCTTCTTTTTTGCAAGTAAAATTTGTCAAATTCCTTAACGTGAGTGCCAATTCGACACTTCGGCAATGTTTACGACACCAAAACAAGCCTGTACACGAGAAATTAACAATTTTCAAGTAAAATGAAAAAATCACCCAAAAAGTCACTTACTTTTATAGCCCCCTGTTATTCTAAGCCCTTCAATTGTGTTAAATGTTGATTGCAAGGGTTTCATTTTTTGACCAAAGGGTTAACTTAATTTCTTCTTATTATCATATGACCTGTACGGCCCAGTGTGTGCGTTCTTTTTACTAAAGAAATAAAAAACGCGCCGAGTGCATTATTGAGTTATATAAGCACGCGGGGATTTTTAAGAACACGAGAGAAGTGCAGAAAAGCACGAGCCGAAGGCGAGTGCTTTTCGCACTTCTCGAGTGTTCTTAAAAATTCCCAAGTGCTTATATAACTCAACAATGCACGAGGAACAAGTTTTTTTATTTCTTTTATAAAATGAAAACGGTTTTAATGAATCTTACGTCACGCGCGTGCTTTATCGAGTTATAATGAACTCGGTTTGACCAATCATAGCGCGCGCATTTTCTTGAGCATTTTATAAAATTATTTACAATATACCTGTATGAGGGTCATACAGCCATACATCCCTGTTTCGAATTTGAAACAAATTTTCCTCCAAATTGGTCATTTTTTATCAATGATAATTGCGCTCAGTCTGTACATCATGACCTTGAGCCAAATATTTTCGCATCTTGCCCTCCCACTCAATCAATAAGTTTAGCCTCGGCAATCATAATTGTGTATTTACAGTACTCTGATTGCCCTTTTCAACTGTAAGCAGTTAATGCTTTAACTCCCCAGAAAAATTCAAGAAAAATCCGAAATATTATCAGGGTTAAAGTCCATTGTTTTATCTGCAGTTTACCTGTGGCAATTCTTTGTGGTTTCCTGCTGGGACTTGGTGATAGCAGCTATAATACACAGGTACTAACTTGTTGAATTTTGTACACACTACAGTGTATGTATTATGTATTATTTGATTCTAATTTTTTTTTATACTCTTGAACACATTTTGTTTTTGAAATGTTCATGTCAGTGCAAAATTTCTTTTTCTAGCTTTCCAAAACAATAATTATCATTCACTTTCAGAATAACCCTGGACTTATTAATTGCATTTTAAAGTTATTTGGCTAGGGCTTTTTTAAAATGTACTACTAACAGAAATCATCATTTATTCATTTATCCATCCAATAGTTCTAAAATTGCTTGCACTTATAAGTGTATATTAATTTTTAAAAATATGACCATACTGTTAGAACTTCAGTTGGCTTGGTTGCCTAAAATAACCATAATCAATGCAAAGTTTTGGTGTATAAAAGGTTTTTCTTCTGGCAAGCATGTTTTTTTTTTTAGTTTATCACAGAGCCAGTCAAAACCAGTGGCATGGTGAACCCTCAGTCCTCTTTTATTGTAACTACAGGCACTTTTATTCCCCTTAATACTGTACAGAGTTTAATATTATTATTTTTATTTGCATATAGTTTATATTTAATTTTGTTTGTACACATATAATAATTATTGCTATACCTCTCTAGACTATTAATTTTTTCCCTCTTACAGGGTTCTCCAGAGAAATTAGACTACCTGGCTGTAAATTGAAAGTAGGCGGCACCTGGCACTCGAGTGCCCAAAGGGCACGAGTATCTAGGGGGGGTCAGGGGGCATGCCCCCACGGAAAATTTTGAGAAATGAAGACACTGGAGATGCATTCTGGTGCATTTTGGGGACAACAGAGATGAAAAAAATCCTTTCATTTTCAGCCAATTTTTAACCTTTTTATTATTCACTGAAAAAAATTATTGTTACCCTTAATATGCTTTATATACTAAAGAAAAACATGGCCCGAAAGAAATCACTAATTTGTTTTATCTTATGGCTACGAAGGATTTGTTTTTATAGCCATACAAGTGTTTGGAAGAAAATAGGACGGATTTATCCTTATCTTCCCCCCAAATATTTTCTGACTAGCCGGCGGCCCCAGGACGAGTAGACGGCGATTTTCGCCGGTCGCCGGAGCTTCTGGAGAACCCTGCTCTTACTTTGTGTGTCACCAGTTTGCACTGTATGAACATTGAAAATGTGACAAAGAATTCAGTTGAAGACCACTTCCTTACCTTTTTGCACCTTATGGTATATAAGTAAAAACTGTTTTGTTTTTGTCAGATTTACTCCATTTTAGGGTCTCTGTATGAAGATGATAGTGCCCCACCATTTGCTTTGTTTAAATTCGTCCAGGTTTGTTATCAATTACTTCATCTCATAGAGCGGTTTTCAATTGAGTGTCGTAAAACCAAAAGCAAAGTAATCACTCTAGCCAATCAAAACAGACTTCTAGACAATCCAATGAAGCAATCAGAAGTGGAGGTAGCTGGCACCAAGCATGGAAAAACATGTGTGAGAAAGTCACAATTGGTTTTGCTTTTACTTCTGATTGGTTGAAAAAGCGGTGCAATATTTTTCAGCTAATCACAAAGCGTAGCAATGCAAAACCAAAGCAATAAATTATTGCTTTGGTTTTCTTTAATGTTACTTTTGACACTCAATTGAAAACTGCCCTTTTCCGTGATTTTGATTCCCACAGGTTTATATAATTCAAAGTTAAAACCCTCTATGGTCTGATTTCTTGTAAGCGACCACCTCTTGGAGCGGCCACCTTGGCTATGCAATTTGGGTGGTCGCTTTGGGGGGGGGGGGGGGGGGGGGGGGTTAAACTGTAATATTATGCAACTCAATCTGCCATTGCACAAATGCCTGTTATGACAAGGTTTGTCTTCAAATGAGAAAACAAAAACTAAAAGAAGTAACAATACCGGTAAATGAAATCCTAATGTTATCAAAGCAAGTTGTTTGCTGCATTTGAAGCCCAACAGTAAACAACAGTAAGGTCGTTGTATTCATGGCATCTGGAAGCTTGAAGTAAGGGGAACTGAGCACCCAGAAATTCAAGGGTCATCGAACCAAAAAATGTGGTTGCCTCAAGGACAAAGTAGAAACAAAAATGAGATTTTTAAACCTTTATTACAAAGGCACTGCATGGTGCACTGCATCGGTGGATGACAGAGTGAAATGCAAGTTTTTTTTTCAACTGAGTTGATAATTAGGTAAATTGGTCCACTGTGAATAGATTCAAAAGCTGACATTTCAAGCGCTGTCCCTTCGTTAGAGTGAATAGCAATTTGATTTGCTCTGACAAAGGGATAGTGCTCGAAACGTCTGCTCAGCTTTTGAATCTGTATGGTGGTTTATTTACATGTACCTTATCATTATTGCGTCGACGAAGGAGACGTTTCCTAATCTTGTCGGCTAGGCGGAACGAATTGAGAAAAGTGTCGGTACCAAATCGGCGCCATCTTGAAACGTCACAACAGTATCCAGCATTCTTAACGCGTCGTCTAGGCTAAGCGGAACGAATCGAGAAAAGTGTCGGTACCAAATCGGCGCCATCTTGAAACGTCACAACAGTATCCAGCATTCTTAGCGCGTCGTCTAGGCTAAGCGGAACGAATCGAGAAAAGTGTCGGTACCAAATCGGCGCCATCTTGAAACGTCACAACAGTATCCAGCATTCTTAGCGCGTCGTCTAGGCTAAGCGGAACGAATCGAGAAAAGTGTCGGTACCAAATCGGCGCCATCTTGAAACGTCACAATAGTATCCAGCACTCCCAGCGCGTGGAAATCAGGCATCATCCTGGGGAGCTGGGGTTCCGAAATGTTACATGTGAATAATCTATTTGTCTTGATTTAGTTTCGGATATTTTCCCGATTTTGGAATCGTACGGCTCAATATTTCAATGCCTACTAAAAGTACGCAGTGGAAAAATTGGACGAAGGTTCTTCTCCGGACCAAGTAAGTTGTTGGGTCTCTTTGGAAGTTACAGATTTTCCTCGCTACCATTCTGGTATGTTTTGAATGTTCTATCTTGATTTTGCTGTGGTTCTCTGCCTGATTTGGGAAGCTTTCACCTAAATACCGACGTCGTTCTTCGCGATGTTCTACGGTACAGTGCAATTCGCTTATGTCTTGTAGCAATAATTCACTGACCGGCCGCGCCAGGCGAACGCAGATTAACTTTACAGTGCTCGAAATTGCGCCTGCATCGGGCGCATTTGCGACTAAAGATTTCGCAATTTTGTGACTAAAATTTGTCTAGCTAATAAAGGAATTATATTCAACAGTCTTGTGTCTTACTTGCAACTGGTATTTGTAATTTTATCCGAAAAATCCTGCGAAATTCACGTTGAATGTTGTGTGACTTAATCGTCGGTGTGCAAGAAGTTTATCACGGGAGCACTTTTTCAGGCTTTTCTCAGAAATTTCTCATTTCCGGTTCCGGTATTAGTACATGTACTGAGGAGTATGATTTCAGAATCGGAGAAATAACCGAAATGAAATCAAGACAAATATACCATTTATATGTTGTAAAAATCTGAGACCTTTCGGAGTACACAGCACGGCAGGATTTTGCCCGATCCCACGGCGATATTGTGAATTTGTTTGATGTCGGCCCGACGTTTATCTCGCGACAAATCCCTTTTAAACAGTGGCTGAATTAACTCATGAAACTAAGGTACTAGGTCAAGACGAGGTGCCACGGGATAAGGAGATGCACTATAATCTATGATTACTACTAGTTTTACATGTAAGTTGATAAAACCAAATGTACAGTATTTTTTATCACATTTGTTTTGTAAAGAGTGCGAACTGACTATTAGTAAACTTTGTTAAGTGACAGGGTTAAGAAACATAAAATATATTATTAATTAAATAATAATAATTTTATTTAGTATTAAGTACTTATATTAACCACTATTAATTTTATGATTGCTTTAATTTGTTTTGCAGTCACTGACTGCAGCAATCGGATTCTTCTACAGTCTAAAGCTTGTCCTCAAATGGCAGCTTCTTATTTTGGTGAGCAGAAAATGCATACAAGCAACATTATTAATAATAAATTAATTTCAGCACAAAAGGGGATGGAATTAAAAGCTGTAGAGTGAGAAATCAAGCTTAATAAAAATAGTGGCAATCTGCACTTTAATATCATATATTCAGACAAATATTATAGTAACAAAGAATTGCAATTTGGGTTGGGTATTAAACACATTCAAGCAGTGCTGTCAATCAGCTCTAATTTATGACTGGCAAGTGCTGTTTAAAAAAATGCTCTATCATTGCGTGGCCATGCAACTGCTTCAAGGGATTTACATGTAGATGCTTCATGTTGCATAAACCAGAATACAAAATTATGGATTAACAAGCGTTAAATGAGTTATAGCAGTGGGCAAAATTTCACTTGATTTCTTGTAATGACCAGTCACCTGCCTTACCATTGGGAGGGAGGGGAGGGTTTGACTTGGATGCAGTGGTGGGGAGGGGGGAAAGGGAAGGGTTGGTGAACATTGAGCTCGCGATATGCAATTATTACCTGCATTACCCATGGGTACGGCATTGCAGGGAGGGGAGGGTGAGGAGTTGGACACAGGGATTGGGGTGTCGGTGAAGCAAAACATCTAGGAGATGGTAGGGTGCCAACATTTTGTATCATACATGTAGGAGCCTTTGATTTCACTCTACCTGGATAGCTCCGGAATATCTAATATTACAGCTTCTATGACTCCCTGAGTGAAAGTTGGGACACGGGGCACCCAGCCGCAACGAGTCCTCCATGTGTGAACTACTAATTTTCAACAAAAAAACTAGTAACAGCAACCAGAAATAGCAATGAAAGTCAGTAACTTACTAATAACTGCAGAGCTAGAGAGTCTATATACACAGTGAGATGGAATTACGACTTTAAAATTTCTGGAATGTAACATTGTCTGTAATATCTGCTTTCACAAAAGAGTGGCTGTTAAATTATATTTTGTTTTGCAGATTATTTCTTCATTCTTTGGAACACTTGGCTTCTTTCTAGTGGAATGGAAGGCAAGAAGATTAGCCAATCAAGGATACACTCCTATCGTAAATTAGTGATCCACAGTGGTCCACTTGTATACCTTAAATAATCCTCTATTAAGCCCCCCCTCTCCAATAAGCCCCTCTTTTTAGAGCAAGAAATTCATTATAAGCCCCCCCCCCCCCCCCCTCTCTTTTAAGTCTCCCCCTTTTTTTCACAACCCAGACAATAAAATTAATATAA
Source organism: Dendrophyllia cribrosa (assembly GCA_024195265.1). NCBI lineage: Eukaryota > Metazoa > Cnidaria > Anthozoa > Scleractinia > Dendrophylliidae > Dendrophyllia > Dendrophyllia cribrosa. The sequence continues at coordinate 36,419,308 of JAJLRJ010000009.1, read as the reverse complement.
CGGCTGACTGTATAACCGGTACATTTGTACCGTTCCAATCTGGGCGCAAAAATTCATATATACACAGTACTTGTGAGCTTTGGGGAAAATATAACCGGTAGTTGTACTAAAAATGATCATTAAATATTATGGTAATCAATGAGCAGGGGCCTAGCCAATCACTGTTTTCAAACACCCCCTACCTCCTCCCCCCACTCTCAAGTCCCAAATCTTTCTTTTTTTTCAACTTTTTCAGGTACGCACGTGCGTACAGATAGCTACGCCCCTAATGAATGTTGAACTACTTGAATGTGTTTTGCTAAAATGTAATAAGCCCCCCCCCTCAAAAGCACTTGAAATCAATAAGCCCCCAGGGAGCTTAATAGAGGATTTACGGTATGTATTACTCTGTATGGCAGTATAGGGTATCTGTAGATAATTGCTGTTAAAGTATTAAGCCTTCCTCTGTTGAATGGAAATACATGTCCAGAGGCATTATAAGGGGCAGTGTGCATTTAGATTTATTAAGTCATTAAATTAATATAGATTCCTGATTTGCCTTTTGTCATTGTTTCTATTTTTCTAATGGACATCCAAACTTGGGCATTTATTTGAGGAAAATGCAGTATATAAAATAAAGGGGACTGTCCACAATAGAGAGTTTTCTTTTTTATGAAGTATTTTTTATGAAGTATCCGCAAGGAGAGGTTTGACTGTCAGTAGTAAAGTCCATGTTACCAAAGAAAGGCTTGGTAAAAGGTCCTTAGCTCTCAGAGACACTGTGTGTGCTTTAACCCTTTAAGCCCTAAGAGTGATCAGCATCAAATTTTTTCTTGTAATATCAATGACTTACAGTATCAATCAGAAAGGTCATGAGAATAAAGGACATGATCACACAAGATGAATTCTCTTGATATCCAAACAATTTCTCCCCACTACTTCTATAGGAAATGTATAGGGACAAGAAATGAGAAATTAAATTTTGATATTAGGGCTTAAAATGTTAAATGGGCAATGTCACAGGATTTTTGCTCTTTTGGTCAAAACTCCTCAAATAGAACGGTTTCCATTGGAGTGTCGTAAAATCAAAACCAAAGTATATTTTACTCTGACCAATCATAATAGTCATAAACAAACCAATGAACCAACTAGAGCTCAAAACAAATACATGTAGCCGGTGCCAAGCGCAGGAAAACATGTATAGGCAAGTCACAATTGGTGTTGGTTTTACTTCTGTTAGGCCGAGAAAATGGCGCAAGATTTTTAGCCAATCATGAGTTAGAAACCATACCAATGTAAAACCAAAGCATTTGCGAATAATTTTTGACACTCAATTGAAAACAGCTCTATTTGACTTAGTACCTTTGCCCGTACACAGACTGTTCTTAAAGCACCTAGAAAAAAATACGAAGTGATTCCTCGAAGAGAGAACAAACCAGAATCAGATTAAACACAGTTTCGGTATAAAAGGAGCCAGGCCTGGCCATTCTCACCTCCAGTTGTCAATCAACCACTGAAGCATTAACAACTGACAAAAAACATGCGTCATTACTAAGACCATTGCTAACACAATTTTGAAAAATTTTATGCAAGTTATATCAGAAGTCTTAATGAACTTCTATTTCTTTTTTGATTTTTGAAGCAAACTATATTTAAAGGATGCGCAAGTTAACCACGTTTTGTGACTGAAAGACGCCTTAATTTGCATCTCACACCCAAAAGGTGTGAAATGGGGAAGAAGCTAATAAAAGTCTTTTATACCGGAACTTTGTGTCAAAGCCATCTTTGCAAGACAGGAGGGAAGAATGTATTGGCCACTTTTTTTCAAGTTGCAATCCATTTCCATCCATGCCATCCACAGTCAAAGATACTAATTTATAGTTTCAGCGCACCAGTACAGTAATTTTTAACAAAACTGGTCAGGAGCATTATTTTTAGGTTTTCGTTCATTCAAATATGTTTTTTGGCTCTTCAAAATGATACTAAAGATGGTGATATTGCCCATTTAAAATGACTGTAGGGTGATAAGTTTAAAGTTAGGCGTCATTGTAAGTGATTTTTCAAAAAAGAGAAAGTTCAGTTTTTAACCCGGCAGGTATTGGGCATCCTGCAGTTAAATGTACTGAAAACTAGAAATAGTTTTGATACAAAAGTTCTATTCTTGGCGTGTAAAACAAGATTACTCAACAAAAAAGGAAAAAAGCCAAAAAGTCAGTTTAGGAAAATGTTGCCCTAAGCTCTTCAATCTTTGTGCGCCAAATCCCCCAAAAATTTCATCTGTTCTCAGTGCCACTAAAAAGTTATGTCTATGAAGCATTTAAGGGTGTCGTACATTAAATAATTTAGTCAAACCTATCCTTCTATAATATTTTTTGTAATTGTAATTATAATATTTATGTTATAAATAGTAATGTAATGATGTTACAGTTATATATTTGTGGTAGCTGATCCAATGTATAGAAATCATTAATTAGTATAAACACCTAGAAATTCCAACATGTTGTAATAAAGTCATTAAAAAAAAGAACTCCTTTCTGACACTTTATTATGGACAGTTCACATGGTTCCAGAGAACAAAATTGATAGAATCTTTACATCTTCTCCGTATGCCATAGAGTTTCAAAAGTGGTGCCCCCCCCCCCCCCCCCAAAAAAAAAAAAAAAAAAAAGGTAATGGCTACCCGAAAGTAACATTAAGTTTCGGACTTTTCTAGTAATTCCTGAATGTAACAGGCAACCCAAAAATCCGCTAAAATTTCTTCCATTTATTCAGATCAATGAATTTCAAATTTCAATTAAATTAAAATGGTCACACAATATGATTTTGTCCACAGATTCAAAAGTTAGAACTACATTACTATTATTATGTCTCCATAATTGACTCTGTTAGAGAAAGGGTTAATGCTGATTAATTTAGTTTTGCCTTCAAAATTAAATGAGAGAAATATATGTATATAAATTATATACATAAATTATATACAAATGACCATTGTGTTTTTACTGGACAATTCCTGCAGTAAAATCCTTGGAAATAAAATATTAAGCCTTCGGGCAACAAAATTAATATTTTAATAATATGGATCAACATTTATCCCACAAAATCAGCTACACTGTATTCATTCAAAAACTAGGAGGGATAAAAGTTGATTAAGTGTTTTTCATGTCTTTCTAAAAAAAACATAGCAATATGCACTCAAGCTTTGCATACAAGTTTTAAACCTTTATTTCGGCCCAAGATTGCTAAAAACCAAAATTCAAGAAAAATCCCAAATTTTCATGTCATGAAAACAACTGGTACAATATTATGCAATTAGTTAGTACTACACTATATTTTTCCAAAATTGCAGCTGACTCAGGAACTGAAAGGGTTAAAAAAATGTGGCTGATAGAAACAGTGAAGACAGACTAAATGTGGTAGCCAAAAACTTATGTTTTGCTCTCATGTCGACAAATTTACAAAATTATAAATAATAAATTATAACGACTAGATGATAAAATTGAAATAGATTAAAAATGGTTACATATGTACTGATGAAAAATGCTGACTGAAATGAAAACTGAAGACAGGCTAATCTGGTAGTCAAAAACTTATCTTTTGCTCTCGTGTAGACAAACTTAGAAATTACATGTATAAAATTTAATAATAAATTGTAATAACTCTTATGACACAGTCTGAAATGAACTATCAAAAATGGTTACAGTGTATGTGTCAATGAAAACTGCTGACTGGAATGGAAATAAAAATAGTAATCACTTTCATCCAACTAAAAAATAAATAATGCAAGAATTATTACTTTATGTCTAGCCTGTTAACAAAATAAGGCATCAAAAATTACTTTAGCATAATTGCCAAAAAGAAAAATCTCCTAAATAACAAAACCCAACAGTAGTCGACAGTTTTACACCCTAGGTCTTCCAGAAGATTTTTTCTACACTCCTCTCACAACACTTGGTCCAATAGTTTAAAACATTGAACATTAAATTTAAAACTGAAGAGAGAGATGGTGCAGGGAGTGGACCCCCCCTCCCCACCTCCCGGAAAATCCTTGTTGCTGCGATAGAACTTTGTCAACCTGCAACAGGATTCCTTGTGTGCACTAAAGAAGTGCCTTAACTCAGTGCCATGTCTCCTGAGCACTGCTCAAGAGGTAGCTTATATGCAGTGATTTGTTCCTGCTAGTTGTCACCTACATGTACATGTTGTGCAACCTGACCTTAACATTTTGCCATAGCTGAGCAAAAGCATGAAGAGAGTGCTGCCAAGGATGAGGTAGGCCGGGCTGCATTTTGTGTATAGTAAGTTATGCTGAAGATCTTTAAAGTGAACCTTTTCCTTCTTGAGTATAATAATGTAAATATATTGTTTGGTAGACCTTGGCCCCTTCCCTTTGCATCAACCTCCCACCCCCCCCCCCCCCCACCCCCCCCCCCCCCCCCCCCCCCCCCCCAAACCACCACACCACCACCTCCTCTCTGCTGCACACTAGCCATGACTATTGTTCAATCCAGCAATCCCTTGGCGATATACACACTCTGTCATAACACGCCTATGTTCTTTTAGAAGGGTCATACTCCTCCCATAATCTCTCAAATTCCTCTGAAAAAGCGTTCACAACAAGTTCATCGCTTGTGATTACCACGTTTTCTCGGTTTCCTGTGACCGCCTGCCTTGTCCAGTTAAACGAGCCATTTACAAGCTGTTTTCGATCTATGACTGCAAACTTGTGGTGCATGAAGAACGAAGAAAGATCGTGTCGTACTAGGATGCCTTCTCGTCTGAATTTCTCTATCTGTGATCCGGTCGATCCCATTTGTTCATCGTCAGTCAACACTCGAACAACAACTCCATCATTGTGCAGTTGAACAACGACATCTGCGAGCTCCCGACAGTTGATCGTAAATACACAAACATCGAGGCTCTGTTTAGCTTCTAAAAGTACTCTAACAAGCTTACTTAGAGACGTTTCTTCGTGCGCAAACTGGCAATGCCGGCGATTGCAGCCTCCCTCAAATAGAAACTGCTTACATGCGAGAAGTTTGTCTGGGAAGAACAATACTTGTGGTGCAGATTGCTTCTTTTCCGGAGCAGTTTCCAAGGATTCCTTCACACTTTTGATTAATACATAAGTTGTGTGAACAAGGACTCCAACGATCCAAGAAATCCGAAGTATTCTTGAAAATTCTGATGTTGGAAGTGAGAACAAAACAGCAGCCATCTTTGTCCGTTTATCTCGGTCTTCATGTAAATATCACGTTGAGTCCACAGAACGCTCTCGATCCCAGGGTCCACATCAGCCTCGTTCCCAGTCATCCTGCGCGCGTGTAGTTCAACCTTCTTGCACGTCAAGGTGGCTCCATATAGTTATTGCCCAGTATTCCAAATAAAATGTATACACGATCTTATTGCTGTCTTTCGAGAGAGTTTTGTTTTGTCGGCACGCGTGAGTTTCAATTTTCTGAATTTCCCATCGTTTTTTTCGCACACGTCAGCAACGAACACATTTTTACTCTGATGAAGGCAGCATTGCCGAAACGTCTAGTTTCATTTTTAACACTTTTTACAGCGTTAAACTTAACACTTTTTCACGTAATTATAATTAACGCTGCGCAGGATACATATTCATTTACTGAGAAGTCTAACTTGGCAGTCTTGTCTTGTTACCATGGCAACCAGTGATTGGGTTGTTGGGCTTGTTGTTCAAGGCTTGCAAACCTCTCAACGGATTTTCTCGGTTTTTACATGGTAAATATTCACAATTTTTGGTGAAACAGAAGTAATATTCAGTAAGTCTAATCTAACAAAGCCATAAAAAAATCGGTACATGATTTTCCGCAATTTACTTACTTTTCGTTTTTTATGTTTAGTGGGTTTGTGTACAAAAATTGTTGTCTTTTTTGTGATCGAGAATCAAGAAAATCCTATCAATTTGCCAATTTTTATAAACATTTACCGTGTGGAATGCGCGCAATAAACGTCTTAGTTACTCTAAAAACCTCTATTTTCATGACGTCATCAAAAATAATGCTAATTTTATCGATCGCGTGTGAAATAATACGGATTGCTAATTTCAATACAGAGGAGATCTTATAAAGTCTTCAACTTTTTATAGTTAAATTTCGGGTTTTCCCTTTCGAAAGGAAACAATGTATTTAGTAACCTTTCCAAACCGTTTTTAAATCCGGGAAAACGTTTTTTTTTTCGGCCGCACTGGCCAACATTAAATTTGCATGTTCTTGAAGTTCTAAAAGATAGCTAGCGAAAGTAACTGAAGCTTCAGGAACATGCAAATTTAATGGCGGTCGTGCAAATGCGAAAAGTACGGCCGAAAAAAACCATTTTCCCTTGATTAGGTTGAAAATCTGTTTGGACAAGTTACTAAATACATTACCGTAAAACCTCTTTTTAGCCCCCGAGGTCTTATCTAATTTCAGGCCTCATTAACGGAGGGCTTAGCTTATTATACTACGTTTACACTAGAGGAGATTTTTCCGGATTCATGACGAATCCGGAACATTTTGGTACCGGTTTCGTTTTGCCGTTTACACGCAGATGGGTGAATCCGAAATAAAAACGTCCCGGTTTGGTCGCGTGTCCGAAGATTTTGAATCCGAAATCTAAAGTGAATACTTTGTATCCGATTACTGTAAATCCGCAATGTTTTGAAATGTAAACAGTTGTTTCCATGAATCCGGATACTTTTTCGCCTGCTTTGTAACCGTTCCCGCATGAATATCCTCGGATTTATCAATGTGTGTAAACGGTTGTGAATCCGAATACCCTTTAGTGTAAACGCCTGCGAATCCGAATACCCTAAATTTAATAAATCCGGAAACATTTATGTATCCGGAAAAATCTCCTCTAGTGTAAACGTAGTCTTGGAGACGGGGATTAATAGAGAGGGGGCTTATTTCAAATCTTAAAACACCGTTTTCATCATTCAGCAGTTTGACTTCCCATTTAGCACCTTTAAACACAAAAATGGTTTCTTTTTCCCTCCATCAGCATTTGCGGAAGGGTAAACTGTTATTTTGCCTTTTCGTGGCCAACGGTCTTGAGAGATTCACAGAATGTGCACCGCGTTGCTCTACGATAGTGTTGGATATTTGAGTTCCAAAAATGCATACAAATGAAATTTAATGTAACTGGAACTGGCACTTTCAGTTGCGAAGAAAGGAAGATCAAGGAAGGTGCCCTCATATATTTCAATTCGTTTATAAAAACTACCAATTTGTGCCGAAACTATAGCCAAAATGAAAGCCAATTGCAAGTAAATTGAATGCGCTGTCACAGCCCATCACGACTTCTATCAAGTAAGACAACTGTTCTAAGCCCGATTTACATGTTACTTTTTCTTAGTTTTAGAATTTACTCGTGGCGCAGCAGACGAGTAATGTTTTTGGCGCTGAGTTTTTTTTTGTGTCACATGAATGAATGCAAATGTAAGCACGCATATTTCACCATGAAGCACATACCGCAAAATCTCTCCGTGTACTGTGTTGACTTAAGAAACAGAAGCCTTACAGAGTACAATTGCAATTTTCAAAACAATACAAGGCGTCCATGGATAGATAGGACCGTTTGATATTGCCGGAACAAAAATCTCACAGAAATAAGCAGCGAACAGAATATCAGATGGTCATATCCATCCATGAACGCCTTGCATTGTTTTAAAACTCAGTTGTGCGCTGTTATTCTTCCATCTGCTTCTCAAGTTAACACACAGAGAGATTTTCCCTCCATCTTGAAATCAAAAGCGAGATCACGAGGTCGCATGTCAACCAATCAGACCAGTGAAACTAAAATATGCGTGCATAAATTTGCATGCACTAATGTGACACGAAAAAAAAAAAATGAAAACTCAGAGCCGAATCTGCAACTCGTCGGCTGTGCCACTGCCACGAGTAAATATTCTTTTCCCCACAACTCGTCAATTAAATGTCGTCGGGCTTCAAAATTTTGCCAAGTCGTTTCATTTGGCATTCTCTATAGCATCTTATTTCTGGTGTCGCTTTCAAAACCAGAAAAACAAACTGCTTACGCCGAGATGAAAACGAAGGATTAAACGGCATATTAAGCTTAGAGCATGGCTGAATAACAGTTCAATTTATGGATTATATATTACACGTAATTATTTATTCACAGTGCATTCTGACTGTTTACTTTTAAAATGTGCTCTTATTAATATTATAGCAATCATAAGAAGTCTACTTCAATCTCACTTTAACTGGTAAATTAGACAGGGTTAGACAATGCTATACATATATATATATATATGTTTTTTTCAATTTTTTTATTTCTATTTTTTAAAAATTTTAGCAATTTCACGACACACGGCCTGCAGTCGATAAATTGGAATGAAAATGTAAATGAACTGAATGAATCATATTTTATTATAGAGAGTGGTATACCCTTATTCTCACCTAAAACAAAACACCTAAAACTTCAAACTACAGCTTGTTCGCTAATTTTATCAGTAAAGGGTGCTTGTAATTTTTACAATCCTTTTCAGGCGATTTTTAAGGTTTTTGATGCGGGTTTTTTGAAGCGATTTAAACGGCGATTTCAACTACTGGAGGTGACAAAGAATTTGTTGATCGCTCTTACAGTAAATCGCTGCTTTAAGTTTTCAACTATTTCGTCTTTCTTTTGTAGTTTATCAACCATTTAGACTCAATTCAAAATGGTATACGAAGTTTTTTTCTTGTAATGAATCCTTTTACGGCTTATTGAACGTATAATCCTCTCGAACACCGGATCTACAGAAAAACAACTTCTTTAACAAATCACAAGTCAGCTTGCGAACTTCCTGAATTCTCCAACAATAGAGAATGGGGTTGAGGCTTGAGTTGAACATCAATACGGTAAGAGAAAAATTTCCAACGCGTAAAAGAGCTAGTTTCTTGTCTCGATCAGCGGTCACCCAGGCAGCTGTAACTGCGACAGACGGTAGGAAGCACAAAAACAGAGCGAAGTAAACAAAGAGCATAGTGCCTACCGATTTCTTGAACTGAGAAACGTTAAAACCTGACATCTTGCGGCGGCTATCCAGAGCTTGAAGTTGCAGCTGGGAGGACATTTGAAGCTTGTGCTGCTTGAGAAAGCGGTATATCTTATAAACAGCGTAAGAGGGAATGATCAGAAAAACGATGAATACAACTGAAGACAGGATCATTGGAGTGGAAGAGCTCACAAGTCGGCCTAATGGAAAACTGAGACATACAACCCACACAGAAGCGATCGTGCCCCGTGATTTTCTGGCAGTCATGATGGAACGGTACGTGTGACGATGGCATAACGTCAGATAGCGATCTAAGGTTATTGCCACAATGGTAAGGAACGATATCGCTATAAAGTAATCCGAGGTGTATTGAAATACTGTACGGGAGTAGCACCGCACTTGAGGACCGCCAATAACGCCGTAAATGCAGTAGATAACATGCAATGGTTGCACGACCAGGCCAACCATGAGATCAGACACGGCTAAGCTGCAGAGAAGCGAGTTCGAGGCGCGATTTATGGAGGTGGTCTTCCGCAACGCTGCCAAGATTAAGGCGTTGCCAAAAAATGCTGTGAAAGAGAAGAAGGCGTTAAAAGTGGCGGATATGATGTAGTTTGTGTGAAGTGAGCTCGGAGCTTGGAGGAATATGGATGGATCGTGACAAGTGAAGTGACCAGTGCTTGCGTTGATCTGTGATGAATTATCAGCCATGTTAGACAGCTTATGTCCTAACCTTTACACTGCCGTTCCCCCTGAAAATATAATAGATTACCTAAATATACTTTCTTTTAATTTGAGCACAGGCTGAATTTGCATTATATTTTAAGTAAACATATTTCTGCACCTGTCCAAGATTGGTTGACAGATCGATTACGTATTTTGCACGAGCGAGATAAAACCCTCAAAAACATCAACTTTCTCGATGTTTAAAATTTACAAAAAATGGTGCCGAACTGTTAAAAATTTTGTAAGGGAGAATATTCCACTGAAACTGATAAAAGCGTACACGTACAAGAAAGAAAGAAAACAACTGATTAAGAAAGTTATAATGCTATCCGTTGAATGTTGACTGAATAAAATTATTAAAACGCTGAATCTTATACAGTTCATTTCAGTATGTATTAATTATCCGATTATATGGAAGACATGCAGATAATATTTGCTTTTTCGTTTTCTTTCGGCGCCGCATGACACATACGCTGTTTAAAAATATAATTTAAAAAGATGTCGTATATTAAGTTACTGTTTCATGATCTATAGTACAGTCTTTAAATCAGATGCCCTAGATCGGAGAAGAAAATAGTAGCTAAGGAAATGACGACTCGGTGAAGTGAAACCATTGCGCTTCAGGTATATAAAGGAACACTTTCGCCGTTAATTTTTCATTTATTTTCTATTTCGCAATTACCAAGGTATATATTTATTTAGTTAATGGTAATAAAAAGATGGACAACACGTAAGAGTCCTCAGTGTTTTACTGCCGGCCAGAAGCAAGAAAAGACAGAATGAAAGTGCAAGCAAGTGTAAAGCTGTTTCACTTCAGGGTCTATATTATAGCATTCACATCAAAATTAAAGCAATAAGTGGTCAACACTATTTAACGTGAAGTATGCAATTTTAATCTTAGGCTCGGAAACGAAATGAAGCAATGAACCTATGAAACCTCCATTGGCCGTAGATCAGTTGGTTATCTATATAAATTTGTGTTTTTAGCCCAATAAACTTTATTTTCAACTCGAGTCATGTGCTTAATTACGCACCCATAAAGTTCACCCCTTCGGACATTCTTACTACAGCCAATATTATTTTTTAATAATAAATCAAAATCACAAGTTTATCAGCTCAGAGGTTATAATTTAGCGAAACAAGCAGTATTTTTGGCCTGCAGCACGGATTTGAGATCAACGTTAACGACGACGGTGAAAGAGCAATTAAACTAAATAATCATTACAAGTTTTATTTGATTAATTTCAGTAAAATAAATAAGGGTTGTGATTTTAATTTTCCTTCCCCAATAGGGTTTTCCGATTATAATTTAGCGGAAGTTCGCGGAAGTTCGAGCCATTTTTCCGAGTTGTGAAATTGATTCCATTATACTGTAAAAGGTTATCTCGATTTTTTTTTGTTATAAGTAAATCTTTGCACTATGTCGTTTGTTTATACAAAATAACTGGGTCGTAAAAGGATTAATGAGCACAAACGTGCTTTGTATAAAATTGCGAGAACTTTAATTGATATTTTTTATAAACAAGAGAGGACTCATTTGCAGCATTCGCGTCTAGAAGTCGCATTTAATTGGTCGATACGCATATGCTGCAAATAAATTCAACCTCAGTGCTAACGGTTTTTGAAACTCGTTTAGAAAAAATAAAGCATACTGTACACGCTAACAAGGAAAAAAGTAAACAATCCTGCTTTTGTTTACTATAGCTCGAATGGGGCCGTTTCTCGAAAGTCCCGATAGTTACCTTGCCCGTAAAGCTGTGTTGATTTGCATTTAAGATCAAGGTTTTTACAGTTTTCACATGTAAGGCTTCCAGCTAGATTGCTAACAGTAATTGGAAAATCGTCCTGGGACATTGTATTGTTTATGATTTGCTTCAATAAAGTTATTGTAAGACTCGAGAGTTTCCTTATATGTCTTATATTAGTTTTCATTAGTGTCAAAAATAATATTTATCTCCGTCGTGCAGAGTTAATATATATTACTTTCCAAGATGTTTTAATTAATCACGTAACATACTTGACATGTTTATCTGATTTTTGCTGTTGTTGACTTGTAACATAATAACAATTTGATCAAGGCAGAGCCTCTCTAATTTCTCACTGAGTTGTTGCTCTTTAGTTGGTAAACATTTTTAGCAACTGACGAAAAAGGTAACGTCTTGCAAAGAAAGTTGAAAATCAAAGACTTGATATTTGTTCAAAAATGTGTAAAACGCGTGGTATGAAACATTCCTTATAAGCGTTCTTACTAAACAGTCAGTTACAAGAGAAAGAGAAAGGCAATTTTAAAGAACTTCCGCTAAATGGAAAAACCCTAGTTATAAACAACCAGCAATTTACTTACCAGTAGTGGTTAAACGAATTTCTCTTATAGAAAGGCTAGAAATTGAACTCATTAAAAACTGGCTAGTTCCACTTCCGCAGAACTTCCGCTAAATCGGAAAACCCTAATAGGCTACCACAACGACGAAAATATCACGCTTCAACCATATAATAATAATAGGACTCGAAGAAAGGCTTTTTATCAATTCGAAAAGCATTCAATGCAATTTTATCACTGCAAAACTGGCAATCAGGAAACATGCAGAAAAACACTTACAATAGGTTCACTTAGTAACGATGAAACTGCCCGATAACATTGTCTGATCGATTACAGCAAACTATCCGATCACATTGTGCGATTACCAATTTGCAAATAAGTAAGAGGCAAATACAGACTGAGGTTTATAAACCAATCGCATTTGAGAAATTGTAATAGTTAATATTTAATTTTGATAGCGCTTTTCACAAGTTCCTCTGAACAAAGACAGTTTTCCACAGGAGATTTCGAGCATGCAGTCTAGATTTCTCGGCATCTCTGCTTTCAAACGTTTTTTTTTTTAAGTACAGACCATACACGACACGACACAATGGAACTCTGGGAAGACGCTGGTTGCAAACTTTTCATTTTATTGATATTCATAAAGTCCAAGCTCAATAAAAAACAAAAAAAATAAAACATGTTACACTGGCAACAAACGTCACTCATAATGACCGAATAAAACCACAGTGATAAATTAACCGATGAGGAAAGCAGGATGTTTTGTAGAACTGGATCAGAAAATCAGTATTTCAAGAAATTTAAAATTTATACTAAATGGCAGATTATTGGTCACAACGGCAGTACGAACAAATATTAAGATAACTTATTTTCAATAAACTGAAGATGATGGCATAAGTTGAAAAAATAGGCGTGCGTTTCTCAACAGTTCCGACAACTTTTCGGGCCCGAAAGCGATTTTTGAAGTTCAGTCTCTTTCAAGTCGCGGTGAAGATTTTAGCCCGAAAACCAGTGCACAGTTTCTCGTCGATTTAAGATTTTATTGCTTAACTTTCAAAACGAACGAAAATTGAATCTCTGTTGGTAATAAGTATAAATCTACTAGCGTTCTGTCACGAATGCTGTTCTTTTTTTGGCTACGCTACTCACTATCTATTCTGTTGTAGAAAGTTAGAGTAGAGTGAGTAGCTGGCCTAATGGCGGCCGCTTTCTCGCGTTTTCGAAGTGTCTGTGAAGAGTATTTGCTCTTAAGTTTTGAACGTCCAGTAGATATATACCAAAACAATTAGATTATTCGCTCTTGATTTCTATCCGTGATAGTTGATTCGGGCTTCGCTTTCATCGACTATCACGCGATAGAAATCTCGAGCTCATTATGTAATTGTTAAATAGCCTGCGCACAACAAACATAGCTTTTCGGGCCCGAAAGGTCTTCGGGAGTTTTGAAAAACGCACGTCAGGTCTTTATTTATTGAGGTTCAAGTTTTGGGACGCTGTTGATGTAAAAAAAAAACAACAATTTCAGAAGCTCCTTTACTGCTGTATCTTCATTAGACTTGCCACAAGTCGACCTTCGCTTTTTAAGTCGAGTTTTATTTGATAAATTTGCGCAAGAACCTAACTTACCGAAAATTAGTATTGGAAGAGACTTGTTGCCAGTCTTTTCTCACGCTTCCATCTCTCTCATATTACACGACTCTTTTGCCGCGAGAACCCTCTGGTATCAAGGGTATTCAATTGTGGAATAGCAGTTCCGAAACGTCTGGACACTTTTTACATAACAGCGCCCCTAAAAACCACAATTTTGATTTCAGAAAGTTGTCTCTCGTTTTTTGTAAAGGCAAAAAGTGAAGAAAAAAAAAGACCACATTGATCATCGAAACGGACAAAAACTGTTTTACTTGACAGGACAAGTAAACTACCAACCAACCAACCACTAAATAAATGTGAATTAGTAGAATATGACCCATAGGATTCCGCGAAGTCCATTATATAAAGGTTTTAACGGTTATTAGCATGGGTATACCGCGTGACTAGATTGTTTTGAACGATAAGAGTGCGCAGATATCTTTCGTTGATTTTCACTATGATTATCTTTGTAAACGCCTCATATTTCAAGGTTGTATCCAAACATTTTCAGGCTAAGGCAACAAACAACACAAGCTAGCATACTAGTATTATGCTCTTCATTTATAGTCTTTTATATCTTCCAAATACCTTTACAGCAACTGTTCAAACGATTGCAAATTCCAGTTGAAGAGCTTTTAAAAATTTTTGTGACCAAAATTAATTAGTTTCACATCTTTTAATTTCATATATGTTAGAATTATGTAAACAATTGCTTTATTAAAACTTCACCATCAGGAACTGATACCCTATTCAAATAAATCTTTCTGAGAGGCTTACTTAAGAATATATGGCCAGAGTAAGTCTAATCGAATATCTTTCTCCAGTCAAAAAATCCATTCTTACCGGTAAATGTAGATAATTTAATTTATAGTACGCTTATACGACGTTCTATCCAGCGGCATTTCGGTTCTTCTTTTCGAAAGCAGAAAATTTGTGGAAAGAAATCTTCAGTCCCCCGAATTTATTAGCTGCTTCTTCCTTTCCGAAAATCCTCGTTCCCAAAATGACACTTTTTTTCTTCCGAAAACAAAAGGCGTGATAATAAAATTTTCCGATGCCACGAAAAATTGAGGCGACGTTCTACTGAACAAAAAGAACTCGACTAGTTTTAGCCTAATTCATCCTTCGAATTTTTAAGGCGACTACGGTCTGTAATTCCAAACAGCCTTCCACCGTGCATGAGATAAAATATGAAGCCAATATTTCAATGTCTTACTGACCTCAGTCTCATTTATAACATTTACCGATGAAACAATAAAAAGCCATAACTTTCTCATCGGGTCTATAATGAAAATGTATTTACTTTTATAAACAAGACCTGTAAATTCCTTCATTCTCATAACGCCCAGTTACGAAATCATCAGGTTTCTAATTCTATTTCTATTTGGCATGAAAGTATTGCCAGCGCTTCTAACAAAACACTTCGCATCGCGTAAAATGTCAGCAGTATATCAGTGGGTTCACGAAACTGTTCATTGACAAGTAAACTAGAGTCAAACCAAAACTGAAATGGACGAACTCCAACCTAAGATTCGGACTAAAATTTTATGAAATAAATACGGTAAAAACGAAACTACGAGAGCACAGAAGAGGCAATACATGGTGATAACGAATCGTTTGTAGCGAATATTCGATGGAGTGTTTCTGTTTTCATTCAAAATTATATTTGATGCTGTCGGATGTTTTGTGTGACTTCTCATATCAATGGTCTGTCGACGTAAACGAAAACAAATTTTTCCGTACGAGAAAAGCGTGATCAACAAACAGATAGGGATGAGCAAAATGGTGGCCAAGCTGTAAATGTGTCGATTTGTTACCCACAATGAAGCCCACACAGCGCTTAGGATCCATATAGAAAGGAGAAGTGCAAAGACACGTTTGAGCGTAACCACGGCGTGATAGCGAACACGCAACGTCAAAGCGAGAAGTCTGTCTACAGCGATAGCTGTCATCGTAAGAAATGAAACGGCTGAAAAATGGCTTCCTTCAACGTGAGAAATAATTCCTGCATTGCAAGCCTGCGAAAGGTTACCGTTAATCTGTGCCCATCTGTAAGTTACAAACAACGGCTGCACAATAATGGCAACGCCAAGATCAGAAAACGCGAGACTACATAACAATGATTTTGATGGTGGGTGAAGTGAAGACGATCTATACAAAGCGAACAAGATGAGAAGATTAGAGAAAACAGCGATGATGCTTGACAACACGTTGAAGAGACAAACGACTGTGTCCGAGACAGAGATTATGGCCTTCTCTGCATCTTTGAAGAAGAGATGTAACTGTTCGCATGAATTGTAGTTATCTGATTCTGATTTTAAACTGGAGTTACGCAAAGTGATATTGAAGACATTAAACATGCTTTCTGTTACAAAAATGTGATGTTATCCATCAGTGCAAGAGTGGTTTCTTTCAATGTCCACAGCGTAACATAATTTTTGATAGATAAGGGCTCCTGGCAGATCACAGTGTTTTAATATTAACAATTACCGGACATACTTTTCATATATATTGACTTAGCGCAAGAGAAAATTTGATATTACAGTGGAAAGAGGCAATTTTTAATTAATAGGTGTTAGATAAAATATTAAGCTTTACTGAATTTGTTTCCGGCTATATGTATTGACTTAGAGCAAAAGAAAATTTTATATAAAAGTGGGGAAGAGGCAGAAATCCAATTAATATTTTTTGCCGACCCAGTTTGTACTTTCATAAATAACCAAGTTGAATCACATGCAACCCGCATCGTATTTTTTTTTTCAATGGGTTATTTTGAAAGGTTCCTAATTTAAGTTCAAAATGTTTTCGAATGTATAATTAAAATAAGATATTAATATTATCAAAGAAACAAATAAATACGATATATGTATGTGGATCACAACGAAAGATTTCCTTTCATTAATCAAAAGACAACTTTGAGTCCATTGCGAATAACATGCATAATATAATATTTCTGATTTAACACTCATCATCTGTAACTATTACATTCATACGACTATAAAATCAATAATGGACAGTTGAAGGCTGCGCTCTTACGCCTTATTTAAGATTAGGAATTGGTTCTGCTATTATAGAACTTATAGTAACCAATCCATGGTAGTTACTTAACAAAATACCCCGGTTGCCGAGCACAAGGAGTACGAAGTCGCTCTAACGTTGCATAACATGCAATTATGCGGAGAAGTTTGCCCTTTGCATCACTGCAGTTCAGATATATGTGGATCACAACGAAAGATTTCCTTTTATTAATCACAAGACTTAACTTTGATTCCATTGCGAATAACATGCATAATATAATATTTCTGATTTAACACTCATCATCTGCAACTATTACATTTAAGACTATAAAATCAATAATGGACAGTATTTAGGTTGAAGGCTGCACTCTTATGCTTTATTCAGGCTTAAGCATTTGTTCTACTGTTATAGTTATAGTAACCAATCCATGGCAGTTACTTGACAAAATACCCCGGCTGCCTAGCACAAGACTGAGTACGATGTTGCTCTAACGTTGCATAACATAAGAAGTTTGCCGAAGGGTATCTTAATCCTTTGCATCACTGCAGTTCAGTCGATACCATCCGAGAGATGCGCAGCTCATCATGATATATCAAATTAATAATGGATCCAAGTTATTTTAAACAAGACCTGTAAATTCCTTCGTTTTCATGACGCCCAGTTACGAAATCGGCAGGTTTCTAACTCTATTTCTATTTGGCATGAAAGTAATGCCAGCGATTCTAACAGAACACTTCGCATCGCGTAAAATGTCAGTAACAATCTCTTTTATCTCGGGTATGCGCCAGCAGTATATCAGTGGGTTCACGGAACTGTTCAAGTAAACTAGAGTCAAACCAAAACTGAACAAAACTGAAATGGACGAACTCCAACCTAAGATTCGGACTAAAATTTTATGAAATAAATACGGTAAAAACGAAACTACGAGAGCACAAAAGAGGCAAAACATGGTGATAACGAATCGTTTGTAGCGAATATTCGATGGAGTGTTTCTGTTTTCATTCAAAATTATATTTGATGCTGTCGGATGTTTTATGTGACTTCCCATTTGAATGGTCTGTCGACGTAAACGGAAATAAATTTTTCCATACGAGAAAAGTGTGATAAAAAAACAGATAGGGATGAGCAAAATGGTGACCAAGCTGTAAATGTGTTGATTTGTTACCCACAATGAAGCCCACACAGCGCTTAGGATCCATATAGAAAGGAGAAGTGCAAAGACACGTTTGAGCGTAACCACGGCGTGATAGCGAACACGCAACTTCAAAGCGAGAAGTCTGTCTACAGCGATGGCTGTCATCGTAAGAAATGAAACGGCTGAAAAATGGCTTCCTTCGACGTGAGAAATAATTCCTGCATTGCAAGCCTGCGAAAGGTTACCGTTAATCTGCGCCCATCTGTAAGTTACAAACAACGGCTGCACAATAATGGCAACGCCAAGATCAGAAAACGCGAGACTACATAACAATGATTTTGATGGTGGGTGAGGTGAAGACGATCTATACAAAGCGAACAAGATGAGAAGATTAGAGAAAACAGCGATGATGCTTGACAACACGTTGAAGAGACAAACGACTGTGTCCGAGACAGAGATTATGCCCTCCTCTGCATCTTTGAAGAAGAGATGTAACTGTTCACATGAATTGTAGTTATCTGATTCTGATTTTAAACTGGAGTTACGCAAAGTGATATTGAAGACATTAAACATGCTTTCTGTTACAAAAATTTGATGTTATCCATCAGTGCAAGAGTGGTTTCTTTCAATGTCCACAGCGTAACATAATTTTTGATAGATAAGGGCTCCTGGCAGATCACAGTGTTTTAATATTAACAATTACCGGACGTACTTTTCATATATATTGACTTAGCGCAAGAGAAAATTTGATATTACAGTGGAAAGAGGCAATTTTTAATTAATAGACGTGAGATAAAATATTAAGCTTTACTGGATTTGTTTCTATATGTATTGACTTAGAGCAAAAGAAAATTTTATATAACAGTGGGGAAGAGGCAGAAATCCAATTAATATTTTTTGCCGACCCAGTTTGTACTCTCATAAATAACCAAGTTGAATCACATGCAAGCCGCATCGTATTTTTTTCAATGGGTTATTTTGAAAGGTTCCTAATTTAAGTTCAAAATGTTTTCGAATGTATAATTAAATCGAGATATTAATATTATCAAAGAAACAAATAAATACGATATATATATGTGGATCACAACAAAAGATTTCCTTTCATTAATCAAAAGACAACTTTGAGTCCATTGCGAATAACAGGCATACTATAATATTTCTGATTTAACACTCATCGTCTGTAACTAAAGACTACAAAATCAATAATGGACAGTATTTAGGTTGAAGGCTGCACTCTTATGCTTTATTAAGGCTTAAGCATTGGTTCTACTGTTATAGTTATAGTAACCGATCCATGGCAGTTACTTGACAAAATACCCCGGCTGCCGAGCACAAGACTGAGTACGATGTTGCTCTAACGTTGCATAACATAAGAAGTTTGCCGTAGCGTAACTTAATCCTTTGCATCACTACAGTTCAGTCGATACCATCCGAGAGATGCGCAGCTCATTATGATATATCAAATTAATAATGGATCCAAGATATTTTAAACAAGACCTGTAAATTCCTTAGTTTTCATGACGCCCAGTTACGAAATCATCAGGTTTCTAACTCTGTTTCTATTTGGCATGAAAGTATTGCCAGCGCTTCTAACAAAACATTTCACATCGCGTAAAGTGTCAGTAACAATCTCTTTTATCTCGGGTATGCGCCAGCAGTATATCAGTGGGTTCACGGAACTGTTCAAGTAAACTAGAGTCAAACCAAAACTGAACAAAACTGAAATGGACGAACTCCAACCTAAGATTCGGACTAAAATTTTATGAAATAAATACGGTAAAAACGAAACTACGAGAGCACAAAAGAGGCAAAACATGGTGATAACGAATCCTTAGAAGCGAATATTCGATGGAGTGTTTCTGTTTTCATTCAAAATTATATTTGATGCTGTCGGATGTTTTATGTGACTTCCCATTTGA
Organism: Dendrophyllia cribrosa; assembly: GCA_024195265.1. NCBI lineage: Eukaryota > Metazoa > Cnidaria > Anthozoa > Scleractinia > Dendrophylliidae > Dendrophyllia > Dendrophyllia cribrosa. The sequence goes on along the minus strand of JAJLRJ010000009.1, from coordinate 36,399,584 downwards.
ATGGTCTGTCGACGTAAACGAAAACAAATTTTTCCGTACGTGAAAAGTGTGATCAAAAAACAGATAGGGATGAGCAAAATGGTGATCAAGCTGTAAATGTGTCGATTTGTTACCCACAATGAAGCCCACACAGCGCTTAGGATCCATATAGAAAGGAGAAGTGCAAAGACACGTTTGAGCGTAACCACGGCGTGATAGCGAACAAGCAACGTCAAAGCGAGAAGTCTGTCTACAGCGATGGCTGTCATCGTAAGAAATGAAACGGCTAAAAAATGGCTTCCTTCAACGTGAGAAATAATTCCCGCAGTGCAAGCCTGCGAAAGGTTACCGTTAATCTGCGCCCATCTGTAAGTTACAAACAACGGCTGCACAATAATGGCAACGCCAAGATCAGAAAACGCGAGACTACATAACAATGATTTTGATGGTGGGTGAAGTGAAGACGATCTATACAAAGCGAACAAGATGAGAAGATTAGAGAAAACAGCGATGATGCTTGACAACACGTTGAAGAGACGTGTCCGAGACAGAGATTATGCCCTTCTCTGCATCTTTGAAGAAGAGATGTAACTGTTCACATGAATTGTAGTTATCTGATTCTGATTTTAAACTGGAGTTACGCAAAGTGATATTGAAGACATTAAACATGCTTTCTGTTGCAAAAATTCGATATTATCCATCAGTCCAAGACAGTTTTCTTTCATTGTCTGCAGCGTAACATAATTTTTGATAGATACGGGCTCCTGGCATATTACAGTGTTTTAATATATTAACACTTACCGGACGTAATTTTCATATATATTGACTTAGCGCAAAAGAAAATTTGATATTGCGGTGGGAAGAGGCAATTTTTAATTAATAGACGTGAGATAAAATATTAAGCTATACTGAAGCGGAAACAATTAAAAGTCATAATTTTCTCATCAGGCCCGCAGTCAAAATGTATTTACTTTTATGAGCCTTTAAAAAAAACTTGTCGTTCAATTAATATTTTCTGCCGGCCCACTCTGAACTTTCATAGTAAAAACCAAGTTTAATCCCATCATGCAACTATCGCATTTTCTTCAATGGATTATTTTGAAAGGTTCCTATTTTAAGTTCAAAATGTCTTTTCGAATGGATAATAAAAAATAACATTGTACTATTATAAAGGGAACAAAAAATACGATATGTGATGTAGATTAAGAAATACATAAAAAAAATACTTTGTGGCCCATGCGAATAACATAATTTATTATTCAACTGCACTCAGTAGAGTAAATAACACCCAAAACGAGTACAAATATCTCACGGTATTTGTACTCAGAAGACCGGTTTGGCCGGTTTTTCACAAACGTCACTTCGAGCATTACTCGTCTCTTGTATTCTGACTCGCCCTACGGGCTTGCCAAAATACAGCGAGACTCGTAAAAATATCCCACGATACTACACACTAAACCGTCCAATAAGATATATATAATATTTCTAATTTAACACTGTTCATATCATCTGCAATTATTATATTTAAACATAATTAACAATGGACATTGTTATTCGACTGTGACGTCATTTTACCTTATAATGGCAAGAGAACACGCAAAATATCAGAGTGAATCGCACAGTGAATAGCCATATTACATCTTAGTGACTCGTTTTAAGTAATGCTCCACATAAGAACTACCGTAAACTTCTGAATCATTGTTCTGCGGCATTGGATCTTTCCCACATAGAATATCTTTGGTTTCAAGAATAGAGGAGGGGCTGATGGTTCATAATTTTATTTCAGTATAAAAATAAAGAAATCCATTTGCGTCAAATAAATTTTAGGAAATGTTCGTGCTTAACCAATCAGAATAGCAGAAGACAATAGCTAATAATTTTGCTTCTCTGATGAAGTTCCCTAAATACAATATCTTTTAAAACTTGCATGTTGTGCGATTGGGTCTTAAATCACTTGAAACCTTAAAAGCTCAGAGAAAATGCACCTTGGACCTTAACTCATTGTCGTCAGTCCCGGCCAAAACCGTTCACTGAAGAACGATAAGACTCCACTGCTTTAAAAAATTGCAACTTTCTCAATCGCGCGAACATTGCAGTTGTGAGCATTGACTAGAAAGTCCTTCAAATTGAGACACTCAATAAACACAAAAAGGTCAGCGATTTTCGCAGAATATCAGCGTTTCAACTTGGAGAAGAACAAAAATGACCGTTTTTAACGTCATAGTAAAGCAACAAAATTCGCGTTTTTGTCTTCAGTTTTTTTATTGAAATCATCGCTGCAAACCCAAAAGTCAACATTAACAGCAAAATTTGGTCCTAGTCCTACCTTAGAAGTGTTTTTTTTTCTGCTCTTAATCGTTGCCCGGGCCGAGCTACAACCTCTCGTTGTAGTGCATCCTCGCCTTGCCTCGATTTTCAACATCACGACCGCACTGCATGCTGGGAAATAGCGAGAATTTTTGACAGGGTTCGTTCCGTCCCCCACGTATTTCATATTTATACTAAGTTCACAGCCACTCCGACCTACCACCGAAATTTCGCGCTTGTTGTGTTCTTCAGTGGTCGCAACTTCCAAAATATGCTGTGGTAGGTCGAGAAATTCATCCAGAGTCGAGTCCCAAGGCTACTTCGTTTCGTAGCGGTCATTTTACCAGTTCAACGAGCAACGAGCCACGAGCCAAATTCGCAAACGGAGTACAACACCTAACTCGCTTCATTGAGAAAGTGGACTCTGAACTACCTTAACGCTTAATGATGCTCATCAGGCAGCTACTAAAGATGAAAAATGGCTATGAACTTACCAAAAATCGCATACAAACCATATTTGAGCAGTTATTATAGCTCAACGAAGAAAAAACACTACTAGTCCATGAGCTAATTCCTAAACAGTGGCTAAAAATGCATTTTCGTAGCACCCCCCATGGGACAGGGTTTCTTTGGTATCAAAATAAAGCTTAAGATGTACTTTACCAAAATAAACTTGTTTCCAGACGCGAAACCTGTGCATGAGCGAGAAAATGGAGTGTTTTATGGGCGGGGTGGGTGGGGATGTAGGTTGATTTTGTTCGTTGAAAAATGGAAGGAGATAGAAAATGAATTATATGTCTGTAATCTACTGACGAAATTAAACTTAAACTTTGAGAAAGGTATCCCATATTGTGAATTGTTATAAAAAAAACATGTTTATACATTTGTGACATGTTCCCATGGTAACAGTTGTTAAGGTGTTTCATTAGAGACATTTGTTTCAAAATATAATTTAATTTCCCTATAACGTTTAACATTACTATAAAAAAGCTACAATTGTTCACAAATTATCTGTATTCACAAGTGATTACAAGACGGGGATTGTGAAAGAAGTCATTTTTCTCTTTAATTTGGCTGCTTCCCTGTTCGATTCCTCATTTTTCCCATGACGCTTTGTCTACAAGTGGAGCCCATACGTCTGGACGCCATGTTGGAATTGTTTAGAGTTTTAAAGGTAAGGAATTAGGTGTTTTCTTAATCTCTTTTTTACAACAAACTTTTCTGTTCGCTAAATTAGAAGATTTATAAACGGTTTGCATTGGAAAAAGGAAATAAAATGTTTTGTAGGTGTTTTTCCAAGAAGAACTGTTTACATAGCAGGTGAACACATATTAAAATTAATTAAGTGTCCCATTTGTCCACAAAGGGTATCAAGTTCTTTGTGCGACAAATAAATGATGACTGAGCTTAATCCAAGGAAGAGGTCGTTTTGCGCTAGAACAAGTGCTATAAACTGGGAAAAATGCCTTTGCCACAAAGGAGGGGTTAAATGGTAAGAAACTGATTTAGACGAACCCGGGCATGTCTAAGCAAGGAAGAGACAGACCTTGGCTGGATGCTCTGCAGACAAGCGATTTAGCGTACTATATTTAATGTCGCCGAGAATCAGCCCCAAGTGATACCAACGAGGACCGGTTTTCACATGAAGTTACATGAGAAGAATGTTCCCCGCGAAAGTTCTATCGGTTACTGGCAAGTCATCGAAGCTAGTCCAACAGAATTACCAACAGTTTACGCTGTGCTACAAAGGTCTCTCCAAATGGCTGATCAGCTTAGCCAGCATGATGCATGTCATTGTTGTTTTTGATCAGGCAATATATGCGAACGCGCTTGATATCATGTGGCAGAATGAGGAACACTTTCAGCGTATAGTGTTGAGAATGGGCACTTTCCACACCATTTGTGCTTTTATGACTGTCAATTGGCATGCGGTTTGGCGAAGCAGGCCTTGCAGATATACTTGTAGAGAGTGGCATTGTTGGTTCTGGATCTGTCTCAAGAGTTCTGGAAGGCCGACATTACAATCGAGCTGTACGAATGCACAAGGTATCTAAACTTTCTACAACGCGGCTCACCGTAAGAGATTGCAAGAAATAATTACAAATTAAGACTAAAAGACTAAAAGTTAGGTTTTGCAATCAAAAGACGAGGAAGATTAATAGCAAAATTGTACAGATTACTGCCCGTAACATTTTTAAACTATAAAAATGTGACTATTGTATATTTTCGTGATTATGTGTGCATTTCAGATCGTTTTTGATGCAATGCATCGCATTCGGTGGCAAGGGTTCCAGTCCTAGAAAGCAAAGCATCCTGCTACACAAGTTGATGAAATTGCCCTTGCAAATTTTATAGAAAACATCAGACGCGGTTTTTCTGGCGAAAGGTTCAAGCACCTTCTTCAAAGTGAACAGTTCAAAATGATGTCTAACCTGTATGAAGAATACTGCAGCGAAAACTATTGCCCGATGAAGACCTTTTGGAATTCTTATCTGGACATGGTCGAGTTGCTGTTAAGTTTCATTCGAGCAACAAGAGAAGGGAAACTGGCAACTGCATCTCAACTATGTGAAGGGTATGCTGCCATGGTTCTTTGCATATGACCATACCACCATACCAATTATTCCCGATATTTGCCCGTACTTGATGCAAATGTTGTCCACAAAGGAAATTCACACTGAGGCTCACCGACTTCTTGAAGTTTTGAGAAAGGTACGTTTGCAGTTCAGAGGTCTGCAGAACATGGTTTTTGCCAAATATCCGTTGATCAAGCAATCGAACAAACGTTGAACAGAAACACGAAAACTAAAGGTGGTATAGTTGCGTTTAGTTTAAAAAGTGGAGCAGTTCGAAGATGGATAGCTACTGCACATTCTCGCACTAAATTTAGAGAAAAGTGCTGTGACTTGGCGGGGATGAAGGAAGTTGGAAGTAAATCCCATAAAGAAGCCAGCAAGTCACGCATAAAAAGGATGAAACAAGTGTAAAACTGGTTCAGGGAGTCATTGAAGACTGGAGAAATCCATTTGAAGAGTCGGATGAACTTGTCAGTCTCAGTTCAGGTTTTGTAGCAACTGAAAGCATGAAAGATACGATGATCTCCTAAAAGCGAAAGAAAAAGGAAACACACTTTCTTATCTGTTGTCCAAAGCCGATTGGTGACCAATGCTTCTAGCTTTTTCGACCCGTTGCCGAAACTAAAACTAGCAACTTTTCACCAGGCTATGAAGAAGAAGTCTGTGATCACAAAAGGCAAGAGCATCATAGTCAGAGCAGATAGAAATCTGTTTGCTAGATTGTTAGTCATTGGTCAAAGTCGTAAGATGAATGTCAAAGAGTTGCTGACACATGAACTTGGACCATTACCGTTGTCTTAAGCAGCTTTGAATGGTACATTGGTCAAGACTAACAAATCACTTCTATCTGGCCTGGTTGAGGAGGGAGTAAAGTTCCACTCCACTTTTCAACTGTCCACAGCTGTCATATTCGATGCCATGGCGATTCTCCAAATGGTTGTTAGAGTACCCGACAAATTTGGTGACCTGGCTGCAACGGTGTTTGACACAATTTTCACACATGCGGGTAATGCTTTAAGAATCGACTTTGTTGGGAGATCAATATCCAAAAATATGTGTAAAGGATATTGAAAGGCAGAAGCGAGGAAACGAAGGGCTGCTCTCTATTGATATTTCGAGTCCACAACAACGGTGCCCTCGACAATGAAAGAAATTCTTAGCAAATGGACGCAACAAGACATGCCTGCTCAACTTTCTTGTGCGTGAATGATCCAGTTCAAATGTATACGCACAGTTGGAGATCGTTTCCTGTACATTGCACATGGTACAACCTGCACAAAACTTGTTGAAAGTGGTGGTAGTATTTCTGCAACAACTGTCAACGAATTGTGTACAGAACAAGAAGAAGCCGATACCAGGATGTTTTTACATGCGCTTCACGCATCTCAGAGTAGGCATCAATAAATAAGCAATAGATCCTCAGATACTGATGTGGAGATGCTGGCATGTTACCACCAAGAGAAAATTCCCGCCAGGATTTTTCTTGTAAGTGGTATCCAAAACGCTCACGCGTAGTGAGCATACCAGAAATTTGTCAGTTCCTTGGTGTTGATGTGTGTCGGGCCTTATTGGGTCTTCACGCTCTGACAGGCTGCGATACCGTAATTGCCTTTGCTGGGAAGGGAAAGAAGAAAGGATTTGAGATTATAACAGGAGATCAACATCTACGTAAGATGATTCAGTGTCTTGGAGAGCGCGTGACAGCTTCCCAGGAAGATGTGCGGCACATAGAAGAATTTGTCTGTTCCCTATACAGCTGTACAACAAGCCTGGCAAATGTATGAACGATCTTCGTTATACCCTATTCTGCAAGTCAACCAAAGTACAGTCACATCAGCTACCACCAACGAGGGCATCTCTTGCTAAACATGTTCAGCGAGCAAACCATCAAACCTTTGTGTGGAAGAATGCATTGGAGACTCACCCTACAGTACCTGATCCAAGTAGTGCTGGTTGGCTCGTTAAAGATGGCACACTTACGATCGACTGGACGGATCAGGCTCCAGCCCCTGATGTAGTTATGGAGTTAGTTTCCTGTGGATGCAAAGGCCAATGCAATACCCAACAATGTTCCTGCGTGAAAAGTATCCTCTCTTGCAGTGATGCTTGCATTTGTGGAGAACAATGCCTGAATAGGTCACATGAGACATCCAGTGAAGTTGGTGACAGCGATGACGATGATGATGATGATGATGATGATGATGCTGATGATGATGATGATGAGCATGACAGGGGTGATAGTGATATCTAAATCCGAGGACACAGATGATATTCATTGACAAAGTTAGATTGAAAGTATTCCAAATATGTGTAGAGAGCCATTTTCTGTGGATTTAATGTTATTTAGTTGGTTTCTGCTAGTGAAATGTTAAAATAACCAACCCTAACCCACGTAGACACCTGTAGACAGAGATTGCTTTGGTACCGTATTGTATCTCTTTATTTTGGTTTTCTAGCTGTAGGGACAAATTACAAAACAATATTTACCAGAAGACATCATTGTTACGCTATGTTGTATTGTTAGAAATAATATATTGATCATTTTGGGTTTGGGGTCTAAAATAGAGAGAAATGGTTCACCCATGAAATGCCCTAGTAACTGTTGCCATAGTAACATGCTACAATCGTGCAACAGCATTATTTGCAATTCACACCATCAGATGCTCACCTCCTCCACGTTTGAGTTAGAAAGGATGAAGATAAGATAAGTAGAATACCAAGTATGTTTCGTTATGTATCATTCCTAGTTTAAGGAACAAAGAATAACCCCACCCACCCTACCCATAAAAACACCCATTTCTCTCGACCGTGCACAGGTTTCACGTCTGGAAACAAGTTGATTTTGATAAAGCACACCCTTAGCTTTATTTTGATACCAAGGAAACTATGTCCCATGGGGGGTGCTACGAAAATGCATTTTTGGCCTCACAGCTCATAGACTATACGTTAGAATGACGTTTCTAGAAACCTCGAGCCTTCAGTGTTTTAGAACAGCAACACTTTCCATGGTAACCCCAAATATGGAGTCACGAAATCCTAGGGATCGTTTATGTGCAGAAAATAACTCAAAAACGTAAAAAGTCACTGACGACAATGAGTTAACGTTTTTGCGGTGTTACTTAAAGACATTACTTAAAGACAACGACAGAAGCTATTATAAAAAAAATAATTTCTGTCGAATAATTAATCCATTATTCGATGTTTAACAGATAATAGGTCGGAAATTTTACTTATTGCTTGCATTTTTTCTTGTCCTTATGGGGCTCGAAAAAATTCTACACAACTTGTAATTTAAAGTATCTGCGCGTATTATCTGTTAAATCATGGAATAAGGTTGCGTAAGGTTGCGCTCTTATGCTTTATTCTGGCTAAAGCGGCATTGATTCTATTAGTTACTAGTTGTAGTTAGTATTAACCAGTTCATGGCAGTTACATAAACTAGATCCCCAAACACTCGCGATCGAGTGCTGGGTTAACGAAGGCGTTTGGAATCATAAGCATTATATAGCGTGCGTTGTCTCTAAATATCAGAGAATAGACTTCGCGTCTGTATTATGTTTGTCTTTCAGATTTTGTTATTTTTGTTTTCGCTGTTTTGTACAGTATAGTTGTTTTAGTACATATTAAAACAGTGAGATAATATAGCACGAAAATGATGATTTTTAATCCATTTATTCCTGTCAACGATTACAATTTTCATGCGCAAATTTCTTGGAGGTTAATAGCACTTGCTATCCCGTGTTTCAGTAGCCAATCGGAGCGCGCCAACAACGCTATCCACTTTGAAACTCGTTTAATACCCAATAATCTACGCGCGATAAGTAACTTGTATACTTTTTAACGCCACTTGAAGACATATCTTTTTAGGCTTGCATACGATTAGATTTTTATTCCCTATTGTGTTTTTTTGGAAGAGATAATTTTCTACTTCATAGTTTTTACATTTTAGATTTTTCTGAACCTTTCTGTAATTTTGTTATATATAATGTATTTTAGTTAAAGGGGCTATGTCGCGAGGATGGCGGGTGAGTACTGGGTACAAACAACGGTGGCTTTTTATCAAGTTGGCGGCCATTACTGTCGAATTCGCTGCAATCCGTTCCATCCCGTCGTATTGCGTGGAAGGATAGATCTCAAGTTTACAAATTAGTTAGAGTATTTACTTAGCTAGATTTTTCTTAAAAATTATTTCCGCGATTTGTTAGTCGTACCTTCAAAAAATTCGATGTCTTCCAGTAGTGGTGGAAGTTGGGGAGGAAATCGATCGTGTGTTTGTTTACCTCGCGTGGTTCGACACGAGTGCAAGCGCGAAAAACTTGCCGCGATCCGGGAGGGAACAATAGCAATTTGTTATGTGTGACGTCAGGTGACGTCACATGACAGGAACTCATTGCGCAGACTCACCTTGTGACATAGCCCCTTTAATATTGTAGTTATTGTAATGCGCATTTGATTATTTGCGTGGAATATACGCAATATAAGCATGTAAATTATTATTGTTATTACTAGAGGTTACAAATTGTAATGATAATGCTGCGAGCAGATGCTGGGCAGTAAAACATAAAGGAAACAGTAAATTTACATACAGATTTTGATAATTTCATAAATTTATTTATTGGGTCAATTACCATGACTTTCGAATCACATAAACAAAAAAAAGCAAGGCTGATTTACTATTATTTATCAGATTTATAGCTGATTACATCCTCAATTTGGATCCGGTGCTCCTATTTTGTTACGTTGGTCCTTGCCTTCAAAATTGCAATCGAATTACATACCATATAAGTAGTTCTTTGTGATCCATTGTTCAATCGGCAAACTCTGAGCACGTAACAACGCTAAAAAACTTATAAAAGAACATTGCCTTTCCCGTGAAATGTCACCAAATCGTTCGTGACCTTGATGAATGCTCTTTGTGATCCATTGTTCAATCGGCAAACTCTGAGCCAAAACAACGCTGAAAAACTCATAAAACAAAACATTGCCTTCCCCGCGAAATGTCACTAAATCGTTCGTGACCTTGATGGATGCTCTTTGTGATCCATTGTTCCGCGTAACGCGTAGGCATCACAGTTGAATTATTTAACGACTACGTACCGCGTACCGCGTAGCAATAAAAAAGATATTGCCCTGTCCTCTTGATTATTTAACGACCGTGTTCCGCGTACCGCGTAGGCAAGAAAAAATATTGCCCTGTCCTCTTGGATTATTTAACGACTGCGTACCGCGTACCGCGTAGGCAAGAAAATATGTTGTCTTGTCATGTCTTCATACTGCTACTGCGTACCGCGTACAGACTTTTTTCCTGAGGCACTCGAAATGGCAGGGTATTCTGCAGTTACTCCGGTCCATTGTTCAATCGGCAAACTCTGAGCACGTAACAACGCTGAAAAACTCATAAAAAACATTGTCTTCCCCGTGAAATGTCATTAAATCGTTCGTGACCTTGATGAATGCTTCCAGCAACAAATAAGTTCGAATTTGGCATGATACATTTGCAAATATCGAAGAAGCGAAGAGAAGCGAGAATGTGCTATGGACGGATATGCATCCAGATCCAGGCGCATCTAAGTTATGATGACACCGCTGGACGCACTCTTGCTCGAAATCATCGTGACAAACATCAAAATCTCAAAAATCGAGACTGCAGCAACATAACATAAAGCGCAGGGGCCCAATCAACCACAGGCAAACCAAAGATTAGTGTGCTACTCGCCTCGGGGCTCGCAGCAATTAGTAGTAGTAGTATTAACAAATATTTGTTATTTTAAATTGTATTACCTCTCAGAGCCATATCTCACAAGTCTTAAAGATGCATTGAAGTTAAATGAAATTAAATACAAAATTCAAAGGATAAACTTCTTTATCGGCAAGCCGGCAACGTAAAAAACGAATTGAAGATCAACCAAGTTCGTTGCTACAAGCAACGCCATTTTTATGTCGATACTCGATATCCGACGCGCGATTTAATTTCACTTTTTGTGAGGTCAAACTGCGAAATAAAAGAAAAAACAAACACCGTCAATGGATTCTGTACTGTTACAGTGAATGTATGGGCTTTAAGCTAGAAGGCAGCGGGTGGGCCACTTAAAACCACAACTTTCTAGAAACGTTCAACACAATAATAATACCATAAATATCTGTCTGAACGCTTAAGCAAACTTAACAGGACTTGCGTTGACATGACTTGTCCTAAGTCTAACGAGAAGCTGTCTGCGTCTGAACCAGGCCTAAGAGGAAGGAAGGGTTTCCAATAATGTTATTGCGGGTAATACAAAATTGATCGGACACACTTTCATCCCTCCCCCAGCCGGCCTCTCCCTCAGACGTTATGAACGAGCGGGATTTTATAAATTGTAGCTTTAATTTTTTGTTTCAATCCCATGGAACGGTTTTTCTTTTATCAATTTTTTAACACTTCTGAAGATAAACAAAGAACTCCAACTATTCTTCTATTAAGGTGTTTCCCTCCAGTTTCCATGCAGCCGCACCGAACAAATTTAAGCGGCCGTTTAACTAACTTTCCTTTATTGAATTAGTATTAAACTTACACAAAATATTGTACTTAGTTTGAAGTTTATAAGAGTGTACGCAACGTAACGATTTGTAAATCGCATTTAAAATTGCGGAGATAAACGAGAAACATTAAAATCACTTGAGCCTAAATGCTGAGCGATTGCTATGGCATCTAGAAAAACCAAAAATATAACGATAAACTATGGCATATGACAAACAAAATATAAATATCTAAAACCTAGAAACCTTTGTGGAATCGATTTTGAGTAAATCGGAAAAACATTTCGAACTTGCGATTTTGCGTGCGTATGAGCGCATCCATAAGTTGCTCAATTAAGCTTATTGTTTAGTGTATGAAATGAAACTATGAAAGTTTGAAAGCATTTTTCGTTTTAGTTTGGGAGATTCGATTTTTTTATAGGAAACCATAGTTTTTTTTGCTGAGTCCTTGATATTGTAGTTTTACCGCGAGATACGATTTTTTTAACCCTTTGCATACCATACTAATTTTTTGTCCAAAAAATGAAACTCCTTCATAAAAGGAGCTGTAGGGGCATTTCCTTTCTTCCTAACCTCATATAACCATATATACTTCTGATCAGCATAAAATTTTCTTTCATTTGGTTGGATATATTATGGGATGCTTGTCTATATATGACGTCATCACTTGAATAATTATCATAATTAATGCAAATTTTTAGAGATTTTTTAAAGAATTTATCTTTGCCAAGGGATATTGACATTTTCTACCACATTTCAAGAAATTCAAGTTCTTAAGACATTGAAACAGCAAGTTTTAATCTATGAGTGCTTATTTTCTTAGTAAATTAACTCACGAGGGTAAATAAAAGAGGGAAAATATTCAAAGCAACCTTGAGAACATGATTTTTTAGTAAGACTGTTACTGGTTACATAGAATGGTCTCTCAAAATTACTTAAGTTTTGAAATACATGTAAAAGTGTCAGTAAAGTGCTCATCAGTGTCAATTCTGTAGAATCCTTCTCCGTCCCCTAAGTCGAGGCCTTCCCCTTGCTTTCCTGTACATGTCTAGGGCCTTGACGATCCGGATCTTCAAAACAATAATTTCTCATTGTGTGATAGCGATGAAAACATGGTTCTGGACACATGCGCACTCCACACACTGCACAGCTGTAAATGGTATCAACACACTGCAGGTGAACCTTGCATGTTGACCTTGTGGGATTGCTTACAAGGTGGTGAAAGTGTTCTTGGTTGAAGCGAATTTCAGTAGTGGGTATTCCTGGTGTTCTGGTGTCCTTCCTGAAACATCTTTCTGCAATCAACTCATCTATCAGAGACTATCTAGGCCTCTATCTAGACCTCTTCTACTGCCACAATCTCCATGTTTGCCTTCAAGTATATGTGCATTTGATACACACACTTCAAGAAGATAGAAGAACACCTTATAATACCACACCAAGCCCTTCATTAGCCTAGCATATGAAGTGGCCAGTGTTGGGTCTAAACTCCAATAAGACAAAATGTTTGGCTTGTTTATAATGCCCATGTTGAAATAAATAGCAATCCAACCTTTCATTTCTTCAACTGTCACTGGATACCACACAGATGTTTCTGATTCGCCTCTCTTTTGTTCTGCATACAAATTAGTCTGCGTCACTAACAGTTGCCATACCTGATCAGTGAAGAACAGTTCAAAGAAATCCTTACTACATTTCAAGGACGTAATATTTACATCTGTTGACATCCCCACGGGTTCATCGAAGTCGATATCTTCTCTTCTCGTCAAATTCGCAGTCCAAGGTCCTTCTTCAGCCACCGAATCTTCATTTTCGTTGCTTTCAGACTCTTCCTGTGCATCATCCCCACTAGGTTCTGATAGAAAGTCCGAACAAAGCTCCTCTTCTGACTCTGGATGCTGCAATACATTTCATGGAGGCCAAGGGAAGGTCGTCCTCGTCAACAAACGCGATTTGCACATTATTTTCCGTTATAGAAGCAAAATATACTCCAGAAGCATGTGTAGAGGTCGCCATTTTTAAATACCAGTTCGCAGTGAACAGACGCGCGGTGAAAAGTCTGAATTTTTTCACTAAAAATTGCCAAAATACGAACACATTTACGATCGACTAAATAACTACTTCATGTATACTCTATTAGAACGAATCACTTGGACCCAAGCCTTTAGACGCCATCCCAGGCTCCCTAAAGAACGCGGCTGTATATTTCTCCGCATATATGCGTATACGGTATGTTAAGGGTTAAAACTATAATGGTTAGTTTCTTTATTATGTGAACAACATTGTCTCGAAGTTTTATCTTGTTTGAAACATTGCAACATAGTCAAATAAAATAATAAAATTCACCTAAAACGCTTATAAGCTTAATTGAACAAAAATGTTCGGTGCGCCTGCATGGAAACTGGAGGGAAACATCTTAAATCGCACTGAAAATTGCGCTCGGATTGCTTGGGGGTCGTTTCAAAGTTTTCGATTATTTTTTTAACGATGCCGGGAAAAGGGCTACCGCCATGACTGCCAGCTCACGTTAAAATGAATGAAATTTAATCTAAAATAATATAACAACTATTTTCTAACCAAAACAAGCATTACTAGCTAGTGATTTTGCTTGCTTTGTTCATCTGATTTTCATAACGTCACTGCATCTTGGTACAGGCCGGCGCCGACTAATTAAAGGTAACTGGAATGTTCTTCTTAAAAAAATTTCAAGCTATTGATAAAACTTCCAGCCTTTTGTCTTGTCACCAAGCCTTAAAAAATCAAAAATAGATCACAGATCGAGCGACATATCATCTGTTTTGCAGAAAAATAGGTTTGTTACTCTACTTAGCAACCAACAAGAGAAATACGCCTTCACTATAATTCGACTCCCTTTGGAACCCCTTTGTGGGATATACGTAATAAAATGTATGGAAATAAAACAAACATATTCTAGAAAAGGTTTATAACCTTGGTAACCTCTTAAATGACGATTGATTGTTAACAAATCACTATAGTGGATGCAGCTATACAAAATCATACCACAAACGAATCTTTTAAATTTTAAAGGATGATCCGAGCCTTCGAAGTTCTGCCAGTACGGACTTCATAATTCAGTGGAAGATCCCTTGGTCTACAATAAAGGTAAGCATAAACTTTTTACATTCTATTTACCTAATAGAAGAGGGTTTTCAATGTTCTCTAAAAAAAATACACGCTTGAGGTCAGTAAAAACTGCTAACGGATGCATTTAGCGAGTTGTTGACATCAGCGAGTGACACGCGAGGGGAGGAGATTGGACTTAAATAAAATCATATTCAACTACATTGAACTGTCACGCTTGACATGCTTATTACAAGAGCAAACTATTTTCTTGCTGTGTTTATTTTTTATTTTTGTCTTTAGGAACATTTTGTCATGTTTTTATCAAGTTATAACGGTTTATGAAATGTGATCCGTAACATATTAAACTAATTTTATAGAGCACCCAGTGGTTGCGGCCGCACTAGAGTTGTTAACCGAGTTATCATTCCAATTAATTAATCAAACTTAACTGGTTTAACAAAATTCCTGATGCGGCCGCGTATGGTTATTTCATTACAAACACCTTTTCACCGAGTTATTTCATTTTGGAATTTTAACCAGTTTTCTAAAACAAATAACCCAGTTAACTCACCAAGTGCGGCCGCAGCCACTATTAAAATTTGAAATGCGGAATGAGTGTCTGTGCGAATTTAAAGTGGTGGGAAATAATGTTATTGTGGACCTATTGTTGACGTCGTCTTAAAAACACGCTAATTGAGTCTATTGTGTTGTGCAGAACAGAGTTTTTACATGATTATGCCGGTTCTTTTACTTATCTTAATGGTTTATTCATGATTAGTTTTTGTAAAGATTACCGCACATATCGTTTCGTATACTCTTCTTGGTAAGCAATGTGAACTGATTTTTCTACGACGAACTAGAAAAACCAAGATTTCGATTTATTTAATAAGAGATGAAAAGTGTTTATTTTTGTGAGCAACGCAACAAATTAATGACGCAAAAAAGTAACTTCGAGAATTAACGTAACGCATCGATGGCAAACAGTTTATAGTTATGTTTTGTTATGTTAAAAAAGGTCAGGGATTCGTTGAAGTAGCTCGAGCGTGCCATACAATTTTCGTATACAAACATTCTATCGTAAAGAATTTAATTCGAATTCGAAACGTCAGTTCCATCGTAATCAACTTTTTTTAGTTAAGTGACAGCTTGCGTGGTGGTCTGAAACTTGAGGTTTTTCCGCATAAAACGCGTTTTCATGCCTGCATTTAGAAATAAGTTCCGATCTTCTGTTTAGTAAGGACTGTTTGACAGCAGTCAAGATGCAAAACGTCTCTGCTTAGCACAGATTACATTGCTAAGCACTGCTTTTATATGCACTAGCGCGTTTTAAGACAGACCACTACTGTTTAGAAAAAAAATCAACTTTACGAGCCTTCAACTCCCAGGCATACTTAGAAAGAGCTGTACTTTTATCTTAGTGTTTCTCTTGATTGAATGAAAGGTTGTGGTTGTTGATTCTATCATCAATTATAACTCTTGTTTTATTTATTAATGACCTATGTATATTTTAAGCAACGTTTGAGCAAATTGTTATGTAACTCACTATTGTTCTGGTCATTCTCTAACCCCTGCACCTGACAACACTTTACTCTGCCTTAACGTATCTCAATTTGCCAAAACTATCTCCGCAGATTATATATTTGCTTAAAGAGTCTAAAGTGCAAGAAAAAAGCGACAGAAGTTACTATTGTGAAGTTATGCCTACCACAACACTATTTCCCTTTCCGACATTAATTTTGCTTGTCACAATAGCAGGTAAGAAAGTGCAGATGTACTTAGAAAATACCTTCTCAAACTCACTAATAATTCATGAAGA
Source organism: Dendrophyllia cribrosa (assembly GCA_024195265.1). NCBI lineage: Eukaryota > Metazoa > Cnidaria > Anthozoa > Scleractinia > Dendrophylliidae > Dendrophyllia > Dendrophyllia cribrosa. Next base: position 36,383,306 of record JAJLRJ010000009.1, on the reverse strand, counting down.
AAATACAAAGGAAATTAATGATTAATCAGTGTTTGGAAATCAGATGAAACACTCCCCATTTTGCATCCTTAATTTCTCCTTCTAAAATCATTTTGTTTGAGAAGTAATCTCAAACATTCGACACAGTATTTCATCACAAGACCAAACACCTCGAAGTTCGTCAAAAATACTCCGCTGCGCGTCGTATTTTGAACTCTAGATCTCTTCTCAGTGATGATCTTGTGATGAAACACTGTCTCATGTTTGATATATTACATAAATATCAATATAGCCCACCCCATTAAAGTTATCAGGTTACCCTCAAACACCACTTTGCTTTATTATTTGCCTATTTTTGTCCTATTCCTCATTAAAACCGCAAAACGCTACATAACGCGAGAGATTTCCAAAAGTACATCCTTCACAAAAGTGAAATCCACTTTAACCGGAAAAAGGAAAGAGATAGACATCGCGCCAGTACTTTGGTTTTAAAAATCACGAGGGACATTTTGATAAGTTGTCTGGTTTGTTTTCTGCACGCATGCTGTTAAATTCTCAAGTTCGAAGTGATGCATAGAACAACAAAAAGGCGCAAAATCATAGTGGTGTTCTGGTTCCCCAATACTTTCATATGCATAATTCAATTTCCATCATTCTTGTAAAATTTATCTCCAACTACAGCGTCATTTACACACTAATGTAATCCTAATCTACATATAAACCTTTTTCTACGCATTCAGCAACAATGTTGCAGTCGAACTCGGCCACCTCGTCACCAAGTGTTTCGTCTTCCTCGTCAGCAGCCAATGTGTCGGCAAGTGTTTTGCTTTCCAAGTCTGCTAGCATATCAGCCAGTCTGTCGCCATCGACCCCCGCGAGAGTATCACAGAGTGTCTCAGCCTCCACATTCACAAGTGTCTTGGCAAATGTCTCGGCTTCCACCTCTGTTAGCATGTCAGCGAATGTGTCGCCATCGATCTCCGCCAGTGTGTCTCAGAGTGTCCCAGCCTCCACGTTTGTAAGTGTATTGGCGAGTTTCTCGGCCTTCATCTCTTCTAGCGTTCCAGCGAGTGTGTCGCCATCTAACTCCGCCAGCGTGTCACAGAGTGTTTCAGAATCCACGTTCACAAGTGTATCGGCAAGTGTCTCGCCCTTTACCTCTGCTAGCGTATCAGCGAGTGTGTCGCCATCGACCTCCGCGAGAGCGTCACAGAGCGTCTCAACCTCTACGTCCACAAGTGTATCGGCAAGTGTCTCGCCCTTCACCTCTGCTAGCGTATCAGCGAGTGTGTCGCCATCGAACTCAGCCAGCATGTCACTGAATGTCTCGGAATTCACGTTCACAAGTGTGTCGGCAAGTTTTTTAACCTCCACCGCTGCAAGCGAGTCAACGAGTGTGTCGCCATCGATCTCCGCCAGCGTTAATCAGCGAGTCTCAGCCTCCACGTTGGCCAGTGTGTCGGCGATTGACTCGGTCTCTACCTCTGCTAGCGGGTCTGTGAGTTTATCGGCATCGAACGCCGCCAACGTTTCTCAGAGTGTCTCAGCCTCCACGTCCGAAAGTGTGTCGGCGAGAGTCTCGGCCTCTACCTCTGCTAGCGGGTTTGTGAGTGTGTCGCCATCGATTAACGCCAGCGTGCCTCAGAGGTTCTCAGCCTCCACGTCGGCCAGCGTTGCGGCGATTGTCTCGGCCTCCACCTCTGCTAGCGTGTCAGCCAATGTGTCACCATCGAATTCCGCCACCGTTTCACAGAGTGTCTCGGAATCCACGTTCACAAGTGTGTCGGCAAGCGTCTTGGCTTCCATCTATGCTAGCGTATTTGCCAGTGTGTCGCCGTCGACCTCCGCGAGCGTCGTTTCACAGAGTGTCTCAGACTCAACGTTCACAAGTGTATCGGCAACTGTCTCGCCCTTCACCTCTGCTAGCGTGTCAGCGATTGTGTCTCCATCCTACTCTACCAGCGTGTCTCAGAGTGTCTCAGCCTCCACGTCGGCCAGTGTATTGGCGAGTGTCTCGGCCTCCATCTCTTCTAGCGTGTCAGCCGATGTGTCTTCATCGAACTCCGCCAGCGTTTTACAGAGTGTCTCGGAATCCACGTTCACAAGTGTGTCGGCAAGTGTTTTGGCTTCCTTTTCTGCTAGCGTATCAGCCAGTGTGTCACCGTCGACCTCCGCGAGCGCCGTTTCACAGAGTGTCTCAGCCTCAACGTTCACAAGTGTATCGGCAACTGTCTCGCCCTTCACCTCTGCTAGCGTGTCAGCGATTGTGTCGCCATCCTACTTCGCCAGCGTGTCTCAGAGTGTCTCAGCCTCCACGTCGGCCAGTGTATTGGCGAGAGTCTCGGCCTCCATCTCTTCTAGCGTGTCAGCCGATGTGTCGTCATCGAACTCCGCCAGAGTTTTACAGAGTGTCTCGGAATCCACGTTCACAAGTGTGTCGCCAAGTGTTTTGGCTTCCTTTTCTACTAGCGTATCAGCCAGTGTGTCACCGTCGACCTCCGCGAGCGCCGTTTCACAGAGTGTCTCAGCCTCAACGTTCACAAGTGTATCGGCAACTGTCTCGCCCTTCACCTCTGCTAGTGTGTCAGCGATTGTGTCGCCATCCTTCTCCACCAGCGTGTCTCAGATTGTCTCAGCCTCCACGTCGGCCAGTGTATTGGCGAGTGTCTCGGCCTCCATCTCTTCTGGCGTGTCAGCCGATGTGTCTTCATTGATCTCTGCCAGCGTTTTACAGAGTTTCTCGGAATCCACGTTCACAAGTGTGTCAGCCAGTGTGTCTCCATCGACCTCAGCGAGCGTGTCAAAGAGTGCCTCCACGTCCACAAGTGTATCGGCAAGTAACTTACCCTTCACCTCTGCTAGCGTGTCATTATCGATCTCCGACAGCATGTCTCAGAGTGTATCAGCCTCCTCCACGTCGGCCAGTGTTTCGGCGAGTGTCGCAGCCTACACACCTGCTAGCGGGTCTGTGAGTGTGTCGCCATCGATATTTGTTGGCGTGTCTCATAGTGTCTCAGCCTCCACGTCGGCCATTGTATTGGCGAGTGTCTTGGCTTCCAACTCTTCTAGCGTGTCAGCCTATGTGTCGCCATCGCACTCCGCCAGCGTATCACAGAGGGTCTCGGAATCTACGTTCTCAAGTGTGTCGGTAAGTGTCATGGCTTCCACCTCAGCTAGCGTTTCAGCCAGTGTTTCGGCATCGACTTCCGCGAGCGTATCACAGAGTGTCTCGAAATCCACGTTCTCAAGTGTGTCGGCAACTGCCACGGCTTCCACCTCTGCTAGCGTGTCACCTAGTGTATCGCCATCGATCTCCGCCAGCGTGTCTCAGGGTGTCTCAGCCTCCACTTCGGCCAGTGTGTCGGCGAGTGTCTCGGCCTTCACGTCTTCTAGCGTGTCAGCCGATGTGTCGCCATTGAACGCCGCTAGCGTGTCACATAGTGTCTCAGCCTCCACATCCACAACTGTATTTGGAAGTGTCTCGTCTGTCACCTCTGCTAGCGCGTCATCGAGTGTATCGACAACGATCTCCGCCAACTTGTCCCAGAGTGTCTCAGCCTCCACGTTGGCCAGTGTGCTGGCGAGTTTGTCGGCCTTTACCTCTGCGAGCGTGTCAGCCAATGTGTCGCCGTCGACGTCCAAGAGTGTGTCGCAGAGTGTCTCGGATTCAACCTCCACAAGAGTGTCAGCAATTGTCTCGGCCTTCACCACTGGTACCGTAACAGTAAGTACGTCGCCATTGATCTCCGCCAGTGTGTCTCAGAGTGTCTCAGTCTCCACGTCAGCCAGTGTGTCGGCGGGTGTTTCAGCCTCCACCTTTGCTAGCGTGACAGCTACTGTGTCGCCATCGACCCCCGCAAGAGTGTCACAGACTGTCTCGGTCTCCATGTTAACAAGCGTGTCGGCAAGTGTTTCGCCCGCCAGTTTTGATAGCATACCAGGGAGTGAGGTACGATGGATCTTCGCCACGTTGTCTCAGCGTGTCTCAGACTCCACCTCGGCCATTGTGTCGACGAGTGTCTCGGACTTGACCTCTGCTAGTGGGTCAGCTGGTGTGTCACCATTGTCCACCTTTAGAGTTTCAGAGAGTGTCTCGGCCTCTACTTGTGCTAGCTTGTCAGCCAGTGTGTCGCCATCAACCTCCGCCATTGTGTCACAGAGTGTCTCGGACTCCACCTTTGCTAGCATCTCAGCCAGTGCGTCGCCAACGACCTTTGCCAGTCTGTCTCAGAGTGTCTCAGTCTCCCCATCGACAAGTGTGTCAGCAAGTGTCTCGGCGTTCTCCTCTGCTAGCGTTTTAGCCAGTGTTTCGCAATCAACCTCGGCTAGCTCGTCACCAAGTGTCTTGGCTTCCTTGTCGTCGGTCAGTGTATCGGCGAGTGTCTCGCCCTCTACCTCTGCTAGCTTGTCAGCCAGTGTGTCACCATTAACCTCTACTATCGTGTCACAGAGTGTGTCGTCCTCCACGTCCACAAGGGTGTCGGCAAGTTTCTCGCCCTCCACCTCTGCTAGCGAGCCAACGAGTGTTTCGCCATCGATCTCCGACATCGTGTCTCAGAGTTTCTTAGCCTCCATGTCCACAAGTGTATCGGCAAGTGTCTCGCCCTTCACCTCTGCTAGCATGACAGCGAGTGTGTCGCCATTGTTCTCCGCCAGCGTGTCTCAAAGTGTCTCAGCCTCCACGTCGGCCAGTGTGTCGGCGAGTGTTTCAGCCTCCACCTCTGCTAACATGTCAGCGAGTGTATCGCCATCGATCACCGCCAGCGTTTCTCAGGGTGTCTCAGACTCCACGTCGGCCAGTGTGTTGGCGAGCGTTTTATCCTCCACCTCTGATAGCAGTTCTGTGAGTGTGTCGCCATCGATCGTCGCCAGCGTCTCTCAGACTGACACGGCCTCCACGTTGGCCAGTGTACTGGCGAGTTTATCAGCCTCCACCTCTACTAGCGTGTCAGCCAGTGTGTCGCCATCGACGTCCGAGAGCGTGTCACAGAGTGACTCGGGCTCCACGTCCACAACTGTGTCTGCAAGTGTCTCGGCCTCCACCTCTGGTATCATGTCAACGAGTGTGTCGCCACTGTTCTCCACCATCGTGTCTCAGAGTGTCTCAGCCTCCACGTCGGCCAGTGTGTCGGCGAGTGTTTTAGCCTTCTCCTCTGCTAGCGTGTCAGCGAGTGTGTCACCATCGATCCCCGCCAGCGTGTCTCAGAGTGTTTCGGCCTCCACGTCGGCCAGTCTGTCGGCGAGTGTTTTAGCATCCACCTCTGATAGCAGGTCTGTGAGTGTGTCGCCATCGATCGTCGCCAGCGTGTCTCAGAGTGACATAACCTCCACGTTAGCTAGTGTATTGGCGAGTTTCTCGGCCTCCACCTCTGCTAGCGTGTCAGGCAGTGTGTCGCCATCGCCATCGACGTCCGAGAGCGTTCCACAGAGTGACTTGGGATCCACGTCCACAAGTGTGTCAGCAATTGTCTCGGCCTTCACCTCTGGTAGCGTGTCAGCGAGTGTGTCGCCATTGTTCTCCGCCAGCTTGTCTCAGAGTGTCTCAGCCTTTGCGTCGGCCAGTATGTCGACGAGTGTTTCAGCCTCCACCTCTGCTAGTGTGACAGCCAAGGTATCGCCATTGACCTCCGCTAGCGTGTTACAGACTGTCTCGTTATCCATGTTCACAAGTGTGTCGGGAATTGTTTCGTCCTCCATTTCTGCTAGCATATCAGGAAGTGCGACGCGATCGATCTCCGCCACGTTGTCTCAGAGTTTCTCAGACTCCACCTCGGCCATTTTGTCGGCGAGTGTCTCGTCCTTGACCCCTGCTAGTGTGTCAGGTAGTGTGTCGCCATCGTCCTCCTTCAGAGTGTTGCAGAGTGTCTCGGCCTCTACCTTTGCTAGCATCTCAGCCAGTGTGTCGCCAACGACCTTTGCCAGTCTGTCTCAGAGTGCGTCAGTCTCCCCATCTTCAAGAGTGTCGGCAAGTGTCTCGGCGTTTACCTCTGCTAGCGTCTCAGCAAGTGTTTCGCCATCAACCTCGGCCAGCTTGTCACCAAGTGTCTCGGCTTCCTTGACGTCGGTTATTGTGTCGGCGAGTGTCTCGGCCTCCACCTCTGCTAGCTTGTCAGCCAGTGTGTCACCATCAACCTCTACGATCGTGTCACAGAGTGTCTCGTCCTCCACATCCACAAGTGTATCGGCAAGTGTCTCGCCCTTCACCTCTGCTAGCGTGTCAGCGAGTGTGTCGCCATCAATCCCCGCCAGCGTGTCTAAGAGTAACACAGCCTCCACGTTGACCAGTGTATTGGCGAGTTTCTCGGCCTCCACTTCTGCTAGCGTGTCAGCCAGTGTGTCGCCATCGCCATCGACGTCCGAGAGTGTTTTACAGAGTGGCTTGAGCTCCACGTCCACAAGTGTGTCAGCAAGTGTCTTGGCCTCCACCTCTGGTAGCGTCACAGCGAGTGTGTCACCATCAACCTCTACGAGCGTGTCACAGAGTGTCTCGTCCTCAACGTCCACAAGTGCGTCGGCAAGTGTCTTGCCCTCCACCTCTGCTAGCGAGTCAACGAGTGTGTCGCCATCGGTCTCTGACAGAGTGTCTCAGAGTTTCTCAGCCTCCATGTCCACAAGTGTATCGACAAGTGTCTCGCCCTTCACCTCTGCTAGCGTGTCTGTGAATGTGTCGCCAAGGGTCTCCGACAGAGTGTCTCAGAGTGACACAGCCTCCACGTTGGCCAGTGTATTGACGAGTTTCTCGGCCTTCACCTCTGCTAGCGTGTCAGCCAGTGTGTCGCCATCGCCATCGACGTCCGAGAGCGTTTCACAGAGTGATTTGAGCTCCACGTCCACAAGTGTGTCAGAAAGTGTCTTGGCCTCCACCTCTGGTAGAGTGTCAGCGAGTGTGTCACCATCATCCCCTACGATCTTGTCACAGAGTGTCTCGTCCTCCACGTCCACAAGTGTGTCAGCAAGTGTCTTGCCCTCCACCTCTGCTAGCGAGTCAACGAGTGTGTCGCTATCGGTTTTCGACAGAGTGTCTCAGAGTTTCTCAGCCTCCATGTCCACAAGTGTATCGTCAAGTGTCTCGCCCTTCACCTCTGCTAGCGTGTCAGCGAGTGTGTCGCCATCGATCCCCGCCAGCGTGTCTCAGAGTGACACAGCTTCCACGTTGGCCAGTGTATTGGCGAGTTTCTCGGCCTCCACCTCTGCTAGTGTGTCAACCAGTGTGTCTCCATCGCCATCGACGTCCGAGAGCGTTTCACAGAGTGACTTGAGTTCCACGTCCACAAGTGGGTCATCAAGTGTCTTGGCCTCCACCCCTGGTAGCGTCTCAGCGAGTGTGTTACCATCAACCTCTACGATCGTGTTACAGAGCGTCTCGTCCTCCACGTCCACAAGTGTGTCGGCAAGTGTCTTGCCCTCCACCTCTGCTAGCGAGTCGACGAGTGTGTCGCCGTCGGTCTCTGACAGAGTGTCTCAGAGTGACACAGTCTCCACGTTGGCCAGTGTATTGACGAGTTTCTCGGCCTCCACCTCTGCTAGCGTGTCAGCCAGTGTGTCGCCATCGCCATCGACGTCCGAGAGCGTTTCACAGAGTGACTTGAGCTCCACGTCTACAAGTGTGTCAGCAAGTGTCTTGGCTTTCACCCCTGGTAGCGTCTCAGCGAGTGTGTCACCATCAACCTCTACGATCGTTTCACAGAGTGTCTCGTCCTCCACGTCCACAAGTGTGTCGGCAAGTGTCTTGCCCTCCACCTCTGCAAGCGAGTCAACGAGTGTGTCGCCGTCGGTCTCCGAAAGAGTGTCTCAGAGTGACAAAGTCTCCACGTTGGCCAGTGTATTGACGAGTATCTCGGCCTCCACCTCTGCTAGCGTGTCAGCCAGTGTGTCAACATCGCCATCGACGTCCGAGAGCGTTTCACAGAGTGACTTGATCTCCACGTCCACAAGTGTGTCAGCAAGTGTCTCTGCCTCCACCTCTGGTAGAGTGTCGGCGAGTGTGTCACCATCATCCTCTACGATCGTGTCACAGAGTGTCTCGTCCTCCACGTCCACAAGTGTGTCGGCAAGTGTCTTGCCCTCCATCTCTGCTAGCGAGTCAACGAGTGTGTCGCCATCGGTTTCCGACAGAGTGTCCCAGAGTTTCTCAGCCTCCATGTCCACAAGTGTATCGGCAAGTGTCTCTCCCTTCACCTCTGCTAACGTGTCAGCGAGTGTGTCGCCATCGATCCCCGCCAGCGTGTCTCAGAGTGACACAGCCTCCACGTTGGCCAGTGTATTGGCGAGTTTCTCGGCCTCCACCTCTGCTAGCGTGTCATCCAGTGTGTCGCCATCGCCATCGACGTCCGAGAGCGTTTCACAGAGTGACTTGAGCTCCACGTCCACAAGTGTGTCAGCAAGTGTCTTGGCCACCACCTCTGGTAGCGTCTCAGCGAGTGTGTCACCATCAACCCCTACGATCGTGTCACAGAGTTTCTCGTCTTCCACGTCCACAAGTGTGTCGGCAAGTGTCTTGCCCTCCACCTCTGCTAGCGAATCAACGAGTGTGTCGCCATCGGTCTCCGACAGAGTGTCTCAGAGTTTCTCAGCCTCCATGTCCACAAGTGTATCGACAAGTGTCTCGCCCTTCACCTCTGCTAGCGTGTCAGCGAGTTTGTCGCCATCGGTCTCCGACAGAGTGTCTCAGAGTGACACAGCCTCCACGTTGGCCAGTGTATTGACGAGTTTCTCGGCCTCCACCTCTGCTAGCGTGTCAGCCAGTGTGTCGCCATTGCCATCGGCGTCCGAGAGCATTTCACAGAGTGACTTAAGTTCCACGTCCACAAGTGTGTCAGCAAGTGTCTCGGCCTCCACCTCTGGTAGAGTGTCAGATAGTGTGTCACCATCATCCTCTACGATCGTGTCACAGAGTGTCTCGTCCTCCACTTCCACAAGTGTGTCGGCAACTGTCTTGCCCTCCACCTCTGCTAGCGAGTCAACGAGTGTGTCGCTATTGGTTTCCGACAGAGTGTCTCAGAGTTTCTTAGCCGCCATGTCCACAAGTGTATCGGCAAGTGACTCGCCCTTTACCTCTGCTAGCGTGTCAGCGAGTGTGTCGCCATCGATCCCCGCCAGCGTGTCTCAGAGTGACACAGCCTCTACGTTGGCGAGTGTATTGGGGAGTTTCTCGGCCTCCATCTCTGCTAGTGTGTCAGCCAGTGTGTCGCCATCGCCATTGACGTCCGAGAGCGTTTTACAGAGTGATTTGAGCTCCACGTCCACAAGTGTGTCAGCAAGTGTCTTTGCCTCCACCACTGCTAGCGTGTCAGCGAGTGTGTCACGATCAGCCTCTACAATCGTGTCACAGAGTGTCTCGTCCTCCACGTCCACAAGTGTGTTGGCAAGTGTCTTGCCCTCCATCTCTGCTAGCGAGTCAACGAGTGTGTCGCCATCGGTCTCCGACAGAGTGTCTCAGAGTTTCTCAGCCTTCATGTCCACAAGTGTATCGACAAGTGTCTCGCCCTTCACCTCTACTAGCGTGTCTGTGAGTGTGTCGCCAAGGGTCTCCGACAGAGTGTCTCAGAGTTTCTCAGCCTCCATGTCCACAAGTGTATCGGCAATTGTCTCTCCCTTCACCTCTTCTATCGTGTCAGCGAGTGTGTCGCCATCGATCCCCGCCAGCGTGTCTCAGAGTGACACGGCCTCCACGTTGGCCAGTGTATTGACGAGTTTCTCGGCCTCCACCTCTGCTAGCTTGTCAGCCAGTGTGTCGCCATCGCCATCGACGTCCGAGAGCGTTTCACAGAGTGACTTGAGCTCCACGTCCACAAGTGTGTCAGCAAGTGTCTTGGCCTCCACCTCTGGTAGCGTCTCAGCGAGTGTGTCACCATCAACCTCTACGATCGTGTCACAGAGTGTCTCGTCCTCCACGTCCACAGGTGTGTCGGCAAGTGTCTTGCCCTCCACCTCTGCTAGCGAGTCAACGAGTGTGTCGCCATCGGTCTCCGACAGAGTGTCTCAGAGTTTCTCAGCCTCCATATCCACAAGTTTATCGGCAATTTTCTCGCCCTTCACCTCTGTTATCGTGTCAGCGAGTGTGTCGCCATCGATCCCTGCCAGCGTGTCTCAGAGTGTCTCAGACTCCAGGTCGTTCAGTTTGTCGGCGAGTGTTTTAGCCTCTACCTCTCATAGGAGGTCTGTGAGGTTATCGCCATCGATCGCCGCCAGCGTGTCTCAGAGTGACACAGCCTTCACGTTGGCCAATGTATTGACGAGTGTCTCGACCTCCACCTCTCTTAGCATGTCAGCCAGTGTGTCGCCATCGCCATCTTCGTCCGAGAGCGTTTCGCAGAGTGACTTGGGCACCACATCCACAAGTGTGTCAGCAAGTGTCTCGGCCTCCACCTCTGTTAGAGTGTCAACGAGTGTGTCACCATCAACCTCTACGATCGTGTCACATAGTGTCTCGTCCTCCACGTCCACAAATGTGTCGGCAAGTGTCTTGCCCTCCACCTCTGCTAGCGAGTCAACGAGTGTGTCGCCATCGGTCTCCGACAGAGTGTCTCAGAGTTTCTCCACCTCCATGTCCACAAGTGTATCGGCAAGTGTCTCGCTCTTCATCTTTGCTAGCGTGTCAGCGAGTGTGTCGCCATCGATCCTCGCCAGCGTGTCTCAGAGTGTCTCAGCCTCCACTTCGTTCAGTGTGTCTGCGAGTGTTTCAGCCTCCACCTCTCATAGCAGGTCTGTGAGATTATTGCCATCGATCGCCGCCAGCGTGTCTCAAAGTGACACAGCCTCCACGTTGGCCAGTGTGTTGGCGAGTTTCTCGACCTCCACCTCTGCTAGCGTGTCGGCCAGTGTGTCGCCATCGCCATCGACGTCCGAGATTTCACAGAGTGACGCGGGCTCCACGTCCACAAGTGTGTCAGCAAGTGCCTCGGCTTCCACTTCTGGTAGCGTGTCAGCGAGTGTGTCGCCATTGTTCTCCGCCAGCGTGTCTCAGAGTTTCTCAGCCTCCACGTCGGCCAGTGTGTCGGCGAGTGTTTCAGCCTCCACCTCTTCTAGTGTGACAGCCAAGATGTCGCCATTGTCCTCCACTAGTGTGTCACAGACTTTCTCGGTTTCCTTGTTGACAAGTGTGTCGGCAAGTGTTTCGTCCTCCAGTTCTGCTAGCATATCAGGAAGTGTGACACGATCGATCTCCGCCACGTTGTCTCAGAGTGTCTCAGACTCCACCTCGGCCATTTTGTCGGCGAGTGTCCCGGGCTTGACCTCTGCTAGTGTGTCAGGCAGTGTGTCGCCATCGTCCTCCTTCAGAGTGTCGCAGAGTGTCCTGGACTTCACCTTTGCTAGCGTGTCAGCCCGAGTGTCGGCAGCAACCTTCGCCAGCGTGTCACGGAGTATCTCGGACTCCACCTTTGCTAGCATCTCAGCCAGTATGACGCCAACTACATTCGCCAGTCTGTCTCAGAGTGTCTCCTTCTCCCCATCGGCAGGTATGTCGGCAAGTGTCTCGGCGTTCACCTCTGCTAGCGTCTCAGCCAGTGTGTCGCCATCAACCTCGGCGAGCTTGTCACCAGGGGTCTCGGCTTCCTTATCGTCGGTCAGTGTGTCGGCGAGTGTCTCGGCCTCCACCTCTGCTAGCTTGTCAGCAAGTGTGTCGCCATCGATCTCCGCCAGCGTGTCTCGGAGTGTCTCAGCCTCCACGTCAGTCAGTGTGTCCGCGATGAGCTTGACAGCCAGTGTGTCACCATCAACCTCTACGACCGTGTCACAGACTGTCTCGTCCTCCACGTCCACAAGTGTGTCGGCAAGTGTCTCGCCCTCCACCTCTGCTAGCGAGTCAACGAGTGTGTCGCCAACGATCTCTGACAGCGTGTCTCAAAGTTTCTCAGCCTTCATGTCCAGTGAGTCACCATCAACCTCTACGACCGTGTCACAGACTGTCTTGTCCTCCACGTCCACAAGTGTATCGGCAAGTGTCTCGCCCTTTACCTCTGGTAGCTTGTCATCGAGTGTGTCACCATCGATTACCACCAGCGTGTCTCAGAATGTCTCAGTCACAACGTCGGCCAGTGTGTCGGGGAGTACCTCGGCCACCTTCGCTGCTGGTAGGTCTGTGAGTTTGTCGCCATCGATCGCCGCCAGCGTGTCTCAGAGTGCCACAGCCTCCACGTTTGCTAGTGTATTGGCGAGTGTCTCGGCCTCTACCTCTGCTAGCGTGATAGACAGTGTGTCACCATCAACCTCTGCGATCGTGTCGCAGAGTGTCTCGTCTACAAGTATGTATTTTCGTAACTTATTTTGAGAACTTACCATAATGTGCCCATTTTTAAGGTAAAATGGTTTAAAAGCGATACCATTTATATTTTAAGACCAAAAAGCATAACATACCCATTTTAACCATCTTTCTTTTTTCTCAGAGCAAGCTGCAACGGAATTTGTCGGCCAAGGGGAAATCTTAGAGTTAAATTATGACCCCTCATTGGCTGAACTGAGCTCAACTGATTCACGTGCTCAAAGTGCCAAGCTGACCAACGTTTTCGAACCTTACTTCAGCAGCAGATTTCGCAATTTTGAAAGAATGGAAATCACAGGTTTCTCCAGAGGAAAAGTTGGATTAAAGTTTACATATAAACTATTTTTTCACGCATCATCCAATATGTCAAATGCAACCATTATTCAAGCTCTTCGAGAAGGCAATAAGTCAAAGGGCCTGGCATTTTACACTCTAGGCGGAGATTTGAATTTGACAAAAGTACTTCCGATTTCTCTGTCAACAACCCCGGGAACAACAACTCTAGCACCTCCAGGTTTGTTCAAGAAATTTTGTTGTTAATATCATTTAAATGTGTACATTAACGTTTTTATAATATAGAGGGCAAAATTACTGAATGCTGATTGGCTGACGAAGAGGGCATTTTTTCTTAATTTAGGGCAAAATTACTCGCTCCTGATTGGTCGAGTATAAAAATTTCTCACTCGTGATTGGTTGAGCGCGTCTTTCTCGTTGCATTCAGTTGGCTTGGCGGGATTTTGAAGAAAATTTACAAACAGAGCGCTCGCATGTTTCGCCGGAGATTTTGTTATAAAATATTTTAAAAGGAATGAAATCGGATGATACGTAAGAAAGGAATTCTATAGATGAATTACAGCATTTTACGGCAAACAGGAAGCGATTATTTGTGTTAGACTGTTTTATCCATTATTTTCTCTTTGGTTAATGTTTGGTTAATATTTCTTTGCTTTCGACGCTTTTGGCGATTTTTTCTTCCTATTTTAAGATAATAAAGCAAGCTTAAAGCGAATTCCTGGCCATAATTATGAAAACACGATATATTAGCCGGGTCACTGTCCCTTTATTTAAGGGAACGGCTGTACACACTTATAATTTCTCAGTGGAGCTTGTTTTGGTCCAGTGCTTGCTTTCATTGTATATTTTGTTTCTGTGTGGTCTATATCCTGCGCAAGACACAATGAGAAACTTGGCGTTTCATAGTGTTGTTTGTCATTTAATTTGTTCGGGTTTTTTTTCAGTTTGTTGGTTGTATGGGAAAATATTTAGTTTTGTTTCCTTCGATAGTTAAAAACCTCGGGCGAATCCATTCGATCTTAAATTCTGATTCTGAAAATTTTGGCTGTAAATGCAACAGTAATTTCGGTTTCTTTTAATTGCCGGAATTTTCGGGAAAAGAGGACAACCTCGCGAGGTAATCCCAAATTTTCGAAACTTTTTTCCGACAATTTCCGTTCCATTGGGTTTCCTACCCGGAACTTCAGGAAATTTCGGTTAAATGGTACGCAGTTTGACAATGGAACATCTCTCACTTTTCACTGAAAGTTTCCGTTCCTTTCGATTTTATACCGGAATTTCTTGAAATTATTTTGGTCGAATGGATCGCGCACCTCTTTTCCTTACAACAAGTTGTTAGAGTGTATACCACTTCTTTGAAAAAAATCTTGAATTTAATTTAAATAAAGCTGAAAATAAAATCTTGTTTGGGTATTTAGTCAGGTTCTTATTTATATTTTATCACGCATATCATACCGATGATTTTTTCACTCTCCATACCACCATACAATTCGTATAAAAGTATGTAGTTTTATTTTTTTAATAATCGCATGTGGAAGGTCTACCAAAAAAAAGGCACACAGTGCATGGGCATCGCAGTTGGTCATTCTGTTTCACTCTATTTCTCCATATTTATATATTGTTTTATTATCGTCAACAGAACCCTCTGGATTAGAGCTTTGGATCATCTTAGCGATTGTCTCCGCAATTCTTATCGGCCTCTGCTGTCCACTTCTTATATTTTTGGCGGTAAGTGATCCGGCGCTTGTGCACAGATTAAAATGCTTTATCTTTATTCATTTTCTTACCAATTTTATCGGGGGGGGGGGGGGGGGGTAAACTTCAAGAACGTTAAGGCTATGACAATGAAACATAGTACGTCCAAAACTGTCTCCTTTGCGGTCCGCACAATGGAACGATGACATCATATGACGTAGTTATTAGGTAGTTAGTTATACGACCGCCACCTTGGATTTCTGATATTTTTCGAAACCTCATAAAAACCGTCCAAATTGACTCGAAATTAATCAAAACCAATAAATAAACGCTAAATGACGTAAAAATATAAAAGTTATACCAATAAACATTGTTTTTCTTCATTCAAAGGCACAAATATGCAAATTTCAAAAAACATGGCTGTCAAAATCTTGTTGCCATGGAAACATCAAGTCACGTGATCAATAAATTGTCATATGAAATTGTTGCCAGATAAATTTTAGGAAAAGTCACAAAGTTTGATGGCGTTTAAATACATATTAAAGAAGTTATGAATGTTGAAAGTTAGCGCGGGTACTTTGTGCTCCCCGGCCCCCCCAGGCTGAATAGGGTTAATAAGTCCAAACAAAGCAAAGGAGGACCAAAATTCACAGAAAATTTGAACGGATTACATCGACAAAGTTAAGTAAGAGATAAAACATTTGACCCGAAGGATTTATTCCACGCTCTGGTGGCATTCATGGCGCACATGGATATGTATAATCATCCATTCAATCAGCTAACTGACGTCCGCGACATTTTCAAGGGCAAAATTCCCGCCAGAGTTATCTACTCGCTTCCGATTGGTTTAAACAAAGAAAGTAATAGGCTACGTCATAGCTTGGACATGTCATTCGCCGAACCGTGAAACCCTCACGCTAAGCCCCAATAGTGATCAATATAACATTTCTAATTTCAATGCTTCATCAATCAGAGATGTGATGAGAATTAAGGATATGATCACCCAATATGAACTTTCTTGATATTTAAACAACTTCCCTCAACTAGAACTATATCAAATAATACAAAAGTATTTTACTATAACCCTTCAATGACCCAAGACTATCCCATATCAGGGGCGTAGCCAGGACTTTTTCTGAAGTACGCCCAATCAATTTTCCAACACTCCCCTACCTTCTCCTCTCCCGTCCCAAATCTTTCTTTTTTTTCGACTTTTTTAGGTACGCACCTGCGTACATGTGTACAAGTAGCTACGTCCCTGCATATGGCAATTTTTTCATACAGTTACACTAAACTGCAATTAATCAAAATTAGCCAAAATTTGTAAAAACCAAAAACCAAAAAAAACAATGGAATAAGTGTCCAATAGTGCCTACTCGTGCCTACTAGCTTAGTAACTATTTCACGGTTTAAAGAAAATCACTCTTTGGCCAAGACCGTGAACAGGTAAAAACGAACTCATTTTGCAACACAATTCATTATAGAAATACCAAAGAAGGTTGTCTAATCAGCCTTTCTAAGCCTGATTAGGGTGATTTGCTTTACTGCCTGCGAAACAAAATGTAATTGTATATCTTATACCGAAAAGGACAAATGAAAAGAAAACAAGACCGAGGTTTATTATGCCATAATCTTTTAAATTTTTTTGAAATTCTTGATTTCTTTTATATGAATTCTGGAATTTTCTAGTGATCGATTTATTTTTACCTTTTAGCCACTCTTTTCGATCGATCGATCGATCGATCGATCCCACCCCTTCTCTTGAAGGGCTCTGCGATGGAAGATAATATTCTGTAAAAAAAAAAAACCCTCGTCTCTTTGAATTGCAGAACGCTGCACATAATTCTGCATGGAGACTAAGAAGGCTGTTATTTAAAATGATTTTATATTTCCAAATACGAGGGATATTTTGTCTCTTTGGTCAGGAGCCCTTCTTTCCTTAGCGTCCTAAAAAGCCGCTCTTGCAGAATTGAATACCACAGACCTTATAAGGCAATAAACGTCACCGTAATTGATAAATTTATCAAAAGCCAAATATGAACCAATAAATAAATAAATAAATAAATAGCAGGTCAAAATTACATGTCAATGTCATAACAAGACGTCCAAGCAACTTTCCTATACATTTAAAAAAAAAACAATTACATATTATTTTATTTATGCCATAGGCGAGACGCCGACGTCACTCACGTTCTCAGGAAGTTACTTTCGGCGATTACTCTGGTGCGTTTGAACCAGGCTTGCGAGCTGGCGGACCAAAGACTCCGGTAAGCATTGAATACTGAGATTTTGTTTTTATGAGGGTGCGCGGTCTATTAATAAGTGTACGATAACTCCATCCATACACAACCATGTTTATTTTATTTCGGGACGGGAGAAAATTTTATAGGAGTGAGGTAAAGTGTGCATGTCATGGGCAAATCGGTGCTGCCCTTATTGTTTTTATTTTTTCTCATTTGGACTCATTGGCATAAGAATTTACATTGTACGTAGAGAAGGCAACGCGCTAAATACGAATTAACTTTAAAAGTTGAAAGAGCGTGTTGGACGTAGTACTCTACGCAAGTTTTAGATCTTTCAAAATGCATAATTGCTGGGTGGCAAAAGCGCCTATGAGCCATACATTTTTAGTAAATTTTCAGCTTTTAAAACAGAATTACACAAAGAGTATCCAGTATATCGGGCTCAAATTTCCAGCGAAAGCTATAATTGCACAATGCCTTTCCATTATTCGGAGTTGAATTTTTTGTAACTCGATTGGAGAATGTGGCGCATATGGTAATGAGGCAATAATTGTAAACAACTATCTGCCTATAAAAACCAGAGATATAAGGCTTGTTTACACGGAGGGAAGTTTTAAAACAAAGGTCGCCTTTCTAGATTTAATAGGGAGCTTAAGCAACGACGATGGCAACGCCAAGGAAAACGTCACCTGAAAAAAGGATTCGCGCTATTTTAAACTGGTAGTACTTTGCAGTTGTTCCAATTTGTTTAGTTTGTCTAATTTGACCGGATTGTCCAGGAGCTGAATTTGAAGGGACGGCTTTCCAGTTCAAATGGAGAAAGGAAAATTTACCGTCGTGTGTTCGCGTTCTCCACAAAACCTATAATTTGAATATTTGACGTTGTTGTTTTGCAGGGAACGGCAAAGAAATGTACCAAAATGTAAAACGCACGTGCAGAGGCATTGTTTTCGCTCATTGTTGTTGTGGTTGCTTAAGCTCTCAATTATCCGGATCTGTTGCTTTTGCCGTAAGCATAACATGTCAGAGTCATTCCAATCCCCATGTTACCCTGTATACTTGTCCTAGCCGCCCTTGTACCTGGGTTTTGTCCCAGCTGATATATCGTGCTTTCCTGATTATGGCCAGGAGCTCCATTTAAAGGTGTGTTTCTTGGTGTTGCGGAAGCCATTGTTGTTTAGCTTTTGTGTTTGGTGTGGGTATTGTTCAGTGTCTTTTGAATCTTTTGTTTTACGTCATTTGGTGATCACACCATTCGCAACACCAAGAAACTACCATTTAAAGGCCCAGTATTACCCATTCGGCTTTGCGGTCGTTTGTTTTTGTTTTCAAATGACGAGCTCGCTCGTGATTGGCTCTTTCGGGAATTTTAGACTGCGTTAAATTTAATCGTCGAGGCAATGGGCGCGCAATGCATTGTTGGATACTGGGCCTTGAAAGGAACACTGTCCACCGAAATTAAAAAATTTCACTTAGCTTATTTCCATGTTATATCGCCAAATGCCACCAAATATACAACTAAATTGGATAAAAAGATTTGCAGGATTACAAGGATGGAAGTGGATTTCAGTTCATATCAAACTTGATTTAGTGGCAGGCGGTCAAGAAATCCAAGTTTCCAGTCTGGTCGAATTTTGAGATTTTTAGTCGTTATTTTGGTTTTTTAGTTCATTTTTCTTTGCGTTCATCACTTTTGGCATTTTTTTCTTACTATTAAAGATAATTAAGCAAGCTTAAATCAAGCTCCTGGCACGAAACACGATATTTCAGCTGCGACACTCACCCTTTAGTATTGCTTCATTATCCGGCTTTAAACCCCAGGTAGTTTTGATCAAGGCTAAGAAAAATATTATTCGACCTTACTGAGTATTTATTTTTGAAACAAAAATGTGAAACAAACCCAAGGATATTTTTTAAATAATATAATACCATCTTAAAAAAATTGGGTCAAGTTAATAATAAAATCGTATTCTCCACTCAACTTATTTTTTTCTTTGCAGTTCGAAAAATTACTGGACCAAGCGTACATATAAGAGAGACAATTGATACTTGTTTAGAAACTTAGAAACTAAATTTGTTGATATTCCTCGAGTTCGTTTCTGAAAGAACCCTGGAGTTGAGTAGAATTAATTTTCATGTCAGTCGCCTTGTTTGGAATTCACTTCCGGATACACTACGTTCAATGAAGTCACTTAATAATTTTAAGAATGCTGTTAGATATATTGTAAATATACAAATGTAAATTAGAATAATTGGTTAGTATTTATTTTATTTTTTTTTGTTTGTCATGCTTTAATTTCGGAAAATAAAACTAAGAGTTAACTTAATAATAATGATAATAATAATATTAATATTTTAAATATTTATATATGTGGTTTTATCGTGTAAGCCATTTTTGTGGTCAAAACACTGAAATTTTTTATTCTTTGGGAACAGACCATTTTACAGTTCCTACTTAGTAATCTGGTCTTTGTGTGGAAATGAGGCTGAAGTTGACCTTGTTTTGATAGAAACCTTTCTTCTTTTCAGATGTAAATAATGCTGTTCTTATGCTAACTAACATGATTAACATATGAAAAGCAGGAAGGGTTGTATCAAATCAAAGTCAACTCCAGCCTCACTTTCACACAAAGGCCAGGATACTAAGCGCAGCTGTAAAATGGTCTATTAAACTCTATTTAATGGCCGCCGTGACAAGTGAAAGCCACCGATATTTGCACTCGCTGATCAATAACGCGTTATTGCTTTTCAATATATGTTTTTTATAGTGTCGCGGATATTGTGTTCATCAAATGACGTATAACAAAACTGAAAAGACAACTGAAATAATGTCAACATCACAACACAAAAGCTAACCAACAGTAGTTTCCGCCTGACACCAAGAAATACCTCAAATGTACACAAATAATTTATTTTTATCTAAATGTATGCTATTCAGTAAAATTGTATGCTATTCAGTAAAAGTATCTTCCAAGAAATACAACGAACAAGAAGAAACAAGAAACAAGAAATTCAACGAAATGACTTTTAGGCAATGTCCGTGTTTCATTGTTAATTAATTGATTTTTTTTTCTGTTATTTTTACAGCTTACATCCTTTAAACATAATAAAACAAACTAATTTTGTTAAATGAATAGAGTCTTTTTATTTACTTAAGGGAAAATGTATACGTGGTTCGATCAATCATTTGAGTACAGGTCAATCTCCGTGTACTAACACATTGACGAGGTGGGGGAGTGTGGCGAATAGGATGTTAAATCTATTTATACAAACGGGCACCTTCACGTGTATAGGTAAAATCCGTTCTCAGGTTGAATCAGTATTCAATATAGGTTAAAGGTTAAGCTAACCCTAACACAAAGCTAACCCTCAGTGCCCTGGCACAAAGATACATGTAGCCAGTGGTGTGTTGGTTAGCTTTGTGTTAAAGGAGGGGAAGCTTACCTAGATTGAATACTGGGTACACATTTTACCTACATGTATATTGACTACTGATTTAACCCAAGACCGGATTTTATGTGCAACATATACACAAAATCGTAGGTCGTGTGAAAACAACCGCTCGGACTCAGGACTCCACATTCCTCCCCTCAAGTCCTTTTAAAGGAGAAAAAAAAACCGACTGAAAAAAAAAAGGCCAAAGTTCTTCAAGTAAAAATATTTTACGGGGAGGGGATGAGTTGGCAGTGTTATCGCTGTGGGGGTCTCCGATCTCTTGTTAGATATCGCCTTACAGGAGTGTTGGGTCATGAACATTTGCTTCATGTGCCTACATTTTCGGCGACCAAACGTAACACATAGGCTAGTCATGCTCTTTATAGCGGAGCTCTCGCGGAGCTCCATACTCATAGAACCATGCCCGTAATTTTTCATGGTCATGGCTAGCGGAATGATTCGCGGGCGCGAAGTCGCGCAGGGTTAGCTCGCGGGCGGAATGATTCGCGGGCGCGAAGTCGCGCAGGGTTAGCTCGCGGGCGCGTCCGTCGCCCAACATGCGAACTGATGCGCGTACGACTTCGCGCAAGTTCTTGGTTTTCGTCTTATCGGAGTAACACACATTTAAAATATTCAAAATGCAAAGAGAAAGCTTAGAATACTCAGAAGCCGTTTTGGTGGAAAAAGAAGAGCTTTAAGGGATCAAATCTTGCTTCGAGGAACTTCGATCATACATTTTTATCAATACGGGGCGATATTTCTTCTTCGGAAGTCAGAGCTGAAGAAGAATTTCCATGTAGCCGAGGGACTTAAAGATAAAACAAATTACATTTTTCGATGGGAATTTATCAGTGTTGATATTAATTTGTGATTGACTTTTTCTTTGTGTTCTCGTTAGGTTTGGAGAAATGTATATAAAATGCGCTCAAATTCAGTCGTATCGATGCCCTTATGGTACGCGTTTTTAAGCATAAACTCATTTCTCTGTTTACCGTCGTCCGACCGACCCATATTTATTCGTTTTCAAAAAAAGAAAAGTTATGCTGGCAGATCGCAAAGAAGTGTTGGTGGTTCATCTTTTTTTCGCTTTTTTCGGCTGAGTTTAACTACGACATCGATCTTTTCTTCCTCCATTACCGCCAGGTTGATTTTGTAACCACGTCTCGTTGTTTCTAGACTCCACGGAAATGATGCTTGGGTACCGGGCCTCCTATTTCCAGATTGGTCCCAATTTTTTAAGGGGTCATTTTTTTTCACCCGATTCGCATATAATTAACCGCATATAAACGGGTCTAATTAACATCAAATTACCGCATGCAAGCGAGTAAAATAGGCCCTATTTACCTAACAGTAGTATTCTTTATATAACTGACGTACACGAGAACAGAACCCCATTTCAATATTAGACACAGAACTGAGAGAAAAGAGCTCCAGTTTAGGGTTAAGCACTGATTTGAAAACGGTCAGCTTTCATTTATGGTTATGGGTAACTCTATTAAATATGTTAAAAATTACTGTTCCTGTCAGCTAGTCCTCGTTGGTGTAGTGGATATGGGTTTTAGTTATGAAGCAAACGACTCGGGTTCGGGGCATACGCCCTTCTGATCTTTTTTCTTCTTTTACTCTAAAAAATAGGAGTTTTACTTTCTGTAAAATGTTCAAGTGAAAGACAAAAGCCAGTTTGAGATCAGCTCTATTTTCGTTATTTCTAAGTAGGTAAATTGGGCCTACTTTAACCGCTTGCATGCGGTAATTTGATGTTAATTAGACTCGCTTATAAAGGCGGTTAATTATATGCGAATCGGCTGTTGTTTTAATGCGACCGACGGACCCAAAATTAGGAGTAGTACTGTAGCTCTTCCAGACCTCTATTTTTATTGGCCCCGTAGTACTGTAGCTTCTATTGTGTTTAGGTCTAGGGCTATTGTTTCTGTTGTTTAACCTATTGTTTCGTTAACCAATCACTGAGCTTGTTTGGAAAGGTACAGCCTCTCCCAAAATTAGGAAACGCATTCGACAGTAAACGGAGAAAAAATGGGGGACGGCCTAATGGATATTTGAATAAAAAGAAGATTTTGTTGTTCATTTTTATGTGTTCATTCATTACATAGGTTGAAAAGCGATTTTATGTTCACAAAACAGGTTTTGGATTTTATAGCGGAGCTCTCGCGGGCCGAAGGCCCGCTCGTGTAGCTCCGTACTCATAGAACCTATGCCCGTCATTTTTCATGGTCATGGCTAGCGGAATGTTTCGAGGGCGCGCGTCCGTCCATGTGTGTTCGCTGCGTAGGGCTCGCTCGCGGACGCGTATGACGTCGCAAAACATGCGCGTATGACGTCACGCATTATCCGGGATCTTAGCAATTTTGAAATCGAGGCTTTGTTTTTCGCGCGGCTACATGGCCAATGTCACGTCAGCTGCAGTTCTTGTTATGATTAGCGGGATTAGCGGAGAAAACCATTTGCAACGTCGTTTTTCTCTGCATTTTTTCACGGTTTGCAACTCAAGACAGGGATAATAATTAAGGAATACTCAGAAGCCGCTATAGTGGAGGAACTTCATACGTTTTTGTCAATGGGGGAAATATTTCCTATTCGGATTTCAGAACCGAAGCGGAGTTTTAGAGAATTATCAAGCAGGCGAGTGAATTAAAGGTAAAAGAAATCACATTTCACGTGAAATGTGTAATGCAACTTTTATGACAATCCGGAACTTGTAATATTTTGGCATGACACTTCTGAATTCCTTAACTGCACTTTTCAATGACACGCGAACTTTTTACTTTACGTCTCAGGAAACACGGATGCTTTATGCAAAACAGTGAAAAAAAGGTCATGTTTTTGAGTTGTGATTAGCGGTACAGGGGCGGGCGGATACAGAGGGGGTGTGTGGGGGTGGATTTGGTATATATATATACCCGTAGCCACCCCCTAAAAAAAAATCCTGGATCCGCCCCTTGTGGTAGTAGTAGTAGTAGCGTTTACACACTAATTGGTGACACTATATTATGATAAGAAGACATGATAAGAAAAAATGGATTTCCATCCATTTTCAATAGTCAGTTTCTGTTTTTATGGGTCCAATGTTTGTTGCCATAACTAGGATTGACGGAAGCGTAAAACGTAAACCTTAGTTGGGCTTTGATCTTTTAACATTGAAAGATGAGTTTGAAAAATAACTTATGCAGAGCAAAGAAATCTTCCAAAACGTGCTCAAATGAAATGGGCCAGAGATACACACCAAAAAAAGCAATTTAATTCGGATACTAAACTATAAGTTTGAACCACGGAACAATAATAATATTTAATTAATTGTTGTAATTCAGTCGGCGACAGACGTGTTTCTATATAGTTTGATTGTGGTAATTCAGACGCCGATTTTCCCCTGGCACTCAGGACTTCTCGGTTTAGCAATCACCGATTTACGTTGAAACTGCGCATGCGGGCGGTTTGGTAACGTACACGTAATTAATTCATATTCTGTTCTTCTCTAATCGAGCACGCTGTCGTAAAAACGTTAATTAAAACGTTCGATGGCACAGTTAAGTAAAAGGTTTATATTGTAATACCAAAAGGCTAGGTGTTGCTGCTTGCCTCGGCTGCCTAGGAACGTAACTCCTAATGGCGATTGTTGTAACTGTTTTAGAAGTTGAACTGTTTCAACTTTTCTGCAACAGTCGCCGATCATCGCCGACTAAATTACAACAATTACAACTCGAGTTTCCTTTAAGTCGAAATTGTCGTAAGACTTGATCGGCGACACGGTCGCCGACTGAATTACAACGATTACAATTATATGGCAACCAGGCTTTAAAGAGAGCTTTAAGCCGACTTTTTATCGATTTACAACAAACGGAAAAGACAACATGGCAATAATATTTATTTTATGTCGTTCTATTTACATTCTATAACTGATATAATATAACATCTTTAATATACATATTTTATCATATTTAATGCATCACAAAACACAGTTGATAAATGCAATATCACCCCAGTTGTGTTCTGGCCAATATCACGAGTGCATGTTTGTATACACTGTGAATCAATCTCTTGTTTAACCTAATTCAATATCAGTTGTATCTGATGACAAAAATAACCAAATGCAGCGAGTAATGTGCCAAGTTTCCTGCGCTGTATATGTATAATAGAAGTAAATTAATCAGCACTGAAGAAGTAAAAAGGAGACGAAATGAAGCCTGATTATTCATTTACAGGAAAAACACAATCCTAAACAAGTTTAGGTTAGTATTGATCGAGCAAGTCTTTGGCAAATTATTCGTGTTTTCGGAATAAGGTGTGCTATATCAGAAGCGGTTTAAACAAATAAATATTATTGCTGCATAACCTTTTTACCATAATTACTATTAAATGGAAGATTACTTTATTTCACAAACTAACGCCTGTAAAAGGAACCCTTTAGGGTAAAACCTTTTTCATGAAGACAGGCGGTTCTTAATGGCAAATCCGTGTTAAAACGATCCTATAGTATGACCATTTAAATAAAATGACTTCTTATTGAGCAGTACACCTCGTTGCACATTTGGTTAATTCCAGGTTTTACAAAATAAATTTTGGGTTTTTAATGTCAGTTGACTTGAAAGTAAAAAGGTCAAAAAAGGGATATTCTTACCATGCACAAGCAAGGTAAAAACAGGTAAAGATATATTTTGTTTTCCGTGTTTTCAATCCAATGATTAAGACTGGGAACGTCCTGTCTGCAGGACTGCGGCACAAATATCTCAGATTTATAGAGACGAAGAGGGCGCGATTCATTCGACCTAAATTCCGATTAGAATTTCTGATAAGTGATTTCGGTGGCAAATGGAACAGTACTTTACGGTGTTTCCGGAATTTTCGGTTTTAAAAGATGACAACCTCTCGAGGTATTCCCACATTTTCGAAACATTCGTCCCGAAAATTTCCGTTCCATTTGGTTTCCTTCACGGAATTTCCGAAAATTTCGGTTAAATGGTTCGCAGTTCGGTAGTGCGACAGTTTTCGAAATTTCTAAGCACTTTCCCCGGAAAATGTCTGTTCCTTTCGATTCGGAATTTATGAAAATTTAGGTCGAATGGATCGCACCCGAGAAACAGGTCCCACTGGGCACTTTTCGGGCGCCGCCATTGAGCTGTATCTTAAAATCAGAAGCTCTAGAATGGCAGTGTAGATTTTAGCTCGCAAACCAACCCGACTTGTTTCGTGAAGTGAACGTAGAATTGTACTGCTTAGCTTTCAAAACGAACAAAATCTTGGAAACATTGCGCACATCAGAAAGCGTTCCGAGTCCGAAAAGTTATCGGGACTTCAGTCGAGAAACGGGCCCCTAAATTAATTATAGTTTCCTCAAACGTTTGCAATTACCACCAGTTTGCATACCAAAGAGAAACTAAAAGTTCTATGGAGTTTAACGTCTTATTTACGAACTTATCAAGAGGCAAACTAACAAATATAAATCGTTTCGTTGAAAAGCTGTTCCAGGGAATGTTAGTAATCTTAAAAATTCGTAATATATCAGAGAAAAACTACAGTCAGTTCATAAGTAAAATGTCTCATCTCAAACTTTCGTAACATCGGAAAATGTTACGCCCTTTGTTTTCGGAAGTGATAAAAAGTGTTCGGAACATGTTCGGAAGATGATCGGAAGCTGTTCGGATTTCTTTAGTGAAATGTCGCCTCAAACTTTCGTAACATCGGAAAATTGAACGCCTTTTGTTTTCGGAAGGAGTAAAAAGTGTTCGGAAAATGTTCGGAAGATGTTCGAAAGCTGTTCGGCTTTCTTTAGTAAAATGTCGTCTCATACTTTCGTAACATCGGAAATTTTAACGCCTTTTGTTTTCCTAGGGATAAAAACTGTCGTTTTGGGTTTGAAAGGTCAGCTAGGATTTTCGGAAGGGTAAAAGCAACTAGTAAATTCAGAGGATTAGATTGCTTACCCCAAAATGAAAAGTTCAAACTGTATTAGCTTTCAGATGGTTTCCTTTAACCCTTTAACACCCAAGAGTGCCAAAAATCAAAATTCAAGAAAAATCCTAAATTTCATTTTGTAAAATATTGAAAAACAAAATGGTACCATGAAAAAGTACTGCTAAAGAGGTTTCATTTGAAAGGTCACACCATAACATTTCGTCCACAGACACAAAAGTTAGAACCTCATCACATGTCTCCATAATTGACCCAGTCTGGGAGTGAAAGGGTTAAAGGCAGTAAAATGATATGGAAAACAGTGCAACGCAATTCCAAGCGTTTTCTCGAACAGTCCTCGCTGCATGGATGCCCCTGATTTTATTTTAATCGCGGTCAAACGAGAGAAATTTGCAAAAGTTAAGCAAAGTACTTAAAAGTTAAGGTTGTCATTTTTACTGTTTAAAGTTTAATATATTGCCAATACACTGTCAATTTACCAAACGCCGTTTTGAAAGTTTACCAATTCAAAAAAGGTTTTAAGCGTTTAAAAACTGTGAACTGCAGAATTGTCAGCGCCATTTGCAAACATTATTTTGATCAGGCGCAAAGAGTTTTGGTCAGTTTTCAACGGAAAAAAGCTCATCATTTTGAGAAAAATGAAAAGATAGTAACGTCAACTAATTTTTTTTATACATCCTTGCCCGTATTTCCATTTAATATTAAATAAAATCCCACTAAATAAAACGAAAAACGCCTTGGACGTTTGACCGCGGTGGAGATTTTATTCAACATAAAAGCTGTCTTTAGTCCTTCAAGAACTAACTCTCACACGACTGCGATTTCACGAGGTCGAGGAGCCAAAATTTGAACTTGTTTTCGGTTAGAAGTAAATTTGACCTTATTCAAGGATACAGAAGTGCCCCGACAGTGGCATAGGACTTGAAGGACAATTTGTTTCACTTCTGCTATTCTCCAACAATAAATCAACGGATTTATCGAGCTATTTAAGTAGACCATGGTTAATCCAACACTGAACAAAACCGACGTAGAGGTGCACCAGCCTTCGATAGTTACTGCAAGTTTATGGGCTAAGTAAGGAAGAAATGACACCAAAAACGTGCAAAATAGGTAGAACATACTAGCAACGGATCTCTTGTACCGGGAGAAGTTCATATAATTCGTTTTTCGTATGCATTTCAACGGGTTCACATGCCTTCCCATCTTACAAGCTTGCTTGCGGAGAAGAAGATATATTTTCAAGTAAGAGAAGAAGGTTACGGAGAAGCAGACTGGAATGTAGATTATGCTGATTATTGTATAGGTGTTTTGATCTCGTAACCACGACTCAGCCCACACACCGCCTGATATCCATATCACAACAAGAACAATGATGACCCGTCTCAGTGTTACGGTAGACTGATATTGAACGCGAAGAAGTAGAGCGAGAAGCCGATCAACGCTGATTGCTGTCATCGTGAGAAAGGAAACTGCTGAAAAATGACTTCCTTCGATGTGAGAGATGATTCCTGCAGTGCATGCTTCCAGGAGATTGCCTTCGATCTGCGCCCATCTATAAGCTACAAACAGTGGCTGCACCATAGCGCCGACACCCAGATCCGACAGAGCGAGACTGCATAACAACGCTTTTGAAGTCGGATTTAACGAAGTAGCTTTGTACAAAGCGTAGAGTACAATGATGTTAGCAATCACTGCAACGCAGCTGAATACAACGTTAAGCACACAAAGTATTGTGTCTGAGAGGGTAATAATATCACTGTCTGCATTGCGAAAGAAAGTGTCTAAACTACTACAGCATTCTTGTACCTTGTCTTGGCTTGTGTTCGTCAGACTTCCATAAGTAAAGTTTAACATTCTGTTCTTAACTTCGAGAGGAAGTGTCTAGCTATTCCAAGTAGTCCTTCCTTTTGCGTAGAATGTTAACATTAGACGCTGCTCCTGAGCGGATTAAGCTTTTAAATGTTCAAGCAATACTGATTAAAAGTAATCAGTTTCCGTGTTTTGTTCGAATGCACTTAAGTATGACGTCAAGATTTATCGCAAACAGCAAGGTGCACGCGATTCACGCATGGAAAGCGGCTAAGTAAATTTGCCGCCATTGAATAGCGCAACAAAAAATATCAAAATATATATTTTTGGCATTGAGGAAAATTGATGGCACTTGAAAGATGAAGCGGTCAGTCTTTTATTGTATGTTTCGTGATGTCGCGAGGTTTATTTCACCTAATTGACATGCATCATTTTTAACTCAATTAATGCAAACAGAGCATTGATTTTCGTGAAAGATACAATTTTTGCTTATAAGAAGTCGAAAAAGCCTTTATCTTAATAGATTAACCTAAGGCCAAATACAGCACAATTCTCAAGAATCACGTTTTTGTTTTTGTACAGGAAACATTTTTCACTGACAATCAAATACTTAATATTTTAAGTGTAAACTGACAGAAAATGCTAGCTTTTGTTGTTAAAGGGGCAGTATCACTAGGTCGAAACTTGAAAACGTCGGCCCAGTTTTCAAGTTTGATTCCGCAAATTCAAAAAGGCCGTCGAGAAGTGGAGGTATTTGTTGAATCAAAAAATCCGTTTTGACAGCCGGAAGAAAGAAAAAAAATCACTTTTAACAGTGATATGTCCAAAATTCCGGTGCAAGAATAGTGAACAGTGCCGCGCGTGGAACCTCGTGATACTGCCCCTTTAATAAAACTTAGAATAGTTCATTTGTGGATATTAAATAGTCAAGTAAAGGGTGTTTTAATTTCCTTTGATGGCATGAGTCAGTTTGTTTACATTTAAAAAAATATCCAATGCTTTATCGATATGGGGTAAACGTATAAAAGTTGAATTTCATGACATTACAGCATGGCAACGTTGTTCGCAATTTCCTTTTGGGAATTCGAGCTATTTATATTGCTCGCTTCCATATCCACGTGGTTCACCCATACAAGTTCATTTTCTACCCATCCTCCGCATGCTATTATTAGCTCTTCGTTAACCCCCACGAAAGTTATTTGACAACACGCTTTTGTTAACCGGGACTTACTACTGAGGGTATGCAACTTATACCAATGAAAATTTATACGTAAAAATTCTGCGGAAAGCGTTAAAACAAAGCAAAAACGTTAGAACTACTTGGAATCAATGTACATGACCAATCATGTTATGCACCTGTCAAATGGTTTCCTCCGGGGAGATGGGGGGGGGGGGGGGGGGGGGGGTGGGGGGTGAGGGGGGAGGGGGGAAGCGGGGAATCCGGCATACCCACGGGGTTTGACATTTTCCCTTCACATTTTGGTCAATTTTGTCACCCTAGGGTAAAAATTTGCATTCAAATTCCCCCACCGTAGGGAAATTCTGTAAAATATTCAAACAACAATTAAAAAAAACATTTTTAAATCGTCAAAAGTAAGATACTTTGGCATATTTTACACGGTTTAAATCAACGCCAGCAGGCGAAAAATCGATCTATCGGCTAATATGGTAAATAACTCTTCACTCACCTTCTCAAGATCCTGTGAATGCCCACCGAACGCGCCAAAATGTCGGGTTCGATGGTAGGTCTTACGTTGTGTCAGGAGCCCATTACCCGGAGCGTGCATTACTGTTTTTGTGTTTAATTATGCATGGTTCAATTCCTACAGTTACCATACCCTCCCGGGCAACCCCCGGGACAAAGTCGGCTCCTGTGGCCCGGGGGTGGGGAATTTTGCAAACAGTCTTGTCTCGGGGGTAGGGGGTGGGGATAATCTAGGTACGCAAGGAATTATGGGGCGAAGCACATGGCCGACGACATGACTCAACAAGCGGACTTCTTTGCTGGGAAATCCTTACAATTTGTTAGTAATTGGCTGGAGGAAAACAATTTGGCAAAGTTAAAGCCTGCCAGTGGATGATGTGAAGTGTTGGGAAGAACACATCCTCAGTACACGAAAAAAACGCAAGAGAGGAGCGATGAAAGGCAAAGAAACGCGGAGGAAGAAAAACAATGGGAGAGATACTTCCTGATCTTTGTGGTGTAACCATACGAGTCTAGTCCAGTCCATGTCTATTTTGTAAACTGTTCGGTGGATTTATATAATAAATATTTCTGTCTTCTTAAGAAACGGTGCAGCTTGCTGTTGAGTGTCCCGGGGTGGGGAATTACTTCTTTCTTTGTGCACGGGGGTGGGGATTAGGACGCCAAGTGAAGAAAAAAAATGGCAAATCTTTGGGGGTGTGCCCGGGGGGGGGGGGGGGGGGGGGGGGGGGATGGTAACTGTAGAAATTGAACCATGCATTATTTTTAAACTACCTTTTTTATTTACAGTTGAAATTATTTCTAGTTTTAGCCCCCGACGAAACTGTGTTTTGCAAAGCAAAAATGTAGCACACAAAAATATTACACTTTTCGTTTTATTTTATTTTTCATATTTCTCTGTTTTGTTTTCTTTGCTGTAAGAATCACTTAATTGCCGTTTCGTTTGTTTCACTAAAGACTTTATTACAAGGGAAACACTGCTTTGATATGGTTACTGTGGAAACATCCACTTTCCAAACTTTAATATTGACCTTATGAAATTTGTCTTTACAAACATATAAAAGCACATGCGACTGATCGAAGCAGACGTATCTATGACTTAAATATGCATGTCACTTCATCAACGTTGTTTGTACTTTTTCGGCTATCTTTTTCAGTGTTAATTCTTCCGGCCGCGACAAAGCGAGAATGTATTATTTGTGTAATTTGTTAAAGGCGTTATCATTAATTCAGTTACATCAGCAGTTTATCGTCACGTATTATTAAATCTTATTGGTCATGACTGAAAAATCAGGATTCTGCAACATGGACTTGCAGAAATGAAAGTATTACCTTTCAAACGCCGACAAAGATAGAATAAAGGGTCACTTTAAGGCCGTGAATGAATTTTTTGAATGAAGTAAACATCGAGGAAGCCAGTGTAAACGTATACTTGAAATTATAAAACTGTCTATTTATTCCTTGTCAAGAAGTGACAAATTTCTCTCCCTTATGTAAATTGAAGATGTGACGTTCAGAAAGAAGTAATTTGTTGAAGGCCTATCGGTTTTTAGCAATTAACATTTGCATACGCCGTAGACAGCGAGGATATATTTATTTTAAAGCATTTAATGACTCTTTAAATAAAGTGTGATAACATCATATGGAATACATATTTGCCACGGTTACCCGACTTAGCTAGAATTTTGCCTTGCCTTGTACCACCAAATGTAACATACAACTTGAAAGTACTGGCAGTTTTGCAGCAGAGAGAGAGATCGGAGGCCTTAGAAAACGTTTTCCAGTTAGCGGGGGAGATCTTGTTTTTATTTCATTGTTTAAACGAAATAATTTTTTCAGCAACCGATACCAAAATTTGCGGTATCTTTGACCCATTTCACGCTTTGCTCTTTCCAACCGACCTGCTTAAAAGAGAAATTCAACTGGTTTCTTTTGTATAAAGATGGAAAACAACGCTACAACTTTAGAAGGTCAGTTGTTGTACTTTATGGACCGATTTTTAAAACGAGGTCTAAATGTTAGCCAGTACTATCTTTGAACAAAGAATAACCATCGTATAACATTTCAATTACATTAGAATACATTTAGAACTAAGTTGGCCCCCATGGATTTCTTAATTTCTTAGTGGATTCATGTCCTAAACATCAATCTAAGGATTTGAATGCTTTGATAAATCGATCCTTTAATTAAACGATGCTGTTGTCGAGAGTACAGAATCATGATCCTCCGTTATTCACGCAAATACCGGATTGCCCTAAAGCTGCACTGACTCAGTTCAGGAAGACATTAACGCAAAACGCATTGTCATTTAAAGCTTTAAAACACCTGCACCTACATAGAATGCTTAAAGATAAAACTTTCAATTTCTCGTTTGAAACTGAACCAAGGCTTGTTTCTTTTTGATCAGCAGAAAGAACTTTTTTAAAAAAAAAAAATAAATAAATAGGATTTGACAGCTTAACTTATTCAATCAGTATACAGCTTTTTAAGAACCCTAACTTCGCAAATTGTTTATACCCACAAGCTCCAACTATTGGCGGAATAATACTCAAGTTGAACGAATGAGAAGTAACTGGAAATTTCACAGGAAACAGCTTGAGTTAAAGAAACCATATAAACTGTTATAAATGGTATATGATGACTTTGTAACCCAAGCAGTGTCTTTACAGTATTTTAATATTACGCATTACATTTGCCTCTTTTTGTCAATAGAAGCCTACATTTTGGAGTTCATGAAATTGAGATAATGTTATGTTTAGCTTCATAAAGGACCCGAGTAACGTCGTGTGGCGAAATTGTACCAAAGTAGTTTCAATGCCATACATATTTATAATGCGTTTATCACTACTCGACGATGTTCGAGAAAAAAACATATTAGTAATTAACGAAAAAGTTGATTGCAAGTAATCATCAAATTTTATGTTGAAAACATAAGACAATTTCAACCTTATTTGATTCGGTCACATGCTTTCTTCTTTTCATGATACTATGGGTAGATTTTTTGCAACTCGATTCTGTTTACGCATAACAGAAAAGATGGGAATAATAATTATAATAATTCTCAAAAGGGAAAAAACCTTTTCCCACTTAACTCAAAGTTATACTAAAAAGAACAAAATCTTGCCATCAATCAACCGTATTTCTTACACTCCGTTACCGTGGTATCAAAATAAACAGATTAGACGATATTTGGTTCTTTCCCAAAAGGGAATAGCTTCCAACACGAAAATTGATTTTAAATATCCAAATTTTACTAAATCTTGTTTTTATCCTGTTATAATATTATCTTTCAATCATGCATTTTCGAATTTCCAGTTTTTACTGCAAATTTGGAATAAAGTCATTATTTTTAAATTTTAAATTTAAATCTATTTTTTTTATAATTAATTTAGAGAAACATCCAACAACAAAAATAATCTAAAAGAACGCACTGTGCATTCGATGGAAACCATAGCAAAATGAAAAGACACTGAAATGTAAAACGTATGCTGAGAAATACGAGTAATCAATATCAAATATTTCTTTTGAACGATGTTTGTGTAGTTGCAGTTTACGTGTTAGCAAGAGATGTCATAGAGCCATACAAACGGTGTTTGCTACAGTGAATGCAGGTTTTGATTCTTTTAGTTCCGATGGGAGCTGGGTTTGTGAAGAAGTTTGTTTCTTTTAGTTGCGTGCATTTCTCATTACTAAATGCAAACACGGATGACAGTTATTCTCATATATTTCATTCACTGACAGCACAAAGGGAAGAATAACTTAGAATGCCCTCTGGCACTTTGTTGTTTCTAAGAGCTTTTCGTTTCTAAAAGCAGGTGATACCGCATATCGTAAACTGTAAATCCCTTCTTCTGGCATTCCAAAATGAAAAAGAAAAGACTCACACACACGAGATCACCAGAAAGTTTTCGAATTGGATTTGTTAGCATTTTTGAGAATCGCTGAATATCGAATCTTTATTCTTGAATTTTCAGAGTATTTGGAAGATTTTTGGCCGAACTGCACAACTTCAGCCGGTTCACTGAATAAAACGATTTATATTGTACGACAATCAGCTTCTCTCATATCTTTAAAGAGGCTATGTTACGAGGATTGGGCTCACTTTTGGTCAAAACTGTGCTGAAAATACTGATAAGTGCCTTAAATCGTACACAAATTTTCTTTTAACCTATAAGAGAAGTAAAATGAATTCTTACAGGGAGAAAGAACCCAGCCCTTGAAACATTTAGCCTAAAATGTTTCAAGCTGCAATCCATTTTCATCTTGGGCATCCGGCTGCTGCTAAAATCACACATAAGTAGTTTTAGTACATTAATATAGTAATTGTTTACAAAACTGAACCATTGTTTTAGATTTCCTTTGTTACAAATATGTCTTTTGGCTTTTCGAAGTCATACTAATATCTGGTGGCATAGCCCCTTGAAATTTTTGAAAACTGTTTTATTTCTGGCGCGCGGCCAGAAGAGCGTATATTTTATAGTGCGAAAGCGCGCGCGGCCGAGTCGGCAAAAATCAGGCGATATTGCGCAAGCTTGAGCATTATAACTGTTTTATCCTGTTTTATAATTCAATACATTGATAACAAATCACCGTTTGGAAAAAAATATCGAGATATATAACCTTTTATTCAGGAAAAAGGCTTATTGCAATATTTACCTCGCGCCATTTCTTATACAACACTGAAGCAGCGCTATAATTAATTTTAAGTTATATACATAGAGCTTTCCCCTACGTAAGAATATGGGACAGAGTAGTGACTACGTGCACGAATAAAAATAGAATAAGCACAAGACCGCGAACGAAAATGATGCTAGTGAACGTAGGATCTGTAAAAGATCTAAACAGCCAAAAATAGCAGTGGGCAAACAAACAAAGAAGCAAGGCTGATACTACGTATAAAAACTTTGCAAGACATCAACATGACACGAGATAGAACTCAACACAGTAGAATCGTAGCCAGACACAACATGAGACATCAACATGACACTTTGGACTCATATCCTTTCTGGGGCACGTGATGTGGCGTGATTCGGCCGGGCGTGCGTCCATATTTAGGGCTCAACAGAGTGTACGAGTCATCAGCACCCAATTTTCAAATCAATTTCTGAAGTACGAGCTGAATCGATCGCTGTTGTTAACAAACTTGCTCGTTTTAGTTTCTACAGCCGTAATAGTGAGATCGTTTAGTTTCAATCAGCTTAAAACAAAGATCAGAAACTTTTCTGAGGAAGTATGAAGTCTATATGATATTCCAGATGTGATTTCTAGAAAGCATTTTTGGAAAATTGTGCTTCATCATTCACTCCGTGTCGAGCGGTTGAAACTTTTAACCAGAATTCATTCAGCTT
Organism: Dendrophyllia cribrosa; assembly: GCA_024195265.1. Lineage (NCBI taxonomy): Eukaryota > Metazoa > Cnidaria > Anthozoa > Scleractinia > Dendrophylliidae > Dendrophyllia > Dendrophyllia cribrosa. Next base: position 36,348,611 of record JAJLRJ010000009.1, on the reverse strand, counting down.
CGCTAAGAAACACTGCGACACAACGCGAATATTTGCGCCTTTTGGTCAAATCATGTCATCAGTTCTTTTCTTTTCTTTCTTTCTTTCTTTCTTTCTTTCTTTCTTTCTTTCTTTCTTTCTTTCTTTCTTTCTTTCTTTCTTTCTTTCTTTCTTTCTTTCTTTCTTTCTTTCTTTCTTTCTTTCTTTCTTTCTTTCTTTCTTTCTTTCTTTCTTTCTTTCTTTCTTTCTTTCTTTCTTTCTTTCTTTCTTTCTTTCTTTCTTTCTTTCTTTCTTTCTTTTCTTCGAAAAGTCGCTGGCAATCGAGTGTTCAATGAAAATTGGTGTGTTGGCATAGCCACTTTAATTTCAATATAAAAATCGTAACCGACCTTCTTTTACCATATAGGGAGCCCTACAAGTGATAGCTTATCCTCAGAATACATTGGATTCGCCACGGTGTTTTCCTTCATGATCATGACAGACCTTGTCGGCAACACAATGGTAATCTTAGTTGTAACGAACAACAAGAACATGCGAACCGCCATGAATCACGTACTGGTGAACTTGGCAGTCGCGGACATCCTGGTTGCCATTTTTATGGGCATCAAGTTCGTGATTGGCCCAACATTTGTTCACCCAGATGGAACAACAGGTCGATATCTCTGCACTTTCGTCACCGGTGGAACGACAGCCTGGACGGCTGCCGTAGCATCGATTTATAGTCTTGTGGCCATCGCAAACGAAGCCTACCATGCAGCTTTTCATCCTTTTAAAAGACGGGTTGCTTCGTCAAGCAACCTACGCAGGTCTGTTTTTCTGATTTGGCTTGTAGCAGTTTTGTGGGGGCTTCCATTGTACCTGTCAGTCACATATGTGGATGATCTTAAGGTATGCGCAGAACAGTGGCCACATCCCATATTGCCCAAAATTTACAGCTTTGGATGGATTATTGTCGCTGGTGTTATACCCATCTCCGTCATGAGCGTGTTGTACTTTAAGGTAAGTGATATATCGTCTGATATACCGTGTTTTCATGGTAATGACCAGGAGCTTGCTTTAAGCTTGCTTTGTTATCTTGACATAGGAAGAAAAATACGGCAAAAGTGATGAAAGCAAAGAAATATTAACTAAAGAAACTAAATAATGGCTAAATGAGGGAAAGTTTCACAAGAATGTTAATTTGGATTTCTCGACCGCCTGACCACCTTGCACGAAATCAAATTTAATGAACTGTAATCCACTTCCATCCTTGCAATCCTGCCTTAAACCCCTAACTGCTGCTTCTACTTGCGCTATAGACCTTTTTATCCAATTTAGTGTTAAAATTGTATATTTGGTAGCATTTGGCTATAAAAAATGCCAAATTATATTATTTCGGCGAGACAGCGTCCCTATAATGATAGCTTATTTCTTTTTCTTAGATGCTCTGTCAAAACGTTTCACACCTTATTTTAGAATAAATTTTCTCTAAAAGTTAATTCATATCTTTGCATGGATGCTAGGAAATTGATTTAGAAGTGTTTATTTTGCGAGGCTTTGTTTAGCTTTTGTCTTTTCTTCAGACACATTTGGATGCGAAATAAATATTTATATCTGATGTTTCCATAGCAACCAAGTTATTATAGGCATGTCAACCAAAACAGTTGGAATTTTTGTTGATAAATTATGTGTTTTGTATTGGTATTTTACTTACTTACATGTAGTTTATATTAGCATCTCTTTATTGATTTTTGGATCAATTGGGGTGGTTTTCTGGAAATCCAATTCAACCAAATTTTACGCCACATGATTTCATGTCATCGTTGACGCGTGACCACCTTATCTTTAAGGCCCGTGATGGTTTGTCAATTGAAGCTATATATATATATATATATATAAATATTTATTTATATATATATATATATAATTATCCAAGTTGAAGATTCACCGGCGAATCCAATAAAGTGCTCTACAGTGTAGGAGCAGAATAATCCAAGAAGGAAAATCACTCAACTTTGATGACCATAAGTTTAATACAAACTTGTTTCGTAGGTGTTGCCACCCACTCCTCAGTTAAACTTGCAATGATTGATCCCTTGTTTGACTACTTTATTTATATGTATGATTTCGCAAGACGCACACTCTACCTAACCGTTAAAAAACCGTTAAAAATACCGTTAAAAATATGCGCGCGCCTAAAGAATACATGCGCGCGCACTACTTGCTTCGGTAGAACTTATTCTAGGGTGTGTTTCAAAATATATTTACGTCTGTGTCTACACGTTGAAATAAGCTCGTTTCTCCTATTAAGCGAAGCCATTTGCGGTTTAGTTATTATCAAATGTTTTTCTGCAATACACAGATTGCATCGTTTCGTTTGATTCGAATATGCCTTGGCTTTTGCTAGAATTTTCCAGGTGATGTTATATTCCTGTTTTCGGTCCTTTAACTGCCATAAATATTTACTTAATTCTGTATCGTTCTTTCTATTTTCATTGTTAAATGACGCCTTATGGTTACGCCATCTAGTTTTAAATTCGTTAGCTGTTAAACCTATATAGGTCTCTGCAGTTAAAGGACCGAAAACAGGAATATAACATAATATATATAACATATATAACATAACATAATATATATATAATGACATTAAAATATCGTTACATAGCAAAAATCCAAAAGGGAGGGGGGAAACAACCTCCCATAGTACCAATTTGCTTTTACGTCCGAGGGTTAATAGCTTATGAAGAAGGTTTGTGAAGAAAGTGTGCGACATTCAAGTTTGCCACATGAGTTGCAAAATGTCGTTGGTATTCATCTTGAATACGGCGAAAGAAGCTTTCACGAAAATCTCCTGCAATAATGTATAAAAAGGTTTTGGGGAAGTGCTGTAAACTAGTCTCGATCCCTTTTGAAATTGGAGAAATCATAGCACAAAGTAACACAAATCGTTTAGTAAATGTTTTATAATTTTAGTGATTGAGCATGAAGGACCGCCAGATTTTCACCCTGGATCCAGAGGTCCGTTCTCTGAATATCACGAGTGAAATTAACCGCATAAACGGTTAGAAGAAGCTCGCGAGACGGACCTCTGGTCACTCTATTTTTCTCAGCGCGTTGCGCCTCGTTGTCGCGGCTTCACCGCTCAAACTCTCCGGTTTTCACTAAAAAAACCCTCTGGCACTCAGGGTACCAGATTTTAGGAATGTATCAGAAAACAAACAAACAAAAACTCATGCCAATTAGGAGAAAGAAAATAATTGGCAAAACTGTTGCATTTTTCAGGTGGTGCGTCGTCTCTGGTTCGGGAAAATCAAAGATAAAAGCCAGCCACAAATGGCGTTTCTTCGTTCCAAGAAAAGGATTACGACCATGGTTATACTTGTCAGCGTGATCTATGTAATTTGCTGGGTCCCAACACTGATGATCTATTTCTTGGCCAACGTGCTACCATCTGAATCAATGTACTCATTTCTACACAAGACCACTATAGCTCTGGCCACGTTCAATTCCTCTATAAATCCTGTGGTGTACAGTTTACGAAGCCATCAGTTTCGACGGAATCTCTACAAATTGATCTGTTGTCGCATAACAAGTAACAAAGTGATTCAAATAACGCCTGTGTGACGAATCTGTAGATGCAACTTACTTTCAACTCGACGTTAAGAATTATCATCCTTTTCCTCGGTCTATAGTTGTTGGTGCCAATGTACTCTTTAGGTGTCACATCAATTTATCAGTTCATCAGTTTAAAAACAGCATTTATATAAAAATCGCTACATTTATCGGCAATGGTGAAATGATTAGTGATAATTTCCCATGGATCTAATTGATAGACTCGGGAATCCCCAGTTTGCCTTTAGAGCTTGGGTAAATGCTTTTGAGCTTCTTCCAGAAGGTCTTGGGGTTCTCCACATGATCTTGTAACTCACGTCTCTGATACTGACGCAGTTATCCTGGGTTAACACGTTCTTTTATTATTATTATTATTATTATTATTATTAATCCTCGTGGGGATTTTCATATCACTGCATTGTTTTGTTTAGCCAAATTCGCGAGGGTTAGACAATGAACGCGAATGTTCTGTGAGATATGGTGTCCCAAGCATAGCTACAGCGTTTTTCTTTTTCCCATGCATGCCATGGGATATATGGGAATCGACCGTTTATTGTCTAACCACCCTTTAATCCTTTAAGCGGTAAAGTTTACCGACAATCGGTTGCTATGGTAACGAGTTATGACGTCATGAGAAGTATGAGGTCAAGGCTCTTCAACCACCAAGTGGAGAGCCACCGGGAAAAAGAAAAAAAAAGACTACTAGGATAAAACACTAGCTTGTGTCCACCTCAAGTACGACACTCGTCATGAGCACTCGAAGCTGTTCAGTGTATTTTTCAACTATTTCAACTAAAGTCCTGGCCAAACGGAAACGCAAGCCGACGCACGTTTCTAAAATTTCAATTTCGGGACAAACTTGCGTTGGGTGGCCAAACGCGCTCGCAAAAAGATGTAACTTGTTCACAAATTGTCATTGCATAACAATCAGCAAAGAAAATTGCACGCAGATCAAGTCCAAAGTTTTTGTTGCTTTTCGCGTGATTTTCAATACTTATTGTTATTATAATTTCAACCCGTGAGGTATTTTTGAGCCTTTGACGTCACTTTCTCCCATTCGCAACCAAGCCTTGGAACAAGGTTGATTAATGGCGGCCGTAAATTCTCAGAAATAAATGTTAAAATAAAATGACTTCTGATGTTCGTAATGGATTGAAATTTGGCAAGATGAGTAAGAAAGTCTAATAGTACACGAAAATGTAAAAAAAATGAAAATCAAAAATTTGATCATAGGGGCACTTTAAAAAAATGGTATAGTCATTGTAGAATATACTTTTTTTACAGTTTCTGTCTCTATGTAACTGTGAATCTACCCATCCGTCCATTCATCGATTGATTCGATCAATTAATTTATTCATACATGCATTCGTCCGTCCTTCCGTCCGCCCCGTTAACCATACATGATGTTACATTTACAAATGAATGAACTGTTTAAATCTCTAAAGGAAGTAAAGACGAGAAAAGATAGGTATGTAATTTTAAGCCAACTCGCATTTGTTTTGTTCGGTAATAGAGCAGTTTTCAATTGAGTGTCGAAAGTAATTACACAATTGCTTTGGTTTTTCATTGCTACGCTTTGTGATTGGCTAAAAAATTTCGCACCACTTTCTCGACCAATCAGAAGTAAAACCAAAACCAATCGTGACTTGCTCGCACACATTTTCCCGCGCTTGGCGCCGCCGACATGTAATTGCCTCGAGCTCTGATTGGTTCATTGGATTGTTTACGACTGCTGTGATTGGTCCGAGTAATTACTTTGGTTTTGGTTTTATGACACTGAAATGAAAACTGCTTTATACTGTTACTGTTCATTTGTCTTACACTGAAATATAAAGTGCTTAGTAAAGAGACACTGTGCCTGAAGCTTGCTTTATTATCTTGAAAAAGGAAGAAAAAAATCGACAAAAGCAAAGAAATGTTAACTAAAAAGAGGCAAATAACGGCTTTAAAAAAAGTCAACATTCCACAATAATGGAAATAATTGAGTTCGTGATCACCTGTCAAGAAATCAAATTTGATAAACTGTAATCCCTTTCCAGCTCTACAATTCTACTTTTGACCTTTAAACTACTGCTTCTGTTTTGCTCTATAGAATCGTTTTATCCAATTAAGTTGCATATTTGATGGTATTTGACGATAAACATGTAATATATATAGCTGGTAAGCGAAATTTTGTTATTTTGCGGAACAGTGTTCTTTTAAGAGCCAAACACATATTCCACTAAAAAGGCTTTCTATTTGGTTAGAGTCGACATTATTTACTCGCCTTGATATGTTATCATTTCACTGTATGTACTTTTATTTTTTGAGTTATTTCGTCTTTGTCAATTACGTCTTTCGTCGCTTCCGGACTTTCTAGTTTTCTTTAATGACCACTTTTTGAATGAGACATACTTATTATAATTCCGAAGCCTTTGCCGTTTCCCATTCAGATATATCGGTAGTATTAGTCAGTGTTATACGATAAAAACAAAAACAAATTGAATCTTCAATAATCTTTCCAGTTAATGTCCACCACCTGCAGTTTTTGACAGCCTCATATAGCATGTCAACAAAAAATACATAAAAATCGGAAAGCAAAACTTAAACTCACCATTCCATTATCGCGTCCGCTGGCTGAGACTATGAAGTGATGACGGCCCGAGGTTAATCATAAAGATTTATCCGAAGAAAACATATAAAGATTGCCAAAAGGTAACTATAATCCCTAGTTACATATTTTGACAAAAAGTGTCAGAATTTTTTACTAATTCGGTATAATTGTTTTGTATTTTGGAATTATAGTTTTAAAGCCTGAATGGAGAAAGGATATAAATGCACCTTTTATCCCAACTTAATTTGTAAGCCTTAGTTTTTTGAGCTTTTGTTGAATCTTTGTCAGCACCTTGATGCAAATTTGAATTTGAATTTTGGCTTTGCAGTGCTACCCTTTTAAAAAGGTGACTACTTTACAACTTTACAAAAACCTTATAATTGTGTTCAAAATATGTGATACATTTTTGTAAAGGCAGCTATGAATGCATGAGATAAAGTCGAGATTTATCTTCGTTGCAGTTCAATTTAGTTCAATTTTATCCTTGGTTCAATTTTTATTTTATATTGTTCTTTTCTATGTTAATATACGATAATGATTATAAAACAAACTGAGGAAAATGAAAATTAAACCAAGGATAAAATTGAACTACAACATAATTATATTCTCTCAGAATATCTTCACTATTTGTTAAATGAAATATTGCAGACTTTTTGTCTACTAATTTCCGTGAAAAAGGCGAGTGATTTGTAATAGCTTTGACAGGAATTTCCAAACAAATTTTCTCTTGCATAAAATCAGTCAACTTTTGTGAAAGATCACTGGTCAGTTTCATCGCAAACCAGTAGTTGGCCTTTCGAATATTCAGCTAACTGTTAGTTACTCATGGGCAAAATAAATATTTTGGTACGCAGTTTTACTCATAATCTGCTTGCATTAAATAGAAAACGTGTATGATCATTTGGTGAGCGGCTAGTGGCTTGAGCGAAGCGTACTTATCAATAGCTTGTGCTCGATATAACCAAAAAAACCCATTTAGCCGTCATGTCTAAAATAATTATTTTTGGCGGCTCATGTATTTTCCGACCTGAGCTGTTTTTAAAAAAATATATATATACATTGATATAGCTCTGTGTTCCTTACAATATTCTATGCCGCGTTTTTGGTTAACACGACGTTGATTTTTCCGTTGGAGTTTACATTAGTCTCTGCTAATATATATGAGGTCCAAAAATTAGGTTTTCAAATTTTTATTGCTTTAACCCTGTCACTCCCAAAGTAAATTATGAAGACATGTAATGTAGTTCTTACTTTGGGTAGTGTAGCAGCTCTCAGAAACCTCTATTTTTTTCATTGGCCTTGTAAAACACAGCTGCTGTTGTTTTTAGGGCTGGGGTCCATTGTTGTGTTGTTTGTTCTATTGTTCTCTCGATGGGTATCGAACCAATAGTGTGAGACCTTACGAGAGCTGCTACATACCTTTTTTAGTCTCTAGACGAAAACCTGTGGTGCGACCATTTAAATGAAACCTCTTGGGCAGTACTTTTGCAAGGTACCATTTGTTTTTCAATATTTTACAATTCATAAATTGAAATTTGGACTTTTTCTTAAATTTTGATATTTTGCACTATAAGTAGTTAAAGGGTTAAAAATATATACCAGCTGGAAATTTTGTGACTAATAATGGTCACAAATTATTGAATTGACTCCATTTGATTGGTGCAGAGCTTCTCACTCATGAGGTGTTACATAAAAATAATAAATTGTGTCCACAAAAGCAAGTGTCGGCGAGCAAAAGCAAATAATAGTAAAATTTAAGTTTTTAGAAAACCTAACGGCAGCTCTATTTCATAAAATATTGCCTTTTTTTGTGTTTTGCATATCATGAATAAACAAATAGCATTCTGTTGTCGAGTATAACGGCAGGTGATTCTACTTTGACTTAGGACTGCATGTATGCGTTTAATCTTTCACTCCCAAATATCAAAATTCTAGAAAATTGCCAAAAATCATTTTCGTCTTCTCTTTTACGCACGACCGTCATCCTTGCGTTGTCAAGACAATGAGGCTCTGGAGTCGTCATTTGATAAAAAAATTGGGCTCTTTTAAACTACTTTGCAATTGCTGCAATTGTTTAATTTGTCTGATGTGACTGAATTGTCTAGGAAACAAATTCGTAGGGACCTCTTTCAAGTTGAAATAGCCTATTTCAACTTGAAAGAGGAAAAATTAACCATCGCGTGTTCACGTTCTCCATAAAACCTATAATTTGATAATTTGACGTTGTTTTGCAGGGAACGCACGTGTAGAGGCATTGTACGGTGTTTTTTTACGTGTTCTCTCTGTCGTTGTCGTCGTCGTGCATGGTTGCTTAAGCTACTCTAATACGCACATAAGGTAATTACAACATGATATTTTTTCTTCCTGTTACTCCCTAAAAATCGCTAAATCATGAACAGAAAATACGAAAATCGCATCGTGTCCGCATACATTTCAGAGGCTGCTCTTGAAAAAATTTTGACATACAAAAGGAGTGCCATAATTGAGAATAATGAAAATGAATTTTGTCTTTTTACATGTATTAGTTCAAATTTCTATGAAATAACAAAGTAGACTTCAATAAATCAAGCTAAAATCTACTGCATTTGTCTTACCTTATTAAATTATCCGAAAATCAGCGGTCATACAAATGTATCCAAATGTTTCCAGAGTATTTTAGAAAAAGTCACGAGGTTTGTTGGGTATTAGTTAAATTATTATAAAGTTATTAACGTTCGAAGTCAGTGTGGGCACTTTTCGTCTCCGGTCTGAACAGGGTTAAGCATAAATCACGTCAAAGTTATCCTCGTGGAGTCACTCGAAGTTGCTATAAAAGTCGACGATCAAAGATGATTTTTTACAATTTTCTGCCAATGACTGAAATTGTTGGCCTAGCATTTACTGTTATAATAATAATGATATATAAGCTTTATTAACAATTTAAAAAATATCTTAATTACATAAATAAAAATAGAAATAATTGATAATAAAAATTCAAAATTCTATAAAATTACAAATTCCATGATGAAGAGATATTAAAATTATACAATCGAATATTATTCTTTAATATTAATTTTTCATTTTCGTGGCATGGGTGTGTACCTTTCCCATATACCTTTCGAATACCTTTTTATAACACAATATTTTCTTCTCTACGTAGTCAATTGTTAAATCAATATGGAGCAGTATACAGATTCCAAATCAGCCCAGATTGGAATTACAACAATGTTTGGTATTCTTGTGACAACAGATCTCGTAGGGAACACACTTGTTTGCTTGGTTATTATTCTCTACCAAGAAATGAGGTAATCAGAGTCTCGACCTCGTTCCTGGCGTGGGTTTCTCGATAGTCCCGAAAACTTTTCGGGTTCGAAAGCCATTTTTTAAATCCAGTTTCTAACGAATGGCGTTCAAATTTTTCGCCGGCAAACCAGTCCAGCTTGTGTAGTAAACGTTAAATTTTAATGCCTATAGCTTTCAAAATCAACAAAAGCCGAATCTTTAATTTGTTGGTAAACTCTTTGCAGCTTTTCGGGCCAGAAAGGTTTCCGGGACTTTCGAGAAACGCACTTCTGGCGTCCGTATCTCGAAAGTCCCGGAAACTTTTCGGGTCAGAAAAGCCATGTTACGTGCAAAATGTTTACCAATAAAGATTCGGTTTTTGTCGATTTTGAAAGCTAGGAATTAAAATCTTACTTTTACTACACGAGCGGGGCTGGTTTGTAGGCTAAAAAATTCAACGCTATTCGTTAGAAACTTCATTTTAAAGGCTTTCGGTTCCAAAACGTTTTCGGGACTTTCGAGAAACCCACGTCAATTCTTGCTTGTGTTACTCCTGTTTGTATTTTATAACTTTTTTAAATCGAAGCAGCTTTAAGTAATGATCCGCATAAGAAGGATAGCGCTGAACGGCAATGGAATGTCAAACACGATGGAATGTCAAGATTTTTCATTGTTACAACTAGTGATCTCATTGGCCTAGACTCAAAAACTGCTAAAAAGTTAAGGTTCAAGGTGCATTTTGTCTAATTTTTTTTAGGTTTCAAGTAATTTGAGACCCAATCGCACAACATACAATTTTTAAAAGAAATTGTATTTGGGGAACTTCATCAAAGAAGCAAAATTATTAGCTATTGTCTTCTGCTATTCTGATTGGTTAAGCACGGACATTTCCTAAAATTTATTTGACGCAAATGGATTTTCTTTATTTTTATAATGAAATATAATTATTAACCATCAGCTCCTCCTCTATTCTTGAAATCAAAGATATTCTATGTGGGAAAGAGCTAATGCCGCAGAACAATGAAGTTTGCTATCGTTCTTATGTGAAACAATACTTAATTTAAATTTCTTAAACTTAGTCAGTCCAATAGTGTGGTCTACCTACTGAGGACATGTCATGAACAAAACTCTGTCACACTAAAATGTTCTCAGATAAATTTCATGAAAGGTAACGATGGTTGGTGGGTATTGGTAAAATGCTTCTAAAATTATATATAAACGTTTGTAAACGCGAGCACTTTCCGCTCCCCGTCCCCTCCTCTCCTCCTACACCCGGTCTGAATAGGATTAAATCATATTATAATTGTTCTTCTGGCATTTAATTAGCCAGTCGAGGTTTCTACACATAAAAGCTCCATGAATGAGTGTATCCCTATTTATTACATTTTTGGTTGCTTCACGCTTATTCAGTATGTTATTGCTGTTCAACAGAACTCCAGTCAACTTCTTACTTCTGAGCTTGGCTGTGGCGGACATGCTGTTTGCGCTGTTTATCGGACAGCGATTCGTTGTGGTTCATCTGTTTGAGCATCCTGTTGGAATGTCTGGCACACTGCTCTGCAAGTCTCATAACCTCACCTGGGTGGGTGGAGCTGCCTCCGTTTTCACTTTGGTGGCCATCGCTTTTGAACGCTACTATGCCGTGATTTATCCTTACGGCAACAAGGGAAAACTAACCTATCAGAAGTTGAAGGTATGCGGAGCAATAAATAGTAGAGGTGTATTCAGAAAAGAGAAATGATGAAAAATTTCGTGGTTTCAAATCCTAGAGATAGCGAAGACTTTTCAACTTTAAGATACTTAATTGCCAGCATGAATCAACCATATAGTCAGTAAATCTTGTTCACACTTGGCATCGTATTAAAGGGACGCCGTCCTGGCGAAATAGCAAAGTTTCGCTTAGCTTATTCCCACGTTATACCGCCAAATGCCACCAAAATACAACTTAGTTGGATAAAAAGATCCTATAGAGCAAACCAAATTGAAGCAGTAGTTTGAAGATAAAATAAGATAAAAGATAAGATAAGATAAGATAAAATTTGACTTTAAGCGTCAAATAGATGTCTTATATATCGTCAGCTGACGGTTATTGACCCGGTTAGTCAGTTTATAAGCCATCATCATATCACTGATCACATCGTAATTTTCCATTTCCAGATTTTTATTCCAGTTTCGTGGATTTGTGCAGCCATTCTGAACATTCCGCTTTTTCTGACTGTATACTTTGATCAAGCAGCTGATTTCTGTCTGGAATACTGGCCGAATAAGTGGCTCCCCAAGGCATACAGTCTCACCTGGTTCTTCGTTGCTGGCATCATCCCAGTAACGCTAATGATCGTGTTGTATTCCAGAGTGGTGTACTCATTGTGGTTCAAACGTGAGAATGAAAACTTGGAAAACGCCCGCCAGGTAATTGTTACGGTGCCCCTAAGGGGCTGTCTGGCCTTTGTATTCCTTTCAAGGTAAATATAACTATCAACAAGTTTGACATATAGAAAAAACATTATCTTTTATTTCAGGGAGTGTTGAAAGTGAGAAAACGAGTCACTAAGATGGTTTTGACCGTGAGTGTTATTTATGGATTGTGTTGGCTGCCCAACCTGACCTCCTATGTACTGGCTTATCTCAGTCCTTCACAAGAATACGGAAGTGTTTTTTACATCACTTCGATTGTTCTTGTTACGTGCAATTCCACGGTCAATCCTTTCATCTACGTATTCGTGAATAAAAAGTTTCGTGAGAAGATCAAGACCCTGCTGTGCTGTGGCCTGAAGTGCACCGTGAGTAGAGTGGAACCATCTGTTGGGTCGAGCCATCACGCTACCAATCACAGTAAGACCCACCCCACCTTGGTAGAAGACACTGGTAATGACCAGTCGAACCGGGAACCAAATCCCTCATTAAACATTACTGTGGCAAGACCTGCAGCAATAGAATGGAGCCAGCCCACAGCCTATGCCACAAACACCAGGCGCACCCTGCCAAAAGACTCTGGTCATGAATAGCCCCAACGCGAACCAAACACCTAAGCAGGAACACAGTTATTTGTAGTGATCCAGTGTAACAAAAAAAAAAAAACTGGTTGAACGCAGGCTAAAGCTGCTAGCCAATCAGTACTTGATACTACTAGACCTTCTGAAACAGAAATGAAATGCTAGTTATCTTGTAAAAGTTAAATATTAGCATATGTAAAAAATACTCGTTTATGGAAATAAGAAAAAGGAAAATAGGTAATTGAAAATAGTTAGTCAAAAGTAGTTGTCCATTTTTACTAAGTAAGAAATATCTCCTTTAACACTTTTTTCTCTTTTTCTTTTGTTAGTTACATAATTGTAATGATAATTGGTGGTTTCACACTACAAGCTAAGTATATCTCAAGCAAAAGTTTGACTCAAGCGCACTTGAGATTCTCAAGTACCACTTCAGAAAATTAGGGTTTACACCAGATAGGAAAGTGTATTACTTTAAACATAAGCTGACAATCATTATCATTTTTTGCGCCGCTGCACGCGCCTTTTAGTCGGCTTCTGTTTTCCCATTGGTCAAGCGCCTACTCAAATGTGGTGTAGTTGATACGTATACTTGGCGGCGAACTTCGGCTCTTTTGAAAAAGACACGTTTCCATGGTCACAAAGTAGGGTTCAAGTATGTACATTTTACTCTTCACATTCAAAGTAGGCTTAAACTGCACTAAGGTTGTACTTAGAAGCCCTAGTATGAAACCACCAAATGTTAACATTTGCTGCTTGTAATGTACGTGATTTTCAATTTCGTCCGGCATAGTTCGTAGGGTCATACAGAGACGCAAAATATACATCGTGTTTTTTATTTAAAGATGTAAAATTAGCGTAAACGTAATCTGTAAGTGCGATAACGACTTAGAAACTATACTTTGTACGTACAATATAACTTTATTCTCTTTAGATCAGTTTTTTCCTAATTGCTTTCGTTTTGTATTGCTACATTATTTTTGTGATTGGCTAAAAAAATCTCGCGCCACTTTCTCAACCAATCAGAAGTAAAACCAAAAGCAATCGTCACTTACTCGCATGCGTTTTCCCGCGCTTAGCGCCGGCGACATGTATTCGAGTTCTCATTGGTTCTTTGGATTTTCCTTGAGTTCTGTGATTGGTCAGAGTAATTGTTAGCCGTGACAGTTATCGTGATTACCTCAATCACACTTGGAGTGATTATAATTGTAGAAGATCGTGAGAAGCAAAGGACCACGAACGAAAATGCTGCTGGTGTACGTAGGATCTAGTGAAGATCTATAAATCAGCCAAACAAGTAAAACAAATAAAGTAAGCAAGGCCGATACTACGTAGAACACTAAGCGCGATAACGACATGATAGAGACCAAACTGAAAGCCAAAATGCAACTGTGGACAGTGAGCTTAAATTCAAATGTTTTCTAACTGGCCATCGTCACAGCGCGTGACCATGAGCAATAGGCAAAGAATTTGAAATATCATGTCGTTGTCGTGTTAAAAAAATGAAGAAAGACATAAATCATCTATCAGTGAATACATGGCCAAAACCATGTTAAAAAAAATATAACAGCATATCGGATTATTATAATATTGTGATCCAGTCTGAACATGGCTGTAGAAAATATTAGCTTACGATTAAACAATAAATTCCGAACATGTTAGAGCTGCAGTCTAGTTAATGTTGCCTTCCCCTTTTTTAACTTTAAATTCTCAACTTTTCCAAAATATCAGATAGAATTAGGAAAATAACGTTTTCTTAACAATCTAAAATAACGCCAATGGCACCCTTATGTTGTTCGTATTATTTCTAAACAAAACTGGCAATTATTCAACACATTGCTCCCATTGCATAAGTGTTTATTTTTTGCTGCTTTGTAATTGGACGGGTTTTAATATTTCTCGTTTGAGGCCCAGCATGTTAAGTCAAATCTCCATTTAAATCAGCACCTCCGATTTTGATTGTGACATTACGGGTCCTAGAAATTTGTTCTAGACACAGAGACGAGACATCAAATTGGCCGTTAAATTGAAGCGACTAGTCGTGGTAATCTCATCGTGTGTTCTCCTTGTTCAGTTAGTCGCTGTGATAAAAAAATGAATTATCTGCCCATCCCTGGCCAATAAAGGCCAAATCAACCTTGTCCTGTAACTAGTCGCCTCGTGTGTACTGTGAGCAAATAAAAGAAAAAAAAAAACAGAAAAACATATAAAAATAACTCGCTGCGACCTGCATTCTCTTCGTGTAAATAACCACAGGCGACTAACCACCTACTGCCAAGGACTGCCAACTCCTTCAAATTTTAATTTTAATATAAAGAGCAGCTGAAATTATGATTCGTATTCGTAAAGGAAAAATTGCTCACACTGGTACATGCACGTAGCTGTGACTACTATCAGAGAAGAATTCAGGATCAGACGAATCAACCATTTTTCAGTAAGATTATATCATAATTAAATATATAGCTGAATTTTTGAAAACATGGTCGATGAAAATTACAGCAATTTCACTCCAGCAACGCCAAACAAGATGTGTTCTTATGACCCTGATCAGCCCGAAAATCACAGAAAAGAGAGAGAAGAGGGAAAGGGAGCGAGAGAAAAAAAGGAAACAACAGTCTTTTGTTTTTAAGATATTGTGGATTTTAGTTTTTGAACGACAAAAAACCAAGGTGAAACACATTCAGGGCGACCTGGTGTTCAAAAATCCAGCTAGTTATTATATTTTTAGGTTTTTCGCAACATCCATTGGCTTGTACGGACGAAACAAGCCAACGACAAAAAAACAAGGTGAAACATACTCCCGGACGCCTACTCAGGACGACCTGGTGTTCAAAAATCCAGCTGTATAGATATATTTTTAGGTTTTTCGCAACATCCATTGGCTTGTACGGACGACACAAGCGTCAAAATGGAACTTAAAGTGGCAATACCAAGGTGATATTGCATTTTTGTTTTCGTATGTACTAAATTACTGATTACGTACGCGCCTTTGTTGATACACAAAACGATTCGGTGTTTTGTTTTGTTTTTTAAAAGTAAAATACACGAACAGCTCAACTCAAAATCGCAAACCGCCGGAGAATAAACGAACGGAAGGGCAGCCGAAATGAGGCACAGTAAATCAGAGCACAATTAAAAGGACAACTGAATCCCATGAATGACTGAACAACAAGGTGACCGACAACCGAACGTAAAAACCAGCAAGCAAAAGAGAGAAGGACTGAACGAATCCTTTGTGCTAGAAGAAAAATAATTGTAGCAAAGAAAGAAACCTTAATATGTGGCTAACGCCAACCTTTAATTTAAAATGTTTGGACCAATACCAAGGTGATATTGCATTTTTGTTTTCGTATGTACCAAATTATTGACTACGTACGCGCCTTTGTTGATACACAAAATGCTTCTTAAGGTGTTTTGTTTTGATACAGTGTTCTGGAGACCATGCCTACATTTTTCAATTCGCTTTTAAGCGGTCTTCTCCAAGTCAGATCAACATGAAATTTTTATCACTAGATGGTTTTGAATTGAAGTTTGGCAAGATATATTTTCTAGTAAAGTTGATATTACCATGCGGCACGACGACGATCGATAAACAAGAAACTTGGAAATCAGTAAAAGTGAAACTTTGCGCGTTTAAGATTTCGCATTGAAAATCCCACATAGACAAGTTAAAAAAGTGTATGGCATATAAATTTTGCAAGAATAAATAAATTATGTATGTTTGAATTCAAATAAATCGCAATAACATTTCAAACTGTACTCATTGTATGCTGGTAATAAATTGACCGAGATTAAAACTGGTTTTGTGAAATTACTTCAAGATAGAGAAGATAGTGTCAAAATGTAACTTCACATCATGTTTGCACGCCATAAAAGTTTTATTTACTTTCTATTTTGCGATCTTGAGAACTACCATTTTTCCAAACATCGCCCCATAAGCAATTTTTAGGTAATTTTCGTTTTTAATCGCTTTTGCAAAAATTTGAGAAATGGCTCCATGGAGTTTTGTAAAACGTTCACCACGCATCCTTACTGATGTAAAAATTATTATCTCAAAGTTTTATTTACATTGATTCACTGGAACGCCTTTAAATTTAAAGATGAAGACGACGAACGAACCAGGCCGAGAAGTTTTCGTTACAACTTCACTTTTATAAGGTGGTTTTAAGGGACAATAAATTTTCTTACGCGCGCGTGTCACGCAAGCAATACCACGCGAGCAAAAATTACGCGAGTGATGAATGTAGTAGTATGTGATGTGATGTTAGTAATGCGCGCGAGGATAAGTGAATGGCCGTGGTGTATGCAGTAGTGCGCATGCTCAAAATGGAGATCGTACGATACGTGTTTTGGTCGTAAATTTCTTGAAATCTAGCAGTACGACCTATGCTCAATTTTTGATATGTTTAAATTACATCAACATCGATCTGCAAACAATTTTTTCAAAATCTGTAAGACAGATTTTGTTAATAAATATTTTTCGAAATTCCAATTTACAGATTTTTTTGTTTTAACTTGTAAGAACGTTTATTTTTATCCGGTCTCCAGAAAACTGTATCGAAACACCCCATCCCCAACCAAAGATAATAAATCGGATAGTTCCATTGCAGTAGTACAATAATTGTTAACAAAACCCGTCCATTATTTTTTGTTTCTATTGAAGGAAAAATCGGCGAAATTATCCCCCGTAAAATGAATTAAAGGCTCCTTAAAGTCAGCTCGGGAATGTAATTGATAACACGCAAAAAGGTTAACCAGGATTTGAATTAGTCAAAATAAAAGCTTGATGAATGGAAAAAAAAAAAACTAGCAAGGTTTGTTAATTATTTGTTTTCCTACAAAACATAATTATTTTCGGGCCCATAGTTTATTAGTTTCGGTAGGTTTTTACACTTTACTATTTTACAGTAATTGCTGTTTTTAGTTTTATTTGGTTTGACAAAACTGAACTGCTAATTAAAAGTGCTAAAATAAATAAAAAGGGGCCGTTATTAAATAACACGATGTGTAAATTAAAGGTTCCTGTACGTATTTTTCAGACTTTTCAGTTATTGAATCAATTCAGTGTCTTGTCAAAAAATACGTGTCGACAATAATATTTTAATAACAGTTCTTTTTTTTTCTGCTGAGCAATCCTGGTTCCGTTTTTGGTTTGTTTCAAACAGAAGCATTATGGTTCCTCTTTTGCAGAGAAAATGGAAAAACCAAAACCAAAACAACGCCGTAATATAATGTTATTCACGTTTCCACCTGCACTCTTTGACTGCATAAGATCTTCTCTGAGCTCATTTAATTACTTACGATTGTCACTTAGTGTTACTTTGTAAAGAATGATGGTGTAAGTGTAACTGGCTTAGGCGGCGGACAAATATAATATCTCCAAACAAAAAAAAAACATACAACGCCGCTAAAAAGTAAGTCAAATTCCAAGGTGAGTACTTATTCAAAAAGGTTTAACGTTTTCTAGGTAAATCCTGCTTCTTTTACCGTATTGATCGTATTAGAGACGATATTCATAAGTGACAACGCTTTGTTGAAGTTTAGATGGAAGGATGCCTGTGTCCCAAAGTGATGCCAACCGCTTGAAGGTCGCCAAGAGAAATGATCATTTTCTCTTGTGTCGCGCTAACCTATTTATAGGCGTGACGGTAACATTTTAGAACCACGCTTTTGGTAAAGATGTATGTAACCGATTTGTATGATTTTTGGCATCCCAAACTCGGAAGAAACGAAGAATGTTTGAATTTCACGGAAATTGTTTTTTATCTTTTTGTGGGACTAAAAACGTCACGGGCAATTTGCTAAAATGTCTAAACATTATCATTTTTAAAGAAAATACATTTTCATATATCAAGCTTCGTTATTCCCAAGTGGCAAACTGCCCGTGAGCGTGAGCAAAGCGAGCGATATTGATGATGTTATCACAAGCACAACGGGACTTCATTGCAGTTCAAAAGTGGATGGTTACAAGTATATATAATCGAATTGGCGGTTTTTTCTCCTCAGAACGGTAACTTACGGTGTTAAAAACTCGGAAGAGTTTTCGTAGATGCTAGATGTTGTCATGCTAATATTTTTGGTAAATGACAAAATGCCATAAATCGGATGAATCTAAGACATCGAATTACACGGCTTTGTATGCAGCATAAAACTTTGCACACTTGTAGTATTGACTGTGTTTGTCGTAGGTTTATGATTGCTCAGTTACTTTCTATAAAACTTTAGGTACCATCAACCTTCCAAACGGGAGAAAATATGGATGTACGCTTCCACTATTTGTGCGTCAACTGACACAAATGCGTTAACACAGCATTTTCAGATTAAATGTTATCAACATTTTGTGTAGCGAGTTGCATGGTCATGATTGTCATGAAGCTTGGACATACAAAACCTGAGTGCTCTGAGTTTTATGAGGTTTACTGGAAAATGACAAAAATATGCTGATATTTCAAATATTTTTACTCCAACAAAAATGGTGACTAACATTTTCTTAAAATTCAAACATTTGGGATGCTTATAATAACAAAATCGTCTAAATCTTTACTGCCAAAAAGCGCGATGCAAAAATGTAACAAAGGCGCCAATAAATTAAATAGGTTCGGGTCAGTAACCTCAAATTCGACTCAAAGCAAACAGTGCAAGGTTTTTAATTTAAAGTAAAGAAATGATCCTCGCAACTGTATTTGCAAATTTAAGCGGTTTACAAAGAAGTCTAAAAAAATTCAGGGCGTCAACTATTTATTCAGCCTTAGTTTCCTTCTTTGCAATTGCTTAAATTGCAAACACAACTGCGAGGATGATTTCTTCACTTTTCGTTCTATATCTGCGGTTCATACAATGATTCATTCATTCACGGAAACATATGAACTCACAATTGACCAACGCTCCCAATATGTGTGGTTTGTTGCCTACCGAATATCAGCCTGGAAGCATGGCCGCAGCTCAGTTTACTTTCCCTTTTGAAAGTAGTAACAATTTGCACATTATTATAGTGCGACGCGCCTTATACCGCGAGCACCCAACAAACTTTTTTACAAGTTTCCACAAGTTTCCACGATATCACCAGCTAATTCTTATAACTATTTTTGTAACTGCGGATACGTGTGAAGCAATAAAGTGATAAAATCTTCGTATCACTCACTCACTCCCGCCGCCCGCCGCGCCGCCCCGGATAGTTATTTTTGTAACTAACTGTACACTCCTGTGATAAACACTATGCGACAAGATTACATTTGATCGTGTTTAACTTTGCAAGGAGACGTGCCCGTCATTGGAATTCGCGCTCTCTGATTGGCTAACTGGCAAAACGTTTGTTGGGTGCTCACGGGAAGGCGCGTGTAACTCAACTGAAAGCAAACATAAGCGATTGCAATATTCATTTCACTAACGTACCTCTTGTGGTCAAATTTGTTCTTAGTAAAAGGTAAAAGATGTCAATCATGTATGCCTTTAAGAGCGGATGTCCGTAAATATCGACCAGAGTAGTCCTAGCTAAACTGTTATCAAAAAAATATTTTTTACTTCTGTCCGATAATTGGTTTAGACGTACGGAGGTGCTCTTGGTTTCGCACCTCCCGTGCATTACGGAGATCTCGTTTTCTAAACTAAAACTATTTTATTGAGGACAACAAATAACAATCATAAAAGGTCGATAATTATACACATTTTACTGCGCCTTTCAATAACATGCGGAATTTGAAATTCAAATTTCCAACAACGGTTGCGTTTTACACTGCCGTCAATCATCTTAGCTTACCTCTCAGGAAAATTTTGAAATAAATTGTTTGCAGAGGCTATAAACACTGAAATAAATTGTGCGCAAGCAAAAAATAAAGAAAAAAAATTGTTTGCAGCAGGTGCCGCTTATAAAAAAAAATGTTTGCATGTGAAATTTTCCAACCCCTCCCGTCAAAACAATAATGGTCCGTCCTTAACGGTTTTAAGAAAACATCGGAGAAATGCAGTGACAAACCGAAATTCGAGCGATAAATCTAATGGTGAAGATTAACTAACTTTTACAGACAACGTTTATCCTCTATTAAGCCCACACCCCCCTCTAATAACCCCCTTTTTTGTAGCAACATTTGCAAAAAAAAAAAAGTAGACGAAATCGTGCGTCGCCCACGAAGCCTGAACACGAAGAAGAGGAAGAGGGCGACGAAAGTGAAGATGTGCGTGCACTGTTCTTTTGTGGAAGTAATATACCTATATACCTTAGATAACAATTAAAATCGAGCACTTAGCACTTCAACCACGGACGCAAATTTAATTTAAAGCTCTCGCTGTTATAATCAGTTTCAAAAGAAACTGCTGTTCAAATCTTTTACAATGCATCAGTTGCCTACTTTGAAAATACGAAAACATCCATCTTGCGCAGGCTCGAAAATGCTTGCAGATGTTTTCCTTTATATTTTTAGGACAAACCCTCTTATTAATTTGAACCTACCTGTTTCTGTTTACAGTCGGCGGCATTACTTAATTTAATTCAGAAGTAAAAATACGACATAAAGGCCTTCGTTTCTTCGCTTCTGCTGGGTCTTTTATTAAAGTCGTTTAGGTAATGAAAACATTCCTGTGACTATATTTTTAAATATAGATATCCGTATAGACTTAAAAGGCAATATGGAAATAAAAAGAAGACAAAAAGTATAGTCTATTTTAGAATTTTATATTACAGAAGGTAAATTATCGAAAAATTGTTGAAATCGAGAAGACGTTTTCGAAAAAAACTCCACATGCAATATTCACTTTGAGTCTGTTTAAAAAGATGAAAACTCGAGATAAATGAACTAAAACTGAAATAAAAAGAAGCAAATGCATTAAAATGACAAACAGATGACGAACATCAAAACAAACATCGTTTCAAAACATTAATGCACGGTGGATAATCATAGCAATAATTAAAGCGGAAGAGGAAAACAATATAATTGGTGGTCATGGTAACAGGGAGCCTATCAGAACTGACAAAAATTATTCAAGACTTACCAACTCAAATGAGTATTGATGGTGGTTAAGTTCCTTGTTTATTTGGATGTTTTACCTCTCGACAGAAAACGAACAAAAGAAAAAAGCTGGCCAACATACGCAAACTTGCTTGATGACGATAATTACGAGTACCTAGCTTTTATTTAACTAACTAAATGTTCGCGTTATAAACATTCTCATTTTTCTCGCGCAATCATGAATACAGGAGTTAGTTTCTTAAAGAAACGGTGGTGCTAAGTCGAGTGAAAAAAGCTTACGTTTCGAGTTCTAGCCCTTCGTCTGAGCATTCGGTCACTTTTAATTCTTTTTATTCTAATCATGATAGATTCTACACCGGAACTTCCAGTTTAACTCGGTGCCCTTGGCCCGAAATATAAACTGTATAGTAATCTTTCGTCATTTCCAGGTTTAAAGCTATTTTTAACTGTTGTATAGATTATTGAAGTTGGTGTTTCATACTTTTGAATAATATTTTAGATCGCAAATGCCTATAATGCAATGTTTTTTCGGCTTTAGTTCATACAATATTGTAATTTTAAAAGGACTATGCGTCTTTCAGCTAGCTGAGGATGGAACATGTTGTATTTTCGGCAAACTGTCCGTGTGATTAATTATTAAAGAGTGCCACTGTTGAAATATGAATTCAATTTCCATTCTAAAATTTTCACTTGATCGCTGGGAAGTAGCCTTCATTGAGATGATCACAATTTAGGATGCTAACCGCCGACTCAGGAATAATTTGAACCACATTTTACAACAATATGAATACTACGATATTTTGCACATCTCTCTCTTCCAAAAATGTTAAAAAAAGTCGCCACGTTTCCTTTGACCCTTTAAAATTTATAGTTTTTTTTTTAGCAATGTGAGCAACATAGGGTTTAAAGTGTCAGTCCTTTTATAAAACACTTGGATATGTCCCAGATAACCGGTCCCCTTTTAAAACAAGAGAAAATATCCCATGTCAAGATGTCAAGCCGAGACGTCCCGAGCGAAAACAGTTACAACTGCCCATCTGACCTTAAATAAATTAAAAGCTCAAAAAAATTAAATTCTGATAAAACTGTAAGGCATAAAGATCATAGTTGGGTAAGAAAAGTTTAAAACTACGTTCCGTGCAGTTATTTCCGTTGTAGGAAGAAGTCTTTCTCTTTAAACATTACTGACATTCTCCTTGATGTCAGCTATAATACCGGCATAACATGTCATAAATGTGATACGACAAAAAAAGGGTTTGCTAATAACGCAAACGCCACTTGACAATTTTTCCATGTCCTGTGTCAAAGATGTAAACAGATCAGTTTTTCTTTCAATAAGCAAATGCCGCTTTACTGGTGAAAGTACTAATTCGTGAGTCTTAAACAGTTGATGCCTTCAAGTCAACCTACTGAATTTTTAAAGCAGAAATTTTACGCGACGTATTTGGTAAGAACAACATTTCTTTCTCTATTTTTTGGAGCATTAGCCTCATTTTCACTTCTAATCAATGATTTAAGGGCTCGCTGCATTTCAAACAAAAGCTGTTTAAGATACTCAGACCGAACAGAGACGTAAACCGTTTAACGAATAAGGCTTATGATAATAAATTTTTTTTCTTGTGGATGCATGGGGAGTTCGTTAACATTTTAAGTGAAACTCACGTTTTGCTCTTAAATTAGAACGAAATTGATATCCCTTCCATCAGTTTGGTTACAGAGAGAATGAGTAATTATTCCCTTCTGGTATCGCGTTCCTTGCTCCTAAGCGATCGAGAAGTATTAATGTTTCAACATTGCATAATAAACCTCACATCATTTAGTGAAAGTGAAAGACTTTAATTTGAGGTTTTTTAAAATGAAAAGAACATTTAGTAGGAGCAATAGGCGTTATAGATATGAAAATACTTTTTATTCCAAACTTATTAATTATATATTACTATAATATTTAAATTTGTTAAGTGCAAAGAGAAAACAAACGAATACACCATTGTAAAGTGCCAATTTTTTACTTTTTTGGGATTATTGCCGTTGCCGGATTAATTGTTTGCAAAATATGAAATTGAAATTGAAATTGCGCGTTGAAATTGTCGAGAAACTGTGTATTGCATTATTACAATTTTACACCATAACGTCAAATTTTTGAGCACAGGCCCAGCCGGGAGTAAACGTTATTTTTTTTTCTTTTGACTATTTAAACCTGTAAACGTTCTTAGAATAAATGACATAGTATTTCAGTAAATAAGGATATTTTTTACAATTTTTCTAATAAACATTGAGCGGATGTCCGTAAATATCCGGCTACCGGAGGTGTGCAATAGTGAAAGTACCAAACTTCTAAAAAAAATTCAGAGTATCCCTAGGTTTGTTGCCGACCGGGAATCAGCCTGGAAGCATGGCCGCAGCTCAGTTTACTTTCCCTTTAAAAAGTAGTAACAACCTGTGTATAGAGTACCGAAGTGATGACGTCACAAAAACTAAATTTGTGAAATTATGGGATTTGATTAGATATTCGGAAAGGGCATGACGAAAAATGCCCGCTTGCCAAAAATCAGCATCTTATTGCAATTTGGGGGTGAGATATTGGCACCGTTATGCTCTGATGACTCCATACAAACCTTTCTAATTTTTGCCTTGGTTCATTACGTAATGAACCAAGGCAAAAATTAGAAAGGTTTGTATGGAGTCATCAGAGCATAACGGTGCCAATATCTCACCCCCAAATTGCAATAAGATGCTGATTTTTGGCAAGCGGGCATTTTTCGTCATGCCCTTTCCGAACATTTAATCAAATCCCATAATTTCACAAGTGTGACGTCACACTTCGGTACTCTATTAGTGACACACCTTACCATGAGCACCCAACTAACTTTTTTTTATAAGTTTGCACGATATCACCAGCTAATTCTTATAACTATTTTCGTAACTGCGGATACATGTGAAGCAATAAAGTGATAAAATCTTCGTATTATTTTTGTAACTTAAGCCTGGTTTCCATATAATCGCAACGATCGCAACGATCGCAGCGATCGTTACGATCGACGATCGCTGCGATTCTTGCGACCCTTGCGATCATATGGAAACCAAAACGTTGCGATCCTTGCGATTGCGATCGCAGAGATAGGAATTTTTCTATCTCTGCGATCGCAATCGCAAGGATCGCAACGTTTTGGTTTCCATTTGGTCTTCGTCTTCGTCTTCGTCGTCGTCTTCGTCGTCCGCTTCGTCTTCGTCTTCTTCGTCGTCGTCTTCTTCGTCGTCGTCTTTTTCGTCGTTTTTTTCGCCTTCTTCTTCGTCTTCTTCGCCTTCTTCTTCGTCTTCTTCTTCGTCTTCTTCTTCGTCGTCGTCTTCTTCTTCTTCGTCTTCGTCGTCTTCTTCTTCTTCTTCTTCTTCGTCTTCGTCGTCTTCTTCGTCGTCTTCTTCTTCTTCTTCTTCGTCGTCTTCTTTTTTGTCTTCTTCTTCGTCTTCTTCTTCGTCGTCTTCTTCGTCGTCTTCGTCGTCATCTTCGCCTTCTTCTTCGCCTTCTTCTTTGTCTTCTTCTTCGTCTTCTTCTTTATCTTCTTCTTCGTCTTCTTCTTTGTCTTCTTCGTCTTCTTCTTCTTCGTCGTCGTCGTCTTCTTCTTCTTCTTCTTCTTCTTCTTCGTCTTCGTCGTCTTCGTCATCGTCTTCTTCGTCGTCTTCGTCTTCTTCTTTTTCGTCGTCGTCTTCTTCTTCTTCGTCTTTGTCGTCTTCTTCGTCGTCTTCTTCACCTTCGTCTTCGTCTTCTTCTTCGTCTTCTTCTTCGTCGTCGTCTTCTTCTTCTTCGTCTTCGTCGTCTTCGTCGTCTTCTTTGTCTTCTTCTTCGTCGTCTTCTTCTTCTTCTTCTTCTTCTTCTTCGTCGTCTTTTTCGTCGTCGTCTTCTTCGTCGTCTTCTTCGATAGAACGTGGTATCCCTAGAAAGTAGATACGTGTGTGTTGTGATGCCCAGACTCCTCTTCACATTTCAAAGCTTGGCTAATAAGCACTCGTTCGTATCGTTTTCAATCGCCTAAGAATTTCAATGTCATGGAGTGTTTAGAAGTGATAATCTTGACAAATTAGCTAAAGACTTAATGCATATGAAAGTTCGCAACCGCTGTATCAGTGTTTTGAAACCGTATTTGTTTGTTCTTGTTTTTATGTAACTAAAACTTCACTGGATCTTCAAACTTTATTGTCTTTATTTAATTTTCAAAATTTGAGCTTCCAAATTGGGGGTGTGGCTTATCTGCGATTTCGGTTTGTACAGGAACTTTTACGACGTTAGTCATTAAACTAAAATCTTTTGCAAGATGTGCAGGGTTTGAGCTCGACCTGCGAACAGAAAATAGCAGGTCCCAAATTTTTTTTAATAATTCGTACAGGCCAAAGGTGGAACTGAACCGTGACATAGGTATCTATTTGGGGGGGACTTGGCCACTGGAGAAATTTGGCCTCAAAATCACCATATTTTGCTATGCTATTTTACATAGGTCATTATTAACTTACTTTGATTGACAGGTAATCAATTAAATTACATGAAACTCCCGCACATAACTCAGGAAGAACGTATTTATACTGTTGTGCAACCACAATGGAATTGAATGAATTTTGCAAGTTTAAGAGCTCCCTACTTTTACCCTTACTTACTGTAGTTTTTAAAGGAATTCATGTAAAAAAGTAAGGGGGGTGGTGTAACTCCCCCCGGGAACCCGGAAAATTGCAATTTTCAAACCGTTTCGGCTTTTTGAGTTATTGGGTAGATCCTTCAATCTGGCCAAGTTTCAGTGAAATCGGTGAGATGGCATGTATCACCCCTGCCTGGTCCTCTCGTGGACACGCTCTTAAGCTTATTTTTTTACAAAGTGCAATCGTTTACATTTATTGTAAATTTGACTTGACTCTGATAGTATTCTGATTTCTATTCCATTTGCAGTCAAACTCACTATGTCTCTGTATACGGATTCAGAATCAGCCCAGATTGGAATTACCACCATGTTCGCTATGCTTGTAACTGCAGACCTTGTCGGAAATACAATAGTGTGCTTGGTTATAATCATCTATCACGACATGAGGTAGGCTGTTTAGGTTAAGGCGGCGGTGTCCACCTGAATGCCATTTTTGCGCCACTTAACATGCTCAGGTATATTAAGGACTGGGTCTGCCCCTATTTTATCAAAAGAGTAAGGGGGTGGTCTATCTTCAAAAGAAAACGTGTCATAAGTATGAGACTTGGCAACGACATTCAACTCGTTAAGATAGTCCTTTTTGATGTTTCTGTTTCCATGGCAACCTATCACGTGACCAATTGAGCCTTTACTTCCGGTTTGTTCCTTTAGTGCTCTTGCAGACAAGGACAAATTGTGTTTTCTGAGAATTTTAAGTGGTATTATTTCTACCCTTTTAAGGTACTTTCCAAATGTAACTGGAAACGTGGTCCACCTACGTGGCATGACTGTTTTCTGATCTTTGCGTGACAACAAAATCGTGACATTTCAATCGTTACGTGACCTGGACACGCCTTCCAGTTAGTTTCGTGCATGACTTTGCGCACTTAAAAATATCCAAACGACATTTTGTCAGTCACAGTGGTTTAAGTTCTCCTGCACTTAGCCTAAAGAAAAACATGGAAATTTGATACCTCAATCAGTTGCGTGACTCTTTTCGTGACAACTTCATATCAAAATTAACCTTTGTATCAAGTTAAAGCCTCTCATGAATCTATGTTATGGGGTGATTTTTGGGTTTGTTTGGGAGGAAATATTTTTTTTCTCAAAGAATTTGTAAAATTTTGCCTGGGGGGGTGGGGGGGGCTAACTTTAATAACTTTCATAATTTCATTAATATGTATTGAAACGCCATCACACTTTATGACTTTTCCTAAAATTTATCTGTCAGCAATTTGATATGAAATTTTATTGACCGCACGACTTGATGTTTCCTTGGCAACAAGATTTTGACAGCCATATTTTTTGTAATTTGCATATTTTTACCTTTGAATGAAGAACAACAATGTTTATTGGTATAAGTTTTACATTTTTACGTCATTTAGCGTTTATTTATTTATTTTTTATTTTTAGAGAGATTTTATTTCACAATACAAAGCTTACACTACTTACAAATCAATACATACATATACTTCTTACAGTACGGTACTTACACTACTTACAATACGACACTTACGCTACTTACAAAACAATACTTACAATACTTACAGAACGATACTTACACTTCTAACACTTCTAGCGTTTATTTATTGGTTTTGATCAATTTTGAGTCAATTTGGACGGTTTTTAAGAGGTTTTAAAAAAATTCAGAAATCCAAGATGGCGGCCGTATAACTACGTCATGTGACATTATCGTTCCATTGTGCGGGCTGCAAAGGAGACAGTTTTGGACGTACTATGTACCCCATAGGTTTCATTGTCACAGTCTTAATATTCTTGAAGTTACGAAGGGGGGGGGGGGGGGCACATCCCCCCCCCCCCAGGCTCAGGAACTCAAAAAAAGCCAAGGCAAAATAGGGTTAATGTGGTTTTAAAATTAGAATTTGAAGTTAAAATTAGTAGATGGACACCAAAATATATACAGTCCACTATCAACCTGGGGTGCTATTGCGTGGGTGTCAACTGTCTGTTGGTGTTCCAAAAATCATTTTCTTTCTTCTATCACTTCTTCCTGTACCTCTGCCTTAAACTGTGCGATGTCCTATCTCTACTTATGCTTGTAAATGGTAAAGCAGGATCTCTGCCTTAATCTTGAAGGTGCATTTATAATCCTACAAAATTGTTCATAAGACCATAGAGCAATATAACAAGACAACAACACCTTGTACAGATAACATTGACTTTATTGTTTTCCGGAAAAAGCAAAGTCGCAGCAAGGGGTAAGCAAAACCAACGGCGTCCCCCCTGATGCGGCTCGCGGGTGGGAGAGCGGGAATAAAATACTAAAGCGACTAGGCTAAAATCTGCTGAGTTATGATAACATTTCGTGGGCCTCAGACAAACCCGTGTCACGTACAGATAATGATTGACAATCACTTGCTACGTATTATACAGCCATTGGACAGAATCCAATACTGTACATACATGTACTATATAGGATTTATATTACATACATCATGGCCTAACAGAGAGTTATGATAACGAGATTGCTCATAATTTTGACAGTGAAAGCATCTCGGCAGCCGATGATATTCCATTTACTGATTTCATTTTAACCATCCAGCCAATGAATTTATTACAAATGTCTTTGAGGATGTACACGGGCAGACAGTGATACGTCCCCAAAATACACACACACACACAAAGTTATTAATTTATTTCTAAGAAGCGATTGCAGTGAAACGTATCGCTAGATGCGTTTAGGCGGACCCTGGTGCGCCTAATTGAAAATAACATGCATCAACATTCAGAATTCTCAGCAGAGGGATTCGGAGCCTATTTAAACGTGTCATTACAAATTTTTGCTTCCTGTCATTTCAGAACTCCTATGAATTTTCTCCTTCTGAATCTGGCTGTGGCAGACATGATGGTAGCTCTGTTCATCGCTCCACGCTTCCTTTTGAGTCACTTCTTCACGCACCCTAATGGAATGACCGGCACATTGTTCTGTAAGCTGCTGACGGGTAGTAACTTGACTTGGACCGGTGGAGCTGCCTCTGTTTTCACTTTGGTGGCCATCGCTTTTGAACGTTACTATGCTGTCATGTATCCGTACGGCAATAAAGGAAAGTTGACTTACAACAAGTTGAAGGTTGGTGAAAAAAATTGTGGAAGAACTAACAGCTGTTGTCATGTGTGGAAACTAAAGAAGTAGTTAACATGCAGTTTGTTCTATTTCAAAGACACGTCATTTTTTACTCTTTCCAAAGTTTGTTTCGTTTCTTCGTTTTCATAGATTTTACATTTTTTTACACTACAGCATCTAAGGATTCCAAAGTTTTGCTAAGTATTCCTTCTTTCACGTTTTGACCGTCAATTGCTCCAGTTTCCAATATATACAGTTTTTATTGCTTGATATGAGGCAACGTTGGTTGAACAATAAAGTGAGTTCTGAGGACTCAACGTCCTGTGAATGGTTAACCCTCGGACGTACACGCAAACGTATACACCAACCGTGGTACAAGGGGGGGGGGGGTTGGGTTGTTGCAACCCTTGGGTCTTTGCAATGTTGCAATATTTCGGAAATATTTTACATCCAATAAATAGTCCGCGATGTGCTCTACAAGATAAGATAAATATTATGGATTGTGGCACTGCTGGGGGTCCTTGACGTCATCCAAAATGGCCGCCAAGATGGCCGCCATCTTGGATTTTACTAAAAATTCAAATTTATCGGTAAAAAGCGAAAATTGCAAATATTGTTTGCTAGAGTTGCAAAATAACATACAATTAAACATTTTGATGCTTTTGGTAGCATTTTATATGTTTTTTCGCTGAAAAAAGGTAAAAACACGTATTTTTCTTCAAAAATGGGTTAACCACATGTTACTTATGACGTCATATCTCGTTACCATAGCAACCGGTTGTCGCCAAACTTTGCCAAAAATGTGTCTCAAGGATAAATGAACAGCTACTGAAAACAGCATGTGCTAATCTTAAATGGTCTTGAAAATATACCCCCCCTCCCCCCCCCCCCTTGTACGTCCGAGGGTAAAAAGAATATTTCAGAAAACAATTTTCATTATTTAAGAAACGAATAAAGTCGTCCGTAACAATAAAATAAACTTTCTGATTTAAAGTAACAAAGTCACTGTGATACACTTTAGCCCAGTATATCCCAAAGCATTGGTCTGGTCTAATTTGTTGTTAAGTAGTATAGTCAAGGCAAACCTTTCGTCCATGGCAGATAAACAGACATTCACAAACAATGGTAATGAATTGAAGGGCTTAATAGTGAGTGCCCGCTAAGCCTCTTGATGGAGCTTGATGGTACCAGGCACTCATATTGGTAAATTATCTTTCAGATTATCATTCCTGTTTCGTGGATTTCAGCAGCGATTCTTAACATTCCTCTGTTCTTGACAATCTACTTTGATAAAGAAGCCAATTTCTGTATGGAATACTGGCCCAGTGAATGGCTGCCCAAGGCCTACAGTTCCACTTGGTTCTTTGTGGCTGGAATAATTCCTATAACACTAATGACTGCCTTGTATTCAAGAGTGGTGTATTCACTATGGTTCAAGCAGGATGAAAATACTCCCGAAAACACCAATCAGGTACTTCAGCCACCATTGCTAAAATATATAATATCGATTATATCTTTTTATCAATACTGCAGCCAAATTGAATTTGCCCTTTGCATGGGCATTCCATAATGACAATTAAAATTAAATATTTCTTTGTTGACAATTGATGCCAATGGTCATTGTGGGATGCTCAGTGGGCCACATTCGTTAATAGCTGTCGTTTCGGTAAAATGGTAGATTCTTGGTTTGCACATGACGCCATAAAAAAAATTAAACTATACGTCCTACAAAGCTATTTCTAACATGAATGTGGATACCAGTGTTATAATCTTTTACAAAACGTTTTATAGATTTTTAACGATGCTTTGCTTCCAATTTATATATTAAAGGTTTAAATGTGTCACGCAAGTCGTCCAATATTTTAGATAAGCCGTAAAAACAAAATTGAACCAGTTGAAAGTTATTTTCGCATTAAAAATTCTTGTAATTAGCCGATCTAATGGAACTTATAGCGAATACAATATTTTGTGATTTGATTTTTGGTGTAATTAAGACTGAATTTTCGGCCGCCGTGTTGGTGCCCTGAGTGGGACACCAAGATGGGGACACATTTCTTACTAAAAATGTCTAATACTCGTTTGCTTATAACTCTTGAAAGAAATGCTCTTGTACTTCAAAATTTGGCCGAGATTTGTAGTTTTAAACTCTCTACAGTTCCATAAACATTTTGGAATCGAAATATGTTGCTTAATGAATTTTGATATGACGTAAGTGAAAACCAAGAATTTGCACATCGTGCACACCATAAAAGGTTGCGTTTTTAACCCTTTCACTCCCAGAGTGCCAAAAATCAAAATTCAAGAAAATTTCCAAATTTAATTTTGTAAAATATTGAAAAACAAATGGTACCTTGAAAAAGTACTGATGAAGAGGTTTCATTTGAATGTTCATACCACAGGATTTCGGCGACAGACTCAAAAGTTAGAACTACCCTGCATGTCTCCATAATTGACTCTGGGAGTGAAATAATGATAAAAAATATTTCATAATGCATGCCAATAGATTTTAAGACAGACACATGTAAAGACCTTTTTTGTGATATGCGCTTGAATCCTAACTTTAATCTCTTGGGCGTGTTTTTCTTGTTTTCGTTGTTTTCAGGGTGTTTTGAAAGTACGAAAGAGAGTAACCAAGATGGTACTGACCGTGAGTGTTATCTACGGATTGTGTTGGATGCCAAACCTGACCATCTATGCGCTGAACTATTTCAGTCCTTCTCAGAATTATGGTGATGTCACCTACATCACCTCCATTGTCCTGGTCACGTGCAATTCCACTGTCAATCCTTTTATTTATGTTTTTGTGAACCAGAGGTTTCGAAGAAAGATCAAGAGTCTGTTAGGCTGTCGTATGATCTGCAGTAACAGGGTGGAACCTTCCACCGGCTCGAGCCATCATACTAATGATTGCACTAACACCGGCACCGCTACCCATCCAACCCTGGCAGAAGATACTTGTCCAGGAGGGACTGACTGCGAACTAAACGCCAAAATGAACTGAACTTAATCCTGTTCAAAACTGAGCGGCAAATGAAAGTGCAAGTTTATAATTATACAGTTCATTGACCATGTTGGCTCTTAAGATTTTATATGTATTGCTATTGTAGTTTTTACCTTTTTACGTATACAATATTAAGACTTATGACGCGTATTTGATATTATATCTATGTCATTTGCACGAATAAAGTAATAAAGTAATACTATATATTATATTATATTATATTATATTATAATTATAATTATAATTATTAATGGAATCATACACCCTTTATTCATATATAACCAATAACACAAAAGGCCTACATTGCATGCAAAAAGTGTCAAAAAGTGAGTTGCTATTCTAGGAAGTTAAATGTGATCTATTTATTCATGTATTTATTTAAATGATTGATATTAAGAATATTTTGCCAGGCAGACAAATTTGGTTTGGCCGCTATTTAGATAAGGATAGGGTGGGGGAGGGTGTGTTCCCAAGAAGGGACAGAATCTGGAAAAGAAAACCCAGAAAGCCAGGTCTAAACAGGGTGAAACGGAGCCCTGGTTAACAATAAACTACTTGGTTACAGAGCGCAATAAATAATACATTTTACACATCAGACACTTATTATAAGACATTTAAGACACTTAAGACATTTAAGACAATTACAACTCTTCAAAAGGTTACAACGTGCCGACTCGTTACAACACGCCGCCTTTTATCCTTGAATGACGCTTTAGGTTTTTGGTCTTTTTAATCCTACATGTATAATAATTATTCGCAATAGAGACAATAAGCAACCACGATTGCAACGCCAAGAAAAAGGAGAATTAAAAAAGGAAAGAAAACTTTATACAGTAAAACCTGAGAATATTAAACGGTTACCCTCGGGGAATAGTCAACTGATCGCTTAATAGAGGTGTTCTTTAAATTTAGTATGTAATATGGCAAAAATTAAACCAGAATGCGAAATTGATCACCTGATGTATATTTTATTGCTTACAGCAACAGTGACAAAAATGTGATAAATATAAGTTAAGTACGTAATTGAATGTTCAAGGAAGTTCATGTCTGTCTATCTGATTTTATAATGTTGTTCGTAAGGCAAATCTTTGTTGTAAACCACATCATTAAAAGTTTTGACATGGTTGTCTGTGATTGGCACCGCGTAGCTTAATTTCGTGAGGTAAGTCACTCACTTTGTTTAGCGCAAATTAGAGTTCTTCCTGACCATTAAAATTGGGAAGTCTAAACGCGCGCGGTGACCGCGACCGCTTAATAGAGGTGGCCGCTTAAAAGAGGTCAAGTTTACAGTAAATATGGGAGCGATTTTCTGAGATTTGATAAATGCCGCTTACAATGGTGTTTGACCCCTGAACAAAGAGGTACTTAATTGAGGTTTGACTGTACACGCTAAACACTGTAAAGAAAAAAAATTATTATTGGATAAGACAAAGATCTGGTTATTGAAATATAATGGTAACGATCTCTTATAGGACAGAAGGCGTTATTCATATCTTCGGAGATATGAATAATTTTTGCTGAATTGAGTTCAAATAAAACTTGACTTGATAAGAAAAACTATTTTTACTATCGACCGTAGCGTTTTACGCATATCGTACTTTGGTCCTGCAATTTTGTTTGTCAAGCTTATCAACTGCGTACCAACATGTGCTCGCAAGTAATTTGCATCTAAATATGAACGCTGTGCGCAGTCGTGCCTGAAAATCTATTGTCTCGTCTTTCCAAAGTAGACCTTAAGTCTACTTGATTTTCAAGTGCACTTCAAGTGCACTTTGGTCCCTAGTGTGAACCGGCCTAGTGACAACTTAGGGCCACTAATTTAAAAATATATATTTTCTTTGGGGTACAGTCAACTCTCTCTTAAGCGCCCACTTTGTAAATAACCATTTTGTTTCTCAGTCAAATCCTGTTTGTCTTGATTTTTCTCTTAAGCGACCACCTCCATTAAGCGACCACCTCCCTTAAGCGACCACCTCCCTTAAGCGCGGACCACTTTTTCTTGCACCAAGGGTGGTCGCTAAAGAGAGAGTTGACTGTATTTATAATTTGATGCTGACCTCAAATTTTGATGTAATGGTAAGTAATTAAGTACTACATGTAACAGCCGTGAGACACGGTACTTGATGACATTTGTGTTTGTCAATCGCTTGATGGGATATTGCATATTCTTGGTTTGCATTTAATTACTTCTTTTCAAATTTCAGAAGCATCAAAAACAGAATTCGATTCCAAAATGTTTATGGAATTGAAGAGAGTTTAAAACTACACATCTAAGCCAAATTTTGAAACACAAGAGCATTTCGTTCATTTCGTTCAAGAGTTAAAGAAAAAGTTTGGCCAAGAGGTTGTGGCCCACCTCCATAAAGGGTTTAAAAAAAATTGACCCTCCAAAAACTCAAATAAAAAAATTGTGACCCTCCCCAAGGGCAAAACAGCAAAACAGTGGATTATAAATAACTCTCAGCTTTTCCTATAGTCAGATATTAACCTTGTTTAAAAGAATCAATAATAAAGATATCGTCCTTTCCA
Source organism: Dendrophyllia cribrosa (assembly GCA_024195265.1). NCBI lineage: Eukaryota > Metazoa > Cnidaria > Anthozoa > Scleractinia > Dendrophylliidae > Dendrophyllia > Dendrophyllia cribrosa. The sequence goes on along the minus strand of JAJLRJ010000009.1, from coordinate 36,313,958 downwards.
TGTCCTGCATGTTCTACCAGATTTGGTAGTACACAGAATGTCACTTATTTGCACTTCTTCGCTGTTATCATCATTGTTGCCTTCATTGACAGCATCGCTAACGCTGCCACCGCTGTCGTCATTGTCGTCGTCGTCGTCATCATCGTCGTCGTCGTCGTCGTCGTCATCGTCGTCGTCGTCGTCATAACCACTATTGTCGTTATCCTCGCTGTCATCGTCACCCTCACTGTCATCTTCATCTTTTTCACT